>CM020187.1:12830593-12955606 GCA_009805545.1 Oryza longistaminata | reverse complement strand
CGATGATGGAGAGAAGGTGGACAAATAGTAGTATTTATCACATACTCTTGTATATTACAATAAGACATGATCTAGAAACGCGGTTCATTTTTTCTTACGGGATTTGGAAACATGTTTCAATTTTTTTCTCCCATATATTTTTTTTTCTTTCGGTTGTTTAGCCTTTTTTTTTTTCAGATGGGATGTGGGATATCAATGGAGTGGAAGTGAGCAGTTTTTTTAAGGATGTGGGATAGGATGAAAACAGAAGGAGGACGACCGTGCTTTTACGAGACTAGAGACATGGCTAGCTACAGGTAGTAGCTGCATACATCGGGTGTGTGTGTATATATAGCCCCAATTTTGCACATTTCCTAGGTAATCTCGATTTGATCAACTGATAGATCGATGAAGATGATGAACGGTCGATCGATCGAGCATGTGCATGGCTGATGCTAGCGAAGACGGACAGTGACAGAACAGCTGCAGGGGCATGCCTTTTTCTGAATTTTCTCTCCCTCTCAATCGTGAACAGTAAAAGTGTGAACGACCAGTGGGCTGAGTAAGGACGAACAATGGCTTTAGAACGAACAAATTATGATCGCGAATGTTTTTTCATGTCATGGAAGTCATCACCACTCATAATATTGCACAATTATTTGGTCGGAAAAAGTTCATTGTACAAACCCGTCCATTCTCTGTTTCAAAAACAAAAAACCCTCCATTCTTCAAGATATAGGCCATGCTGTTTTGCGTGTTGGCAATATGCTAATCCAATATAGAGTTTCAAATGGACCTTAAAGCCACTTCCAATTGAAGTTTCATTTGCCATGTCAGCAATTTGGATGATGTGGTAAGGTTTTAATGAATTGAGAGATGATCTAAATGAGTTTCATCTCGATGAAACCGTATCTACGCTCTTCCCAGTACAGATTGTCTCTTATATGTATTGCTTATGAAACAATACATTGTAAAAGTTATTTCAATCGTCAATTAAATATCTTATTTGTTACATGGCACCATTAGAAACATAAAAATAATAGTATCTCTTACTTGGAATGGTACGTCTAATAACTGCTAGCTCTTTTTGAAGTACTCTTTAAAAATAGTGTAAAAGCTATAGCACAGCTTAGATAGACACTATGAATTTTGAACTGCATTTACAATACTAGAAAGTACTATATGGGTTATTATGGATTGAATCCAATTTGCACACCCTACCAATTCTGTTAGTAGTTTGAATAGTACTTTTGAGTTGTTTTTAGGATCGAAGCCAAATATTTGGCAACATTTCTTGCTACCAATCCAAATCTCTCTTAGCCATACTAATTTGGCTACTACTCGTCACAGACCAAATATAATCTTAACAAATCTACATTATTAAGTACTCCTCCTGTCACAACCTGTCACAAATTTAAGTACTTTTGGACTTCAACCTGCCACCTGTGATATGCTGTTTTGACGAATAATATTTATAAAAGTAAATTATTTGAAATAAAATAGTTGTATATTATGGTAGTTTGTTGATTGATAAATCTAGTACTAGTAACATCATTTTTTACGTCATTATTTTTTTCAATTGAAAGTGAACGCTAAAATTGTCTGACTTATCACTATTTTAAAAATGCTTTATAGTTATTAGTAGAGGGAGTAATCGGCAGTGCCGCACACAAATATTTGGCAATGTAGATAACCAAAACAACCCGCCACCGGGTCCAGCGCCACCTCCCTCGCGAATACCATCGTCACTGCCGTCGACAACCCCAAAAACACCTGCGCACATTACATCAAAACCAAATTTTGTAATTTTAGAGATTTTGTCGCTGGTCTTGTCTTGAATGTGTGTGTTCCATGACGCATTACGCATCATTTTTCGTGTAATCCAAAAAAAATACATGGCACATAAAAAGCTTCAATTTTGAAGGTACTACTATAGTTGTAAAAGCTGCAGCTTTTAATTAAATAAAATAATTACCACTGCAACCAAGAAGGCCGCTTTGAGATTCGCGCAGGCCTCGCAGCAAGCCCTGGTCATGAGAAAGGGAAACCACCTGCGGCCACATGCAATGCAATTCCACTATGAATATAGCATTCCGTTCATTTTTCTTGGAAAAAACAATTGGCATCAAGAACTGATCAAAGCTGCTGATTTAGCATTCCATATATGATTTTGATGATGAGAAAATTCAGAGCAGCTGCAGTCATCAGCGATCGATCACCGACTTGTGCCAGTCATTGGTGGATCCGGAGGAGTAGCCAAGGATGTTGCCTAACGCCATCCAAGAACAGAAGATCGCGTTGGCCGCGCTTGGGCCATGCCGACCTGAACATATACCAATGTTCAGTAAGCAACAAAATTCAGAAAACCAACAGCAAGAAGCCAAGAACACAACTAATCTGTCATCAAATCAGGTATAAAATCCGGTGTTAATCTTCTCACGACTCACCTGACAAATCGGCCATCAGAGCGCGAGCTGGACCCTGCGGAGAATCATATCACATTGCAGATTATTCAGAGTTTCAGATGGATTCAGAGTTGAGAGTTTTCTTTCTTCTTCTTCAGGCTGCATACCTGCACGGTGTTGTTGGAGAAGTCGAGCAGCCAGAATCCGAGGATGAACGCCGCCGCTGCATGGTAACGAGGACCCCTGTAAACCCTGGATGGATTAAGTCGCTCGATTAGCGAGTTCGAATCCTGAAATTTTGCTTACTAATCGACCAATGATTTAATCAGCGAATTCATCAAGCTCTGTCACTGTCAGTGATCGAGCAGCTTAATTACTTGCAGTCCTCAGTCGTGTCGCCGAGAGCGTAGCCGATGTCCGAGGAGAACCCGATGACGATCACCTGTCAGTCATGTAATTAATTAATCAAATAACTAACTACTTACCTCCGTTTCATATTATTAGTTTTTTTTAACTTTTAAGTCACTTTAGTTTTAACTAAATTTATGGAATTGTTAGCACTTTTTTTTTTAAAAAAAGACGAAAGCTTTACCTTGCATATATTGATAGAGTAGGAGAAAAAACAAACAACCAAAAAAGAGTTATTTACAGGGCTTGCCGTAAAAAAAAGAACCCACAAAAAGGAGAAACTACAGGGTTCTTCCAACGATGTTAACTCAGCGAGCTTTTGCGGCTCCCACTTTGATCCAGGCCAACCCATCTTCTTTGATTTTAGTGATGATGGTTGTCAGGGTGGTAGCCACATGGCGGAATATCCTAGTGTTTCTCTTACACCAGAGCTCCCAGCCCACCAGTATAATCAGGGATTTTAAAGGTCCTTTGGGGATGTGCGGTGTGTGAAGAACCCTCTTCCACCATTCTTCTATCGAAGCGCAAGCGTCCCAATCTTGTATTATGAGGTCTATGCTCGCCCAATGTTATATGATTGTCCAAATCCTTATAGACAGCCTGCATTTTGCGACAAGATGGATTGTCGTTTCCTGTGATACTCTACACAAGGGGCATACTCTTTGGTTTTGCCAACCTCTCTTCTATAGCCTATCAGCCGTCCACACCCTATTTTGGATGACCAACTATACGAAAAATTTGCACTTTGGGGGTGCCTAACATTTTCAACTTGTTTGATTGAAGACTGTTCCTACTGCACATAGGAATTGTAGCTGATAAGCCGATTTTGCCGACTATTCACCATTTGCTGTGAACTTCTAAGTGATGGTGTCTCTCTAGTATCCTAAGGGGCATATTCTCTCGATCATGGTCCATAGCTCGACATACTGTTAGAATAAATGGGCTAGGCCCGATTTTCTATTAAATCTCAAAGGCCCATAATAAATGTTAAGGATAATAATACCACCATGGGAATTAAACGAGGAGTATCTCAACTTAAATAGGGAGTTATTGGAGGCTCCCTGTTGACCGGTTGAGGTGGGGATCAGAAAGCCACACGCGCGCGTGCGCGCCGAGCCGGGGCGAGGCCGTGGGCGTGTGTCTCTATCCTTTTGGCAGACGATTCAATACCCATCATTGATCGCGTCGTTACTGCGGCAAAAACACTGGTGTTCTTCCTCCTCCGCGCGCCGCCGCTGCCTGTGCTGCTTTTGTCTGCTTCCCCGGTTCAGATCGCTTGCGCGCACGAGAGATCGGAACGAGGCACCGGGTAGGCGGGTGATCAGGTTTTTGGGGAGTGCTTCCGCACGACTGCTCCTCGTCTTCTGTTTGTCGTCGACCATACGTCTGCATCACCATGTCTGCCGCACCAAGATCTGGTGCACAGAACGACAACACCAATGGAGGCAGTTCTGCCTCACATTCCAACGGAGGGACTTTCACAGGGTATAATCCTCTACTGTTATTTCAGTTTTTTATATTTCTATTAGTCGCAATGCAATTGCGTTCTATGTATGATGATGATGCTTATTCTACCTTAAGCATGCTCCTGTTTATGTTTGATTTTATCAGTAGATCACCTCACATTGTTCATGCCATGATTATTGTCTTAATATTTTGGATTAAAATATGCTGATATATGACTATATTTCCAACAATCCAAAAACCTGATAGGTCATTTTCGGTAGTTGGCTTTGCTGCTGCACTAAAACCACATGCTTTTGATGGTTCTAATTATAAGAGATGGAAAGCATGTGCACTACTGTGGTTAACAGCGATGCAATGTTTCTATGTTTCACGGGGCAAACGAAGTGAACCACCTCTCTCTCCTGAGGAAGAGGTTAAGTTCGAGGCTTTGGATTGCCTGTTCCGTGGAGTATTGATCAGTGTACTCGCTGACAATATAGTGGACATGTATATGCACATGCCTTCAGGGAAGGACATGTGGGATGCACTTGAGTCCAAGTTCGGAGTCTCCGACGCCGGTAGAACAAGCTCATAAGATTCAGATGTTGGCAAAGGAACTTGAGAACAACAACTGTGAGTTGCCGGACAAGTTTGTGTCGGGTGTCATTATTGCCAAATTGCCACCTTCTTGGTCGGACTTTGCCACTTCTCTAAAGCACAAGAGACAAGAGTTCAGTGTTTCTGATCTCATTGGCTCTTTGGGTGTTGAAGAGAAGGCAAGGGCAAAGGACAACCGGGGCAAAAAGGTTGAGGGAGGTTCAAGTGCCAATATGGTACAGAAGAAGAACCCGGCATCCCACAACAACAAGAAAGTCAAGCCTGATGTCAAACCCAAGGCTGCAACCAATTTTAAGAAGAAAGACAAGGGAAAGGCAAAGGGAGACTGCTTTGTGTGTGGCAAGTCTGGGCATTGGGCCAAGGACTGTCCTGAGCGCAAAGACAGGAAGTCTGCCAACATGGTCATTAGCGAGGGCGGAGGAACATCGGGGTACAGTAAAATATTACCTACAGTTCTCTCTGTTTTTCATTCACCTGATTGGTGGGTTGATACTGGTGCTAATATTCATGTATGTGCTGATATTTCCCTGTTTTCTTCTTATCAGGTCGGGAGAGGTTCCTCCTTGTTGATGGGAAACGGGTCACTTGCGGCTGTTCATGGTGTTGGTACGGTCGATCTGAAGTTTACTTCGGGAAAGACCGTGAAGCTGAAGAACGTGCAGCATGTCCCTTCAATAAAGAAGAATCTAGTTAGCGGCTCTCTACTGTGTAGAGAAGGTTTTAGACTTGTGTTTGAATCCAATAAATGTGTCGTATCTAAATATGGAACTTTTATTGGAAAAGGTTATGACAGCAGAGGCTTGTTCCACTTTTCTTTGGATGACGTGTAATAATAATAATGTTGTGAACCATATTAGCGAGAATGATGAGTCCAACGTGTGGCATTCGCGACTCTGTCATGTGAATTTCAGTTGTATGACGCGCTTGGCTAACATGAGTTTAATTCCAATATTCACTTTGGTCAAAGGTTCCAAGTGCCATACTTGTGTTCAATCGAAACAACCTCGCAAGCCTCACAAGGCATCTGAGGCGAGGAATTTGGCACCTCTAGAACTTGTTCATTCCGATTTGTGCGAAATGAACGGCGTGTTGACTAAAGGGGGAAAGAAATATTTCATGACACTGATAGATGATTGCACTAGATTTTGTTATGTGTATCTATTGAAAACAAAGGATGAAGCATTGCCTGGTAGGCGGGTGATCAGGTTTTTGGGGGAGTGCTTCCGCACGACTGCTCCTCGTCTTCTGTTCGTCGTCGACCGTACGTCTGCATCACCATGTCTGCCGCACCGAGAATCACCATGTCTGCCGCACCGAGATCTGGTGCACAGAACGACAACACCAACGGAGGCAGTTCTGCCTCACAATCCAGCGGAGGGACTTTCACAGGGTATAATCTTCTACTGTTATTTCACTTTTTGATATTTCTGTTAGTCGCAATGCAATTGCGTTCTATGTATGATGATGATGCTTATTCTACCTTAAGCATGCTCCTGTTTATGTTTGATTTTACCACTAGATCACCTCATATTGTTCATGCCATGATTATTGTCTTAATATTTTGGATTAAAATATGCCGATATATGACTATATTTCCAACACATACTGACTTAGGTGATCTACTGTTGTGATTTGTAGCAGTCAGATGTCATGAATCAAAGTGTTAGAGGAGAGGGCCTCGCAAACTATTTGATTCTTTCGCCTTGAAGATGCGTAGATGGCCAGTGCCATTGTCTTAGGAATCTTGTTTTCAAGCCTGTGCGAGTGCAGAAACTCGCCATCTTCCTATCGCCTAGGGTGATGGTCGTGGCTGCCGCGAATATCTCTATCAATTTGGTTGCAGGGCACCGGGGATGTAGTGCAAATTGGTGCTATAAATATTACTATATTTTTATATAAATTTGATGATCAAATTTTTTAAAACAAGTTTAACTTAAAAAGAAGTTTAAACGATTTATAATATGAAACGAAGGGAGTAATTGGATGATAATTGGGTTTTCTCACAGATATGCAGATGATTATGCATCCAGTGAGGATGAACGGTCTACGTCTTCCAAGGCTGGATGTGCACTTGTCACTGTACAGGCCGACGCATGGCTGAACCTGCAGGATGAAAGGCACAAACGTGAGGAGAAAACGTACTTTGAAGGATCATGTTTCTGACATCATAAATCTTGATATAATTTTGTGAGTTTTCTTATTTTAAGACCAGGGAATGATATATGACATCGCCATATATAGGGCACTACTTACAATTAAGCCAGCAATAGGGCCACAGAGCCACATAACTGAAGTGAGTGCATGAGGAATTCCCAATGTCTGTTCCAAACAAAGTGATAGTGAAATGAAGTTAGTGAATGAATTAAGCCATGCACATATATGAAGAGAAATTAGTAATTAGTTCATGCTGGATTTTATCAAAGCACAACAAGGGTACTCCCTCAGGTTTTCCATGCATGTACGATGCTGTTGACTTTTGGACGATGTTTGATCATTTGTCTTATTAAAAGAATTATGTAATAAACATTTATTTTGTTTTGATTTGTTTTATATTAAAAATAATATAAGGAGTAAATTGCGCTCATGGTACATGAACTTGCGTGGTGGGTGCAAATAGGTACAACAACTTGTAGGTTGTTCATTTTGATACAATAACTTGGTTAGTCCGTGTACTCCTAGGCCAAAACAAGCCACACAAGAAAATTGATTTGAATCTACCGCAATCTTGATGATATGTACGTATTTGCATTATTTTTTTAATAAGACAAAAAGTTCAAACATATGTCTAAAAGTTAATGACGTGGTACATTAAAAACCGGAGGGAGTATAATTTTAATTTGGTAGTATGATTGTAAATATATGGAAAATGCCTTTTTATTTTGACCAAAAAATAACATCTGGTGACTTTATTCAAGATTAATACTTTGTTATATGGTGCCATGGTTCAGTTAGAACAAAAATGAAACAACTCACATACCATTTTTAGTTACAGTCCCTTGCTGTGCTAGACAATGCATGCTTTACTCCTAAACATAGAAATGAATTCATTTCATTTTATAAAAAAAACTTTTACTAATAAAAACATTCATTTTCTATTACCAGGATATAGCTGAACTTAACAATATATACCAAATTAATTTACAGAAGTAATAAGTTCATGGATAAAAACAATCTGACCTACACCACAACTACGCAAGAACTTGCGGTGAAATAAATGACATATTACTCAAGGAATTGCCCATATTACAGCTATAGAACTTTTTGCAGGACAAGTGCCTTGGAAAAATGAATCGTGAAATCCAGTTCCAAAATTTTTCTTTTGAAAACTGTATATTAGCAAATGTTCAAGCTTTTGTTTAGAAATGCTGGAATTGTACACATAATTTTTTTCAGATTTTCACAGGAATTAATTCAACTCTACAAGAATGAGGAAAACAATTATATTGTTGCTTTCCAAAGGAACATAATGAGTAAAAACACCATAAAATAGGCTATAGCTAAAACCAGCTTAATTGGGAGGATGCTAATATGAAAGCTAGATGTTAAGCTACATGTTTTATTTTTTGGGGTGGGAGTTAGATCAAGCTTAGCCATAGCAAACAGGCAGCATAAGAGGAAATCTGATATTCCCAATACTATTTGGAATTCCTCCAAATATTTCCACACAAACAAATTACACCTTCACATCAATAAAGAATTAAAAGACAATAGAAAAAAAAAATCTCCCTCTTGGAGACAAGAAAAGTATAGTACATATATACAACCACAACAACTAAGTAGTACTATGTTCTCTGTTCCATATTATTAGTTAAGACAGTTTGGGTTTTGAATAGATTCATACGTGAATCCATATATATATATATGTGTTCAAATTCCTATAGATGCTAATGAATATAGACGAAAATAAAAAGGCCAAAACGCCTTAAACACATACCTGAACGTACGGGGTGAGGAGAGAGAGCTGCAGCGCCCAGCCGTACTGCACGCCACCGGCGACCATGCACGCAAGGAATAGCCCCGACAGGCTTATCTGCGGTGGGGCTTTGCCCTTGCCGTCGCCACCGCCGTCGAGCTCCATGGCGACGGCCATCGATCAATGGATCAAATATCCTATACGTACGAATCTAGTTAGTTAGAGCTATAGCTAAGCTAGTTATATCCCAAGAGATCGAAGTTGAAGCAAGAGGAGAAATGGAGATAAACTGAGGAAGACGAAGACGACGACGGATATGATTAACTTGTGGATGCATGGAATGGAGAGAAACGAGGAGAGGAGGGAGCGGTGAGACATTTTGCCACATGATCTCATTGGAGCATCCTATTTTTAGTGGGTTTATCCAGCCAAATGATTATCGACACAATTTTTTAATTTTTTAAAATGCCATTTTTCTTTTGCCTCAAGAATTTATTGATGTTGTGTGCTGCTCTGGTTTGTGGGTTTTTGGGACTTATTATATGGACATGAATTAACTGAGAGTTGAGATTATTGGCTTTAATTTTCCAATTTTGTCTTACATTATCTATCTTAATATATATTGCTTTGGGATTTGATTAACCATTCACCTCCCTACATATATGTGTAGCACTACTGGTATGAATTTTGGAACAAAATGAATGATAGAGGAAAACATTTGCATTTTGCAAAAATCAATTGAATATCCATTCATAATAAAGGACTAAAATAGGCAGAGTTCATTGTGGGCTTGAGCTGGGCCAGCTGGCCTGTAAACTAAAGAGTTAGGATGGGGCTTCCATTTGAGCCCAAGCCTTTCCTTGATCTGTTCTGTTTTGATGTAATCTATAAGGAATAATCATCAATGTGATCACCAACTTAAAAACTGAGAAATAATCGTGTACAATTGATGGGGAGTGAAGCTGAAAAATCCAATTCCTTCCACTCACCAGAAGAAAAATACATAATCAAGGGTGAAATGTAAACCAGCTCACTGACAGAATGTGGTAGAAAAAAAAATTCATATGTAACTATCCAACTCACCAAACTACCTAGCTAGCTAAAAGTATCCCCTATGAAGCATTTTTAAAGTGTCCCTTACATACGAAGGAAATAACAAAGAAAATGATAGCTGAATCTATCCTTGTGGACTAATATCACATAAATTGAAATTAATTTCTTCTTTTGTATTTTTTTTTTGGTGCGAGATCGACTAGTTAACTAGGAGAGATTGAACCAGCTAGCTTCTCAAAGCAGTATTTATTTACACTGAAAATATAGATTAAATATGTAAAATACATATAAAAAAATCGAATCCTACCAGACCCTTATAACATACCTAGATATATAGTTAAATTTAAACCTTTGTGTTCAACGTAACTTCGTCCTTTCTTTCTCTCCTAAGTTTGTGACTCGTGCAGGGGTTGTAAATTCTTTTGTTTCTTTTTTTAAAAAAACGATTGGAACTTAATTTTCAGAACTATTCACTACTTAAAAAACCGGTTTTTCCTAGCGCCATCCATTGTTTCTCTGGTTTTTCACTACTATTCCCTAGTTTTTTCAAAAGTAAATAAATAAGCACAATATTATATGCTAGCTAGGTGACATGCAGGTTCGGGTACTGGCATATTGCAATCAAATTTGAGAATAGAAGAATTTAATTAGTGAAATCAGTATCAATCGATCCTTGTGTCAAATTAATTATTGTGAGGTCACACAATAATGCAAAGCACAAGTTGTGGTTACATGCACCTAACTGGTCGGCAGATTATAGAAAAATTCACTAGGAGCTCATTTGACTCTGTAGTGCTCATTGCTGAATGGGGGACCCTGTCGGAGGAGAGATCGAAAATACCATATATTTTCTGAATCAAAAATCTCCAGATTTGTTTGACAGGGATACCCTGTAGGCTGTACAACTTCACTTCATCTAGCTTCTTTTAAATCCTAGCTAGAACCAATTGAAAATGTTATCTTCAACCTGAGGATCTCCAATGAAAAAGGCTTATGCAAATGCAACCACCGATGGCTTTCATCGTCTGTATATTGGCTTATTATGCGCAGCCAAAATTTAATTTTTGAAACTTAATTTTTAGAGTTAATTTATTATAGTATATTTTCTAGCTTTAATATTTAAACCGCTAACCTCAAATTTTGCTCAGATTCTATTTTTCAGCATAAACTACGAAACCGGATGCTTTTTATATCCAACTTTTAAAATGAGAAAAATAACACTTTCGATAAAAATAAATGCTTCCTCCGTTTCACAATGTAAGTCATTCTAGCATTTTCGATATTCATATTGAT
This sequence comes from Oryza longistaminata, assembly GCA_009805545.1. Lineage (NCBI taxonomy): Eukaryota > Viridiplantae > Streptophyta > Magnoliopsida > Poales > Poaceae > Oryza > Oryza longistaminata. The sequence continues at coordinate 12,944,491 of CM020187.1, read as the reverse complement.
ATATACGTCTAGATTCATTAATATCAATATGACGTATATATCAATATGAATGTAGAAAATGCTAGAATAACTTACATTGTAAAACGGAGGAAGTATATTTTTAGTGGTTCTGTTGAAATGAAGATGGTTTTCATATCTTATACCATTTTGATGCATACTTTGCTAATGTAATTAGATGAACATCATCTAATTGATGTTCATGTAGCAAAAACCCACTGGGAAACATGGTTTCAGTGTTATTTCTTCGGTTTTAAAAGGTTGAGGGTAAAAAATAATCAGGTTTGTAGTTTAGGGTAAAAAAACACTGAATCTAAAGGTCAAAAATAGACATCACCAAAGTTTTACCTACGAGTTATTTTTGGTTTTGCTTAATTTATTTTTCTACGGCTTATATACCAGCGGTAGCTCAATTATCAGAAAATAACTAGATCGGGTCGGTGGCTGATCGAGTTGGAAGCACTAAAAATTATTTGTTGGAGATCGAGTGCTAGCAGTGTTAATTCTTTTTTAAATTTTCGCTAAAGTTACAGTAACATCAATGTGAAATTTCAAACTTTAGGAAATTGCGAAGGCCCATAGATTTCTAGCCATTAACTGAACTTTGTTGATACATGTCTCCACAGCATACGCATGTTTGTTTTTTTGACTGGAAGTAATGCCAGAGGCTTTGTCCAGCAGTGTGATTTTTATTTATTGAGTAAAATATTTCATACGCATGTTTGTAATATCCACTGCTGCACAAACCCTTTGTAGCCCCGGTCTGCAACCCCTTTAGTCCCGGGTAGCAAACCGGGGCTATGAATCTGGGACTAAAGATCAATATCTCTAGTCCCGGTTCAAATACCGGGGACTAAAGTTGGCTAAGCCACGGGCCCGGCTATATTTTTTTCTTTTACTTTTTCATTGTTTTCTCTGCTTGAATATTGATTTCAAACCAAACTCAACAACAAAATCATCCTCGTTCACAAAATCATCCACAGATTCAACAACAAAATCATCCACAAATTTATATCGCAAAATCATTCAAAAAAAAATCTAAAAATCATCCCAAATTTACAACACAAAATCATCACAAAATCAACACAGATATTTACAAAACAAAATCCTCCGCGACGGCTGCGCCCTGCCGTCCTCCGAAGCCTCGGTCGCAACTCCGCCCGCAGCCTCCGCCGCCGCCCTCCACGATGGCCCCGTCGCCGCTCTCTGCCGCCTGTCGCAGCACGCCGCCCACCGGCCGCAGCTGTCGGAGAGGGGGAGGGGAAGGGCGGGGAGGGCCCGGTAGAGGAGGAGGAGGAGGTGGGGAGTAGAGGAGAGGGACCAGGAGAGGAGGAGGAGGAGGGGGAGGAGAGGGGAGGAGAGGAGAAGAAGATAAGAAGATAAGGACAAGTAAAAAGATAAGGCTGAGGGAGAGAAAGAGAGAGATTTTTTTCTCCTATCCTTGCGCTATTCTCTTTCTCCTACCCACGCGCGATTTTTCCTCTCTCCCTCCCATGCGCGCGATTTTTCCTCTCTCCCTCCCCCGCGCGCTTTTTTTTAATTGACACTAACCGAGACTAAAGATAATAGGGTGTCTGCCACGGCCTGACAATGAATGAACCCGGACTAAAGATAACCGGGACTAAATATCATCTTATCCCATTGGAGTTTTAAACTGGGACGAAAATGATGTTTAATTCTGGTTCCTATTTAAACCAGGACTAATGTGGTTTTTGACCAACCTAGCAAATATGGTTTCTCTAGTGGTGATATGAAAAATGATAATAGACCGAACATGTAATTTAGGAGCTGTTGACATCTAAGTTTGACACTAGGACAAATTTATCGTAAATTTAGGTCAGATTTGAAATAAAGCAAATATTTCCGGTGGAGACTGGCCTGGCCGCTGTTATGTGGCTGGTTAGACCAGAAGGTGAACTGCCATTAGGCCGCTATTTTGTGTGACCAATCAGATCACCAAACTCGAGTCTGAGTCTAATTAAGAATATTATTGTGTTTCCTTGCTTGGATCCGAGATTTTTGAAATCATAATCGATTTCTAAGCCTAACAGAATGTGGAGAAGTCCTTGCGGAGGCAAGATCAATCTCTTTGTAATTGCTATATATGGTCGATTCGATTGTAATCCCAGACCCCAAACCTCACAATCACTATTTTATCTTTACTTTTCAGTTATGTTTTCTACTTTATCTCAGTTCATCCATTTCTATCGATTTACACCGTGAATCTTCTGCCTTTGTGGAGAGACTGCAATATACTTTGTAGGTTTATACCGTAAACCTTCCGATTCACTCGTGAAATCCTAAATGCTAGTTTTGATCTCTAAATCATTTTCACTTGCCGGTTTAATCTCTAAAGCTTATCTTGGTTTAGAGTTTTCTAAATCAACGTGATTGGCGACTCCACTACTAACATAGGAAATCTTTAGGTGAGTCTCGTGTCGATTGGAAAAGACACTAACAGGAGCATGTTCAGTTCATTCCGGTCAAAATTAAGACAACAACAAAAAAAAAAATATGCAGTTACACGGGCACGAAGAAACTAACAAAAAATCATGGTTTTATTAATGTAATTACTCTTCATCGAATCAAAATCAAAGCACACAAGCATGCCTTCTCTCTCTCTCTCTCTCCCTTCTAGTAGATTAAATAAAGCTACGGATGGGCTCCAGTCTCATCGATCTCTAAACGGGTCGGTCGATCGGTCGCCGGCGAGCGGCCGCGGCGGCGGCGGCTACATGAGCAGGCTGCGGATGACGGCGGCCTGCGCGGTGTTGACGTCGGCGGCGGCGAGCAGCTCGGCGAGGCGCTCGCTGAGGTCGTCCACCTCCCGGTGCAGGCTCCGGATGTAGCTGCACGTCTCCTGCAGCACCCTCGCCGACGGCACCTGCAACATTACATTTCGATCAATTTCAGCTCGCCGTCGATCAGAGAGCCGGCCATGGCGCCGTCGCAAAAGCTGCAATGCGGCATCGCATGGCGTACGTACCCTGTCGTTGCTGCGGAGGCGAGCCTCGGGGAGGAGGGCCTGGAGCTTGGAGACGAGGTCGCCGATCTGCTCGTCGGTGATCCTCGCCGCCGATGACGCCCTCGACCTGCTCCGGCTGGACATCGTCCGACTCCGACGTACGTCGTCGATCTCCGGCACTAGCAATGCTAGCTTCAAGGAAGTCAATTAATTAGAGCTAGAATGCGATGCGAGACAGTGGTTGCAGCTGAAGAGAGTGTTCTATATATATATAGCAGGAGCTAGAGCGCCGCTACTCCCCTTGTGGAAAAATTGTAAGGCATAAGTATTAGTTTTGAGGCTAGCTCATAGACCAAGCTAGGAAGCCAAGTAGTTTACCCAAATGCCCTCATAATTGATTTCTCTTATCGCATGCACCGTACTCCCTCTGTTCCACACTATAAGACGTTTTGGCATCTCTCCATCCCTCGTCTAGATTTACTAACATTTATATGAATTTGGACACATATAAGAAGCACATATATATGGATACATGCATGACTCTATTCAAAACCCAAAACACATCTTATAATGTGAAATGGAGGAAATGCGTATTAATCACTACTACAAAAAAAGGTGATTGGTGCCGGTTGCGAACCGGACATAGGTGTCGGATTTCCCAACCACCACCCCACAGACGGTACCTGTAAAGAGGACTCAAAGTTGCCGGTTTAGGAACTATATTTTTGAGGTTCCAGTGATGGAAAAAAAAAAGCAACTCCACTTTACCACCAGATTCCATCATCCCATCACCCCTGAGATCGATCCAACATCCAAAAACATAATCATAGAATCAACATTCAAGAGGAAAAATAACATCCATGTATCAACTTTCAACAACATAGAGGAAGATACTGAGAGAACACAAAGGGAGTTGAGGAAGCCACAAGTTCATCACTGAATAAAACATTCCATAACAAGAACTAGACACACAAGAACGGACACCACCTATAGTGCAATCCGTTTTGTACGTTTCTAGAGTAGTGAATGCATCACCACACTAGTCTAACTTCATGCATATACGCGTGCAATAATCAATCTCTTAATGTAAGGGTATTATTGGTAAACTATCAATAACAGTATAATATGCATGCTGTAATAAAAGCTAGTACAATGAGATAATATAAACGAGCTATAAGAATTGCATGATAAGATTTTTGTTTAGGTGGAGGGGAAGGATAGCTAGCAGAGAGAATTATGCATGATTGTAGCCAACTGCAGTATAGGACCTCATCAGCGTGTGTATGTGAGAGGTGCTATATATTAATATATTAATGGTATAATATATATCTATACATAATTATTGTATAGGTGAGCTATTAGATTAGTTGTAAATGATGTGTCAATCTTTATAGCTAGCGGTCGTTGATCACACTATTAAAATTTCTCTAATTGATTGTATTTGTGGTGTAGTGTACATTGATAGTTAAATATTGTATGACTTTGCGATAAACATGAATGCCTTTAAATTTCAAACAGAGGGAGTATTTGGTAAAAAAAAATATCATGAATAACCAATAACTAATATTTTTCATAGGCTTTTACCTCTCTAGAGGTAAGTTGGAGTACTTGAAAGGAATATCATAGATGCTTAATCCGTTCCAAAAATACAAGCAATTTTAGGAGTTTTAGCATACATTAAGTTTGAAGTATAAAAAATGGTTATAATTAAAGAGTTCAGAAAACAGATGGATAAATACTTATAGTATGGTATAAATTTTAAATCCTAAAAATGCTTATATTTTGAAATAAAGGGAGTGTTAGGATACCTGCGAGTACCAATTTATTCAAAACTGAAATCAGAAAAGAAAAATCCTACATTCGAAATAGGACTGGGAGTGGAAGCATAGGCTACAACACATGGAGGACTCCTTTCCCTTTTTTGCCTCCAATCTGAAAACATTCAGTTTATTGGTTATGGGCTGATCAATTGCATCAAATGTTAAATGTGGGAGAAGTATCCAATGTTTTGTCAAGTATGGTACAGTATTTATCATATAATATCACCTAGCTAGTAGCTAGCAGCACACTGATGGTTGACTGGTCAGTGCATGCTGTACAGTGGCAGTCTCTACTTGAAATACAGGTTGTGTGCCACATTTTCTTTGTGTACTTTTTTCTTTTAAAAAAGGATACGTCAATTTGATTCCCTTGACTTGCTAGTTTTGCATTGATTTGCCCCTCAAGATCAATTCGGAGGCTCAAGAGACAACCCAAGAATAGCAGTGTCACTCTGCATAATGAATTTGACAGGATAGTAGTGCAGTACAAACGAAACTGAACCTTACATTCATGCATCCATATGTATATTGTTACATATTGTGAGCTAGAATTTAGCTAATAGCTTTATATTAATAAAAAAATTGACATCCAACCAAATTATGCAGCTATGCATGATTGTGCCAGCAAGAAAAGGAGATCTAGGATGCAAGGGGCACAGACTTTGGCTCTAGCTACTACTGCAGATACAGAGAAACATCCATTTTATATTGTGACCGAGTACTTAGTGACGACGGTTTAATTATTAAGCTGGGAGATGCAGAAAATTTTAAGTAATCTAGATCTGATTAACTAGCTAGACAGCCAATCACAGCATATGCATTGCCTGATCAAAGTTCTCTCTGTCTCCCTGACCACTGAATTGACAAGATCCACACAAATCGGTAGAACAATAGTTCATATTCAGGGCTGGATAGTTATTTAGGTAGGATAGATATATATTTGTAAACGATTATATAGTATGTAAGAGTAGTTTCTGTTAGGATCTGGATGGTTATTAAATGACTCAGATCACCATCATCATGATCATCATATTAACTAACTGTTCAATGTGAGTTTATTATCCTGAAGATGTACTTGTCTGAACTAAATCAACATGGTCCCAAATCATCTTTTGATACCACTGGCAGTGTAAATTACTCAGTGAAATGACTACAAAACTCTGTTTAAGTACGATGTTAGTCCATGAATGCTTCTGCAATTAGGCAAGAGAATCATGACCAGTACAATATTTCCTACTAAACAATCAGAGCATCCTCTGCTAACAAGATGCCAGGGCTCACATGCATCTCAATTCTCAAACCAATGGCAACACTAATAAGTAAGCTAAGCCTCACATGCTTTCTCCTCTAAATCTGGCACTGTTTTGTCAGTGTGTTTTGTGTTAAAGCTTAGAGAATTTACAGCAATCATGTGAACCAGGAGCCAATCACAATAGCAACAATCTGAGGACCAATGAGTGATTTGAGACTGAAAAGACTTCTCTTCCATTTTTCAGGATAGTTCAGGTTCAGTTCAGAGATAAAATTTGGATTTCAGATAGTCAGAGATTTGAGGATCATTATCCATTCTGGAGAAGATAAGTCCAGTTAATGTGACAGTGTACAACTGCACACCCAAATCTGAGAGATGTAAGTTGTTTGTAGATCCAAATGAGTACACAGCAGAAACAATGGCATCCTGACAATGTTTTTGGTGTGCATGCAAGGTGCCAAACAGAATGTAGAACACAGTTAGATCTATCTGAACTAGCATGAAGGAAGAATCCGGATCTTGCCTGAGGGCCACCGCAACATGCTAATCATTGATCTTGATTACATTTCATGGCAATGGTCCATGGTAACCATTCAGGATATATGCATGCACAAGTCGTTCTGGGAGTTATTGACTTCATTTTTTTACAGTACAGATTGTCATGTCACTGACCATCAGAAGGAAACTCAAACATAAAAACTTAGAGTAAATTTCACAAAACTATAGGTATTTTGACCAAATTATCACAAAACTACATATTTAAGGAGTTGTATGATAAAACTACACATTTAGCACCAAATTTATCACAAAACTGCAGATTTTAGGTTAAGTATCACAAAAATGCATATTTAATATTGAACTTATCACAAAACTACAACTTTTGGAGTTTAAATCCCTAGCACTATTGTTATGGTGGAGCTATAAACATTATTACTTTGTGATTAAATTGGTTCTAAACCCGTAGTTTTATGATAATTTAGTTACTAAACATGTGTTTTGTGACACTTCATCTTAAATGTGTAGTTTTGTGATAAATTTGATGTTAAATGTGTAGTTTTGTGATACACTAAGTTAAATATGTAGTTTTGTGATAATTTGGTCATAGTATCTGTAGTTTTGTGAAATTTACTCAAAAACTTAATTGTCAGTCACAATTGTGATGGATGCATTGATGATGACAAAAACAGTTCATGTCCTATCTTCCCACTGAAATGCAAACATGGGAGCAAGTTTCGTGGAGCAGTTAGGAACAATGTGCATCACCATTATAGCACGATAATTATTCAGCAAACTTTGCACGGCTAATGTCACTTTTGAAAGGAGCAGGGAAGTGACATTTCAGAGTCAAGATTCTCAAGCAAATGCAGAGAGTTTACAGCTATTTTGTCGATATCCCTAGTTTCTTCTCAAAGAAAAACTAAGATTGATCGAGTTCAGAGAGAAATCACAGGTGGATTAATTAGAAGAAGCACGCAGATGCAACAGATCAGCAAGAGATACGCCTGCTGTAGTTGGGACTTATCTGCGCTTCCTGCAGCAGCTGCATAAATGTGATTGTGACACTGTTTCCAAGCTGTTGTTTCTTGGAGGGACGCTGCATGCCTGCATGCGTTGCTGAAATAATTGCGCAGTTAACAAACTGTTAACTAACAGATTGATCTGAAAATAAAACGAGGAAAACGTTGCATCCGATACACTACATTCATCAGTACTCGCTCCATTTTAATATGGAAGGTGTTTTGGTTTTATAGATGCTGCTATATATATTTTTATAGCATATTCAATTTATCTGATTTCTTTTAGTTATCTTAATATTCATTCCACTCAGGTCATTTCAATGCTAGCGCACAAAGCAAGCACAAAAATTCTTATATTTCTAAACAAACATGAAAATTATTTTAACTTGAATAAAACTAAAACACCATACATTTTAAATAGGGTAGAAAATAGTTCATAAAAATATTGGCGTTGATCAAGAAGTTTTAGCTAAAAAAAAATCTGAGGTGAAAAATGGTTGTAACATGATGAAGTGGAAGAAAAAAAATTAAATAAGAGATAGTTATGATTGATTTAGATAACTAAGCAGGTGAATAAATCCTTATATTGTGGCATAATTTTTAAACTCTCCAGATATTTTGGGCCCCGTCAAAACTCTGGATTGAGAAAAACACAACAATATGAAAATCATAATAATAGAATGTCATACACATTGGATTCCTATGGGATTTTGAAATACATGAAAGTTTTAATTAACATTATCGTTTGATTAATACATAGGAAAAATGCAGGATTTATAGACACATAAAGAGAAAAACATGAGGTGAGACTTCATACTTTTTTTCCTTCATAATGGAATTTCGTAGGAATGGATAGGAAACAATCATCTGTTTCAAAATGTATGGTACGATTTTTTGCTACATGATAAATTCCTATATAATTACTACTCCCTTTCCTCCGTTCCATTTTAAGTGCAGCAGTGTGCAATGTTTGACCATCCGTCTTATTTAAATTTTTTTTATGATTAGTATTTTCATTGTTATTAGATGATAAAATATGAATAATATTTTATGCGTGACTTTTTTTAATTTTTTTCGTAATTTTTTTTTAAATAAGCCAGATGTACGGTCAAAAGTTGAACACGAAATTCCACAACTTCAGTTAAAATGGGATGGACGGAGTATGATTTTTAGTTTGTTTTAAATGGGACCATAAACGGAGGGAGCAGGAGCAGTACATGAACATATATGCTGATCCGACATGGCATGATCTGACAGCTTGCTCGAGATACACTGCACATTAAGTACCTGCCACTTGCATTGTCAGAGCGTACGGAGTATATCAGATCAGCTCAGGTTGGAGTTACCCTCATTTGGATTACATTTTAAGGTGTGTTAATCCGATGGGTGATTTGGTTTGTGGCTACTAACTGTTATCACAAATGCAGTAAAAATTGACTTGAAACTGGCTATAAATTGTGTTATCAAATGGAGGAAATATTGGCTAGAAACTGACAAATTAAGTGTGCTACTTGCAACAATTAACCAAAAAATCACCTTAAAAACTACTCCCTTCGTTTCAGGTTATAAGACGTTTTGACTTTGGTCAAAATCAAACTATTTTAAGTTTGACCAAGTTTGTAGAAAAAAGTTGTAACATTTTCAACCCAAGATAAATTTATTATGAAAATATATTCAATTATTGATTTGATAAAACTAATTTAGTATTATAAATATTACTATATTTGTCTATAAACTTAGTCATTTGACTTTGACCAAAGTCAAAACGTATTATAACCTGAAACAGAGAGGGAGTATAAGTTAATTATGGAGTAAATTGCGTCTACGGTACATAAACTTGATAGGTGGGTGCAATCTAGTGAAAAAAATTAAGAAATGAGCATATAGGTGCAACAACTTGGCTAGTGCGTGCATTTTGGTTAAAAGATCTATACTCCATACCATACTTTTTATGAAATATAAAAAACCGCCACTCAGACCATCTCAAAAAGGATCTACAAGTATTATATATTGCTTTCAATTGGTTAGTTATAATAATAAAATAATCTGTCAATTTAAAACCGAAAAATATGTGATTATCAAAAGTAAGTGCATGACTAATCAACATATTCATTATCTCGGGTTATAAACATGGTGAAACACAAAAATGAATCCATGAGCCAACGACTAGCAAAGCTTATAATACCAGGATTAATCAAAGGTATGTATTAGTGTTTTCGTATAAAATGTACATGATTGTCAAGTTCATGTACCGGTCTACTTATTTTTTTAAGTTCTTGCACTAAATCGCACCCCTATCAAGTTCTTGTACATTGGTGCAATTTACTCTTAATTATGCTACAAACTAAATATGAACGTAAATTCAGTTCCTAAGGAAAGGCATGCGATGCATCACAGGTCACAGCCATATTTATTTAGTGGTAGAAAATGCGGAAAGGCTAGTTGGCACGCGCGCGCCGGCGGCGCGCGTTTTAGGCCCAGAAGGCCCAGCGCCGGCGAAGCGCGCCCTTCTGCACGCTCTTTTTTTTCGTTTTTTTTCCTCACTTTTTTTTCTGATTTTTTTAATCTTTTAGCATGTTTTGAGTTTGAAAGTTTTTAAATTTTGAGTTGAAAATTTTCAAAATCTGGATTTGAAAGTTTTCGAATCTCGATTTGAAAATTTTCAAATTTTTCAAACTGGATTTGAAAGTTTTCGAATCTTGAGTTGAAAGTTTTCAAATCTCACATTGAAAGTTTTCAAAAATTTTCAAATCTGGACTCGAAAGTTTTTGAATCTCGATTCTCGAGTTGAAAAATTTTTCAATCCGAGTTGAAAGTTTTCAAATCTCAAGTTGAAAGTTTTCAAATCTGGATTTGAAAGTTTTCAAATCTCGAGTGAAAGTTTCAAATCTCGAGTTGAAAGTTTTCAAATCTAAAATTGAAAGTTTTCCATTTTTTTCAAATCTGGACTTGAAAGTTTTTGAATCTTTATTCTCGAGTTGAAAGTTTTCAAATCTCAAGTTGAAAGTTTTCAAATCTGAATTGAAAGTTTTCAAATCTCAAGTTGAAAGTTTACAAATCTTAGGTGAAAGTTTTTAAAATTTGACTTTAAAATTTAAACTTAAATCGAAAGTTTTCAAATCTAACTTCAAAAATTTCCAATCTGTTAGTAAAAAGATCTCCCAAAAAAATTTCCGATAATTTTCTTAATTACTATCATAGTGTTAAGTATATTAACTAATATACATAATTAAGACTAAAAGGGATGAATGCTCGCCAGATTCTTTTCCGGCGCGCGGCGCGCACGCGCGCGCTAGCCATCCCCCAGAAAATGCAGCTGCGAGACCGTCGTTAAGAGGTGAATTGTTCTTTTGGCCTTTGTTGGGCTGGGCTAGATTGTTTCTAATGGCCCATCTTTACGAAGTGCTCAAATTTTTCAGGAATAAGTTCACTTTAGATCCCTCAGTTTGACATCAGTCTATATTTCCCTGACTGTAATACCATATACAACGTGTTATTCAACTCCTACCACTACAAACTTGATTCCAAGGCGGTTTGGATGGCAGTTTTGGCTGACGTGGCTGGTTTGACTGAGTCCCCTGCCTTCCCCGATCACGTCGACCCAGGCCACTGCCTGCATCGTGTCAGAGTGTTGAGTGGCTCGAGCTTGGGACTCTCGTCCCCTGCTCTATGGAAGTCACTATGCGGGTCAATTCCGGAGTGCCACGGCGGCAACCTTGTCTCCCACCAAGCAGGGGAAGGAGGCCGTAGGACAGGGGACGCGCAACAGGCCACGCCGCGCGTAGCTGTAGTCCTGCACTACGCGGTGGAGCAGCTTGGCGAACACTGGTGGGGGGGGGGGCGTCCCATCAGCTTCGCCGACAGGACGAAACGCTTCTGCTTGACAATTGTTCATCACCATGATTAAATATTAGTTATGGGTATAAATAGATGAGGGGTTGAGAATAGAAGGACATCGACTTTTTGGGTGAGAAAAGTTAGAGTTTACTTTGAGGTTTCATTCCTAGTTAGTGAGTTGAGATATGAGTGCTTTACATGCACTTTGTAAACACATATTGATGCAATAAAGTTGATCTACTTTGAAAGGTTTTATGAATATGTGTTTTTCTGAATCCCGATGGTTTGACCAGAGGCGATTCGGCGGTCTAACTGGCGGGCAGTCTAACCGACAGCAGGCGATCGGTTAGACCGAAGGCGGCAAGCAGGCAGTAGACAAGGCGATGGTCAGACCGGTGGCGCACGGGCAATCAAACTGGTGGTGGTACTGTGGTCAGACTAGAGTTGATCTGACGGTCAGACCGGCTACGACGACAACTTCATGAGGTTTGAGCGTTATTTTATTTTCGCTAAATGTTTTTGGGTTTTTGGTTTTCTCTATCATTGATCCCCTCTCGTAGGTTTGTTTGGTCTTATTCGATCCTACATCCGCGCCCACCTCCACTGGCACATGCCCCAATGGCACCTTCGCCCCTCCTCGTGTCGCCGCTGCCCTCGCCACCACGGTACCTAGCACCACCTTGCACACCCCCGTCGACGCGCACCGACTGACACGTGGGTCATAGTGCCACCCACTAACATGTAGGTCCCACTATTTTATATCTTCTTGTTTGACTAAAATATGGACCCCACATTTTATTTTAATTTTTTAGTTTTCAAATTTTCTACTTCTATTTTTTTGATCAAACTGCCACGTAAGCGTGCCATATCAATGACACGTTGGATTAAGTCTTAATCAAAGGAGCCACGTCAGCCAAAACTCGAGACAATACTGTCGAGGGACCTCGTTTGCACTGGTTTGGTAAGTTCGGGGATGTGTTGTATCCAGTTTTGCGATCCAGGGACAAATTTCGTACTCGGCGACAAATTGAGGAACCAAAAGTGAACTTATTTCCAATTTTGCAGGTTGGCCTTTCGCAGTTTCGTGCAGGACTGCAGGCCCATTTGGCTCGTATGATTTCTGCACTCTTCATATTTTGATGAGTGAATTGCACATTGGACCACTTATTTTTGCCTATGTTACACTTTGAACTAGGGGTAAGATACCATTTTCACTTTGAACTAGCTAAATTTACTCATGGTTTCACTTTGGACTAGTCTTCTCCATCTCTCCCCTCTCTTTCTCCTGTCGCAGCTGCACAAAGCTTGGTGAGTTTGTTAGCAAAGGCAGCGCAGCGTGTGGTTCCTAGCTTGAACCAGAAGTGCAAAGACCAGATTCAATCAGCCATAGAGACTAAGTGTAAAAGATAGTTACATAGCTGTACACTCAGTTACATAGCACGGACGCCGCCCCCTCCCTTCACGCGCCGGCACCATCACCGCCGTCCTCTCCCGATCCGCACATCGGCGCTAGAAGATGGAGAAGGAAGGAAGAAGATGGAAAGGAAGAGGATGGATGGAAAAGGTGAGGCAGTGGAATGGTTCTAATTTCGTAAAATTGGAGTGGCACAGTTTACGAATAGACGAATTGTAATGGCATTTTTTGAATAGCCATATTTGCAATGGCATGGATCAAATTAACCCAAGATTCATTGCGGTCTTGGTGATTCAATTGATACAGTATTTTGCCCTCACAAGACAGAAGAATCTGGACAATGATCATGCTCCCTGGTAAAACTATCAAGGTTCAAATGAGTTTATCTGGTTAATTGCAACTTTATACTTGATTATTATTCTTGAATTGCTGATACCGTGAAGAAAGAAGCTATGCAATGATCAAATACATTTCCATATAGCTATAAAAGGTGCACATTTTCTACATTATACTAATGACATATCTATCCATGAAGTACATCCATTCTTTATTCTTATCAAACTTCTTGAAACGTTGAAAATCTTACCACCTGTCCAACTTATCAATTTCTTGCATCCAAGTCTCAAACCCCAGATGGAACATCATGAACCGAATTCTGAAAAGCTATTGTTTTTCTCTGCACCATTAGCATGTGGAGGTAGGAAAAGCCGAAATGCTCTAGCCATAGCTTGTATGTACGTGTGTCTTATCACTCGCAAAGTGGCATCACTTAGTATGCATGCACGCGGTGAGATCACCTAGCATACATATGTATGCATACTCCATGGTCCATGTTTTGACTTGTGAAGAACAACACATGCATATACAATAAAGAAATCATTTATTACATGTATCTACTCCATGTCTATTACATCTATTGTGAGATATGCTTAAATCTATAGAAATTTTAAATATCAATATCTCTTTTTTTTTTAGTAAGGAGTAAATATGAGAAAACATAAAAAAAAAATACAAACATGGCTGCACTGGCCATGATGCTCTTGTGCTCATCTCCTGTTAGCTGTACAAGTCAAGCGCTCCCCTTTTCCACCCTGATGACATCAAGAAGGGGGTTAATAGAGATAGAAACATGTAAGTACAAAAATAATGGTACCAAGAAAAAGGATGGGGCAGCAGCCATCACAGCAGCCGCCAGGTTCTGCTACTCCCACCGCCGCTCCCCACGCGCGCCGGAGTGCCGCAGGCTGTTGCCGCGACCGCGGGGTTCCGCTGCTGCTGCTCGGGCATCGCCGCCACCGAGTTCCACTGCTGGGCCAGCCCATCCGCCGCCACTCTCCGGCGACAGCGCCGCCTCTCGGAGCCAAGTCGGCGAGCTTGGAGGAGAGGGAGCCAAGCCGGCGCCGCCATCCCCTCCATCCTTTCTCTGAGCACCGGAGCTGGCACCGCCGCCCCATCCCTCCGCGCCCCGGCTCCTTCTACGCGCCGAGTCGGCGCCACGCCCCGGCTCCCTCGGCACCCCTTCTCCTTCCATGTGCCGAGCCCGCGCCGTCCCTCCCTTCGCATGTCTGCGTGGACGTCGCCACCGCCGTCGTTCGCACCGCCACAGCTGAAGCCACCGCGCCGTCTCCTCCCTTCTCGCGCTGGCACCTGGTGGCAGCGACGGCCGAGCAGCAGCAGCAGAACCCCGCGGTTGCGACGACGGCCGGCGGCACTCCGGCGCGCGTGGGGAGCAGCAGCGGTACCTGGCAGCTGCCGCGACGACCACTTGGCTCCGGGAGACAGCGCTGTCGCCAGAGAGCGGCGGCGGACGGGATGGCCCAGGACGCCGATGCCGTGAAGAAGATGGAGAAGGAAGGAAGAAGACGGAAAGGAAGCGGATGGATGGAAAAGGTGACGGCAGTGGCATGGTTCTAATTTTATAAAATTGGAGTGGCACGGTTACGAATAGACAATAATGGTATTTTTCTGAATAGCCACATTTGCAGTGGCATGGATCAAATTAACCAAAGAATCTTTGCTAGTTTCTCAGCTTTTTTTTTTCATTTGCTGCGCCAAAAACAAATTTTGCCGACAAGTGACATTAACTTCAGAAGTAGCAATTCAGGGGTAAAATTAAGACTACAAACTCTATTTCATTTCAAATTGGATGAGATGACAAGGGGATGATAAAAATGGTCTAAACTACACTCACGATATTAATAAAAGATATTTGAAGTTTTTTATGGAGCTAATATAACCAAATGGATTGCGTCACACACAAGACTTTGACAGCAGAAGTCCAAAACTCAGTTCAGGTGGTTGACATAATAACCTAGAAAATGAACCAAAGTCACACCAAAGAACATAATTCATAAAGAAAAAGAGAAGGTGGATAGTTCATCAAGAAAAAGAGAAGATGTATCATCCTTCATAATTCATATCCTGCAAGTTCTTTCATCTGATGAACAGCTAGCTCGGCAATGGCTCTCCATTGATCTTGCATACTACTTCGTCATCAGGCACATAATTCACCAGGATCTCCTTAGGGGCTCTGCTCCTTGATGTATCCATGGCTGATGCTACCAATGCTCCCATCCGACTACATTCTTGGACCAAAAGATCCTCTAGCCTTACGCTCGGTCCATTTCAGACTGTCTGACTTCAGGACATTTTCAAGATTAACTTGCGATCCCTTGTTATCAGTTCTAATTTCTTCAGAGGCAGGAACACTGACGTGCTGGAAGTTTGAAGATCCTAGATAATTTGTTGCATGCCTAATGAGATCAGGTGTGGTTTTCTTAGTAGCAGAGCTGCTACTTCCCTTCTCTGCAGCTGGTTTTGCAGAGTTTGAACCACCTTTGTTTGTTTGCAGGCCTTCCAATTGCCTCATTACTTCTTCTCTTGTAGGAACTTCTCGTGCTGTAATGACTCTTATTCTAAGATCTTCCGCACTAGGGATTCGGCGTGCAATATCTTCCCGGTGAGCAAAATTCTTCCACTCGTTGCCGATCCACTCGAGTGAATGCCTCAGTTGATCCCTGCGGAATAGCACCATCTTCTTCTCCCCTGCAAATTCAGACAAGGGAAAGAACTCCGTTGACATGGCAACAAGCTAAACACAAGCAAGAATTTGCATCATGGACTGTTAAATTTGAATCCATTAAGAAGGTAATCAACTGACAATTCACCTGGTAAGTAAGCTAGCAGCCTCCTTGCATCATTCACCTTCAGCACGATTCCCTCCCACCAACCATCATACAACCATCCGTCAATGACGGTGCCAACACTGATCGTAGAGGGGTTCTCCCTCTCCGACATATTGTGGGGACGAATTCTTGTTCTTCTAGAGAGGCGTATGCGCAGCGTGTCAGGATTAGCATTTCTTGTCACAAGCAACCATTCCTGCAGGAGAACAATCAGTTTGTGTCAGCCTTCTCAACTCAAGGTAGGGATGCAAGTGGGTCACCCGCGAACCCACTTATAGGTCAAAATAAGCGAGTTCGCGGGTTAGTTTAGCCTATAAGTTTTCGCGGGTAGCCGCTTCTACCTTTAACTCAAGGTGAGCTTCAAGGACATGAGTGGGAGCTTGCCATCTGGTTACTATAAAAGAAAGAATTTCATTTTATATATAGCTCTACTGGTAGTATTCTACTAGAAGTTACTACATTATCTCTAACATATTATCAATAGTAGAAGTTACTATTGTATTTCTAATGATAGTGCTCCAATATTATCAACCGTACAAGTCATCTCACGTGTTAATTTATGAGTTCTACTATCAGTAGAGGAAAATATTCTACTATAGTAGTATAAATCGATATGGTCCAATGAATAAGAAAGAAAAAAAGGTGTAGATTCATTCTACTACCAATAGAGGCCACCATAAAATTTGTCAACAACGAACTACATTTTCAGAAGTGGTACTGAAATTAGGTGACATACCTCTAGGTTTGCTCTTGGTGTTTCAGGATCTTGGAGGTGTTGGTACCTCACCTTGATGCGATCTCCGCACCTCCTGATCACTGAACCAATGAACCAACAGCCCCTAATGCCACTGTCCTGGCTCAGGCATTCCACAAGGCAACCAGGAGAGAAGTACTGCTCAAGATACTTCTCCAGGGTAGAATTTATCAGACCAGAAGCAGACTCTGTTGGTGCAGCATTGCGTGCAAGGACATTGATTGTTGTGACCTGAACATTGGTCTCATCACCTGCAGTGGGGTTCTCCACGGTCTGATGATGATGATGACCTCTGGCTGATGATCTTGGTGTGTTCTTGTTGCCTTCAGATGCGTCGGGATGCCTGGTCACGGGTGGTGTGCCTGAGATTGTTCTAAATATCTCTTGTTCTGAATACCCTTGCAGTTGTGTAATGTCAAAGGTCTTGACATTGCTGTTATTGTCGATATGCCGGATGCATAGGTAGGGTTGCCTGTTGGTGTTGTTGGCAATTGCCTGAAACTTCTCAAAGTGTTCTTCGTTCAGGACTGAAGCCAATCCATCTATGCATTCAACTCTGATGTCTTGCAAAATGTCGGAGAGGAGGATCTCTCTATCATTAACACCTGGAGAAAGTTGAATACCGGCGGAGTTGAGTGTGCGGAACCATCGTATATGAACCATGTTGTTTGCATGGTTATCCTCATAGAGTTCTTCCACATAAGCAACAAGTTTGTTGCCATGTTGGACCAAGATGTAAACAAAATCATGAACCTAAAAAGGGTCATGAACACAACGGATGTAAGCCAAGATTCAGTCCTCTAAGATTTAAAAAAAATGTTCGCTGATGATTGATAGGCATACCATGAATGTAAATCCCCTTCGCCAGAAGGATTTGTAGCTCTTCCCCTTTTTGGAATGTGATTCAGGACCTAACCATTTGAAGTCCCCTGAATCATTTCCAGCAGTTGATGATGAAGAGTCCTGAATGAATAAAATTGAATTTCCTTATTAACTTCAATATATAGTGCTTTGCCGGAAGCATTTCTCATGAAAAATAAAAATGATCAGAAATTAATTAATGTACCTTTGTTGGGGAGATATTAGCAAGTTTAGCATCTTTGCCATCATTATTACAAATTGCAACTTCATCAGATGTAACATCTATCATGGATGATACACTATTAGGACTGGCAAAAACCGAAAAAACAAATATATGCATGCCAATTTTCACAGTGGTGATTAGCTGACGAGTCCAAAGATTAGTGCAGATCGTAAAAATTGTAAATATTAATATACAATGAACAAAAAGAAAATCAAACTGAACATGTCCTAAAACAGATGCTAATATGGGGTAACAAGGAACATTATCTCATTGAGGTATTGACTGCACAATGATGAGGCCCATTCATTTTGCTAATGAAACAAAAGGAAGAAAGAATAGAAGAAGGCATATATGTGCATGTCGCTAATGCTAGAAAAGTGCATATCTCTTGATTAATTCAATTCACAGCTTTGTTCAAGAGTTGGGAAATTAGAATAAAAAAGATATTTGACTTGTTAAAGAACAAAACTTTACAACCATTTAAGTGAAGTTCTATGACTCATTGGGTTTAATAACCACGATAAGTCTGAAATACACATACAGATCTGACAAGTCTTCATCTAAATTGCAATAGCTTAAATCAAGCCAACCCAGAGAAGTATGCCTACCTGAGATGAGCATGTTGAGCCAGTGCACCACATCCTTCCTCGACTTCCACCTGAGTCGTTCAACTCCAACAACCGCAGCCACCTGCAGCTCCTTGAGGGATTGTAGGAATGGCTCATGCACCACATAAGTCACCCTCCTATTGCTACGGTGTGTTCCTACCACCGCCAACTCCCTCTCCCCACTACCAACGCCAGTGGCGCGACGGAGGTAGTAGTTCACAATGTCACGTTGCCCCTCATCACCTGGCACGGAATCTATCTCCAACCCAACCCACCTCCTTGTTGCTAGTACGGTGGTGTTTGCTCCAGCCACAACATCTGAATGAGCCCTTCCACCCTCACGCCCCTGGTTGCGCCCGTTTCCATTCCTAGCCCCTCGGCCACGTGCATTCATCATCGTACTCGCTAGAGTAAAGAAAGAGAGGATTAGTAACCACCTTGCACTCGAGACAGTGAAAGAAAGGTCAAGTGAGGGATTAAGCTTATAGTGGTAGGATACAAAGAATTTGTTTGAAAATACTCTAGATAACGTTGGAAATTCTCATAGCCGGACAATACAATGTTTGCTCTATGGGGTCTAGGGGTTCTTATAGGAGGGGAATGAGCATGCTTTTGCATAGTGACCATAGAGTTTACTGTAATTGCACAATTAGGTTTCTTTTATGTGGGCTGTGAAATGGCAGCTTCACCCTGTAGATTTTGAGGAATTATGCTCTAGGGGTTCCTCATTGGGATGTTGGGGCTGGTTTGATCAGCCTAGTAAATATCATTTTGTTTGGGCTAAAACTTGGTCAAGTTTCAAAAATTAAAATTGTACTTCCTATATAAATGTATGCCAAAGTCAGGGAAAGTTCTACGCAAGGAGAACAATCACCCCAAATAATCACCCAAGTTTTGTCGTACCTAAAATTTTGTTCAGTTACTACTTGGGATAGTTACTAATAAAAACTATTATGTTTTTATGGCTTTCAACTAACCGTAGTTACCCTCTCCCATGGAAGCCAATGGTCAATTGTTGATTGATATTTTTCATAATTTGTCTCGGGAAAGTGTATAAAACGAAGTGTAAATTTCATTGAATCTCATGATTAGAGATAATCATGTTTATTTTCATTGTGATAGAATTGGGTATTGATCCCATGAGTTTGATACAATAGGCATATTTTAGTACAGGTTATAGCCGAACGTTTGAATTGGATAAAAGTTTACAAGGAGCAAAGGACTATTGTATTATTTTATTAGGGCCCTGTTTCACACAACTTCAGATCCAAGGTTTCTTGGACCTGGGTATCGGTAGCTCCACAAATCCATAGATCTAGATCTATGATTACGTTGATAACACTTGGATGAATCATTTTGTTCCTATTTTAGAGTAGAAAATAATTTTGAAAACAATATAATTTAATATACTCTTCAAGTTCTGTGTGGATCTAAGATCTAGAGTTGTGCCAAATAGAGCCATATTGAATATCAAACAACAACAAAAAAGACTATAAGAGATGAACCGATTAAAAGAAAATACCTTGTTTCCTCCTACGGTTATCCCACCCCATGGGGACGGTGGTGAGCGACTAGCACGATGGTTGGAGCAAGATCTGCAAGAGTTAATTTAGGTGGTTAATCAGTCAATGTATTCTACGAGGAACTACCTTTGAAATTTGTTAGAGTTCCTCATCATCTATTTCCGAGAATAAATCAGGGTTACACTTACTTGAATCTAGGCTAGGCCCTCCTGCCTCCTTGCATAGTTTTGATGCCTTTTCTCCATCGTTTCCCATCTAGAATATTTTTGGAAATTACAAGGGTCTCTTGCCTTCAACTATAGCGATTGTACGGGAAATTTTTTGGGTGAAGAGTTCTTTCCATAGGAAGTGACTATTTATAATCGTAGCCCACAGGTATTCGACCCCTTGAGTCATTCTAGGTGCGGTGCGGTGCGGTGCGGTACCGTCTCCTAGTTTGGTTGCCAACTGTGTCTACATCACACTCAATCAGACATCACGTGTATTTATTTGCTGGTATAGTTAGTTTATCTTGTGGAGTGGGATTTCTCATGAATAAGCTTAATCTCGATTTTGTTTGATTGTATCATACCTTAGTGTCCTACCATGTCTTAACATAAATTGTGCCTCGATTATTTTTTATCTTAGGCTATAATCAATAAAAAAGTTTGGGTAATTTGATTCTAAATATTTTGACTATAGAATTGTTGAATGAGGTCACATAGAACTTATATTCCATTAGACAAAATGAGAGGTGTAGTTAGAAAAGTAAGAGTACTTCATAAAAGAATATGTAGAAAAATTGAAGGGCTAGAATGAAAAAAAATGATGGCATTAATACTAGCATAAGAAAATCCAAAAATAAAAGTGAAATGCCTAGGGAGGTCACCTGAAATTTGGTATTGATTTATTATGTGGCTACATTTGGACGAGGGTGGTGGTCCATGGTTGAATTCATATGTACAATGCATGATATTTGTTTCTATCTTAAGCTTTATTATCTCTTCATTTATTCTTAGGGATAGAATGAGTTGGAGGTGGAGTTGATGATGTGGAAGGATAAAGAATTGAGTCATGAATGGATAAATGCATATGACACGTACTTTTGTTCTTGTCCTCTTTAATTATGTGATAGAATATGGTGGTACAGATCAAACATATGACGTGGAAAATTAAATGGTGCAGCCATAAAAATACAAATGTACAACAAACGTTAGTTGTTTACTTTCCTTTTGAGCAATCTTATCATTCACTCTAAGGGATGGAATACGACGGAATCACATAAAGCATATGATGTGGAAGGCCAAACTAAAAGAATTATCCATGCAAATGCCACAACATAATCAATTTTCTATGTTATCTTTCACTCTTTTTATACCAGGATTTTTATCATTTCTCTTCAGCTGTTCAAAGCAATATAGGTGCCGAATTATCCTAGATGATAAAACTAGCACTGCTGTAGTGATATCGTAGTAAATGAATAAACTTAATCATGATTTTGTCTGATTGTATCATACCTTAGCGTCCTACCGTATCTTAACATTAATTATGCCTCTATTCTTTTTTGTCATAAGTTATAATCAATAAAATGTTTGGGAAATTTGATTCTAAATATTTTGGCTATAGAATTATTGAATAAGGTCACATTCAACTTATATTCCATTAGACAAAATGAGAGGTGTAGTTAGAAAAGTAAGAGTACTTCATAAAAGAATATGTAGAAATATTGAAGGGCTAGAATGAAAAAAATGATGGCATAAATACTAGCATAAGAAAATACAAAAATAAAAGTGAAATGCCTAGGGAGGTCACCTGAAATTTGGTATTCATTTAATATGTGGCTACATTTGGACGAGGGTGGTGGTCCATGGTTGAATTCACATGTACAATGCATTATATTTGTTACTATCTTAAGCTTTCTTATCTCTTCATTTATTCTTAGGGATAGAATGAGATGGAGATGGAGTTGATGATGTGGAAGGCTAAAGAATTGAGTCATGCATGGATAAATGCATATGACACCTACTTTTGTTCTTGTCCTCTTTAATTATGTGATAGAATATGGTGGTACAGATCAAACATATGACGTGGAAAATTAAATGGTGCAGCCATAAAAATACAAATGTACAACAAACGATAGTTGTTTACTTTCTTTTTGAGCAATCTTATCATTCACTCTAAGGGATGAAATACGACGGAATCACATAAAGCATATGATGTGGAAGGCAAAACTGAAAGACTTTTCCATGCAAATGCCACAACGTAATCAATGTTCTATGTTATCTTTCACTCTTTTTATACTAGGATTTTTATCATTTCTCTTCAGCTGATCAAAGCAATTAGGTGCCGAAGTATCCTAGACGATAAAACTAGCACTGCTATAGTGATATCGCAGTAATGATTATCATTTAGATAAAAATGAAGAAGTCCAGATGTAGGTGGTATATGTGGTTCTTGCTATATTTTCTTAAAAAATGTGTTATAGTAGGCATACAGTGGTAGAGAAACAAACGAAATATAGCTAATTTACTCGTGGTTTCACTTCGGGCTAGTCTTCTCCATCTCTCCCCTCTCTTTCTCCTGTCGCAGCTGCGCAAAGCTTGGTGAGTTTGTTAGCAAAGGCAGCACAGCGTGTGGTTCCTAGCTTGAACCAGAAGTGCAAGGACCAGATTCAATCAGCCATAGATCGAGTATCAGCATCTTCTGTGCTTTGGATTTGAGAACTCATAGGAGATCATTAGAACCTGAACCATGATGACAAGGTCATCAAGCCTCTCTCGTCGTGTGGATGGTAGGGGAGGAGGTGTCCTCGGAGATGAGCAGGAGGTGCCACCAAGCTTGTTCTAATTTGCCAGGACGCAGCTTGCCGGTGCATAGGGATGCAAGCGGGCTGACCCACAAATTTACTTATAGGTCAAATAGATGATAATTAATGGATTTTTGCGTTGGGGTCCGGTTTGCCGTATCTAGAGATGCAAGTGGGTCAATCTATAAACTCATTTATAGGTCAAATTAATTGGTAACCCGCGAGTCTATAAGCGGGTTCGCGGACAAGCCCACTTGCAACCCTACCTGTGCACTCTCCACAGTCCACGCACGCCAGATTTGAGGACGAGCACCAGTGGCACTACGCTTGAGATCAAGTTCAACCTCTGCTGGTCCAGACCGTGCTCTTTTCATTCGCATTTTCCATGGCCACACTACTCGTCGACAGGCTTTCAATTAACCACAGTTACTCTTTCCCATGGAAGCCAATGGTCAGTTGTTGGTTGAAAATGTTTTGTCTCGTGAAAGTGTATAAAAAGAAGTGTAAATTTCAATGAATGTCATTATTAGAGATAATCAAGTTTATTTTCAGTGCGATGGAACTGGGAATTGATCCCATGAGTTTGATCCATTAGGCATATTTTAGCACAAGTAGGGGTGGGCAGAAATTTCCCGAAAACCGACCTGTGAACTGAACCGAACCAAACCGAAGTGTCGGTTTTTTCGGTGTTCAGCTGGTGGCGCAGTTATCGTTTTAATATAGTCCAGTGGTTGGTAGTTTCTTCGGCCTCCGCCTACTATGAACCAATCTCGCCAAAGAAACCGAAGTAAATTGAAGTCCACACGCACATGATTGGTTTCTGGGGCTCTGAGCGAATCTGCCTCATTGTTTCACGTAATTTTGCTTTATCTTGTGGGCGTGGGTGGTGGAGCCCACAACCTTTGGGCCCATGGCTAGCTTTGTATGATGGGAGGATGGGAGATCGAGGCATACATTTATTCGGTAAAAACTGAACCCCGAAAAATCCAAACTGATTTTGTTTGGTCTTTTTTTTCTCGGTTTTTGTTTTATTCGTACGCTCTTCGGTTGTCATTCTACAGAAACCGATCTTTTAGGGAACCATCAAACCGAGACGATTAAACCAGAAAAACCGAATACCCACCCCTAAGCGCAAGTTCTAGCCAAACATTTGAATTTGATAAAAGTGTACAACATGCAAATGACTATTATTTTATTAGGACCCTGTTTTGCACAACTTTAGATCCAAGGTTTCTTGGAGTTGGGTATCCGTAGCTCGACAAATTCATAGATTTGGATCTGCGATTACGCTGACAAGATTTAGATGATTCATTTTGTTCCCGTTTTGGATTAAATATAATTTTTAAAAACACTATAATTTAACATACTCTTCAAACCCAATGTGGAGTTGTGCCAAATAGAGCCTACTACATATATTGCTAGTGAATTATTAACATATATCACCATGTTGAATATCAAACAACAACAACAAAAGACAACAAGAGATGAATCATAAAAAGAAAATACATTGTTTCCTCCGACGGTTAACCACTCCATGGGGATGGTGGTGAGCGCAGGCACAATGATTGGAGCAAGATCTGCAAGAGTTAATTTAGGTGGTTAATCAGTGGATGTATTCTAAGAGGAACTACCTCTGAAATTTGCTAGAATTCCCGATCATCTATTTCCAAGAATAAATCAGGGTTACACGTACTCGAATCGAGGCAAGGCCCTCTTGCCTCCTTGCATAGTTTTTATGCCTTTTCGCCATCATTTCCCATCTAGAATATTTTTGGGAATTACAAGGCTCTCTTGCCTTCCACTATAACAATTGTACTAGAACTTTTTTGGGTGAAGAGTTCTTTCCGTAGCAAGTGACTATGTATAATCGTAGCCCATAGGCATTCGACCCTTGAGTCATTCCCGGCACGGTGGGCTACTAGCTCCTTGTTTTGTTGCGAACTGTGTCTACAGCACACTCCATCAGGCGTCACGTGTATTTACTTGCTGGTATGATTACTACAATAAAAACATTGTGTAGAGGCACTTTTGTAGAGGCGATTTTCAAATTTCCTCTAAAATTTGGACCTCTATAGTCTAGAGACACTTTCTAAATCGTCTAAAATACTTTTACTATAGAGACATTTTAGAGACACTTTTAGCACATTTTGTTAAGTTTATCTTTTAGAGACACTTTTATCACATTTTATTAAGTTTGTCTTGTAGAGACATTTTCTCGACACTTTGAAATTTGCCTCATCTATAAAGGCATTTTCTTGGGGCATTTAAACCTCTGTAGAGACACTTTTCCGAATATTAATACATACTAAGTAACTATATGTAAGCAACACAAAGCATATATGAGGTCGAGATGGTTAGCACATTGAAGATAAAAGAATATCAACCCAAGAGGTCATGAGTTCAAGGATTGGTAAGGAATAATAATTCTTCTCTTTTTTTCAAAATGATTTGCTATAGTTGCCGCATAATTCAATGTCTCTATAAACTGCCTCTATTTTGTATAGAGACATTTTATAAAATGCCTCTTAGTTCGTAGAGACAATTCACCAAAAGACACTTATGCGGCATTTTTCAAAATGTCTCTACAATACTGTAAAGGCATTTTAAATATGCCTCTACAATATTATGAAAATGTCTCTACAAGACATATTTGTTGTAATAATAAGTTTATCTTTTGGAGTGGAATTTATCATAGACATCATTTGTTTTCTTTATATTTACTCAATTGATTAATGAAGCCTTTGGTTTTATTCAGATTTTAGCAAATGTTGAGTGCCTTTCATAAAGTAATTGGAACCCCATGAAGTTTATATGTTTCATGAAACTGTTCAATTATATACTTAATTGTTGTTAAAGCATTCACCCCTTAAAAGTTCATCATTTAGGGACCATGTAAGCAAATAGTAACCAAATCGTGCAAAAATGTGTGATGATGTTAACTCGAATCTGAACATTCCATGAATAAACTTAATCATGATTTTGTCTGATTGTATCATACCTTAGCGTCCTACCGTATCTTAACATTAATTATGCCTCTATTCTTTTTTGTCATAAGTTATAATCAATAAAATGTTTGGGAAATTTGATTCTAAATATTTTGGCTATAGAATTATTGAATAAGGTCACATTCAACTTATATTCCATTAGACAAAATGAGAGGTGTAGTTAGAAAAGTAAGAGTACTTCATAAAAGAATATGTAGAAATATTGAAGGGCTAGAATGAAAAAAATGATGGCATAAATACTAGCATAAGAAAATACAAAAATAAAAGTGAAATGCCTAGGGAGGTCACCTGAAATTTGGTATTCATTTAATATGTGGCTACATTTGGACGAGGGTGGTGGTCCATGGTTGAATTCACATGTACAATGCATTATATTTGTTACTATCTTAAGCTTTCTTATCTCTTCATTTATTCTTAGGGATAGAATGAGATGGAGATGGAGTTGATGATGTGGAAGGCTAAAGAATTGAGTCATGCATGGATAAATGCATATGACACCTACTTTTGTTCTTGTCCTCTTTAATTATGTGATAGAATATGGTGGTACAGATCAAACATATGACGTGGAAAATTAAATGGTGCAGCCATAAAAATACAAATGTACAACAAACGATAGTTGTTTACTTTCTTTTTGAGCAATCTTATCATTCACTCTAAGGGATGAAATACGACGGAATCACATAAAGCATATGATGTGGAAGGCAAAACTGAAAGACTTTTCCATGCAAATGCCACAACGTAATCAATGTTCTATGTTATCTTTCACTCTTTTTATACTAGGATTTTTATCATTTCTCTTCAGCTGATCAAAGCAATTAGGTGCCGAAGTATCCTAGACGATAAAACTAGCACTGCTATAGTGATATCGCAGTAATGATTATCATTTAGATAAAAATGAAGAAGTCCAGATGTAGGTGGTATATGTGGTTCTTGCTATATTTTCTTAAAAAATGTGTTATAGTAGGCATACAGTGGTAGAGAAACAAACGAAATATAGCTAATTTACTCGTGGTTTCACTTCGGGCTAGTCTTCTCCATCTCTCCCCTCTCTTTCTCCTGTCGCAGCTGCGCAAAGCTTGGTGAGTTTGTTAGCAAAGGCAGCACAGCGTGTGGTTCCTAGCTTGAACCAGAAGTGCAAGGACCAGATTCAATCAGCCATAGATCGAGTATCAGCATCTTCTGTGCTTTGGATTTGAGAACTCATAGGAGATCATTAGAACCTGAACCATGATGACAAGGTCATCAAGCCTCTCTCGTCGTGTGGATGGTAGGGGAGGAGGTGTCCTCGGAGATGAGCAGGAGGTGCCACCAAGCTTGTTCTAATTTGCCAGGACGCAGCTTGCCGGTGCATAGGGATGCAAGCGGGCTGACCCACAAATTTACTTATAGGTCAAATAGATGATAATTAATGGATTTTTGCGTTGGGGTCCGGTTTGCCGTATCTAGAGATGCAAGTGGGTCAATCTATAAACTCATTTATAGGTCAAATTAATTGGTAACCCGCGAGTCTATAAGCGGGTTCGCGGACAAGCCCACTTGCAACCCTACCTGTGCACTCTCCACAGTCCACGCACGCCAGATTTGAGGACGAGCACCAGTGGCACTACGCTTGAGATCAAGTTCAACCTCTGCTGGTCCAGACCGTGCTCTTTTCATTCGCATTTTCCATGGCCACACTACTCGTCGACGAGCCCAACACCACCGGCCATCCCCGCTTCACCTCTATCAACAAATTCAGGGGAAATGGGTTCCCCCGCTAGTACAGATTTGGACATCTGTGATGAGCCATCCGTGTCGGGCGCTAATATGACTCGTTTGGGATCACTCATCTCTAACGGATAGAAAAGTATCACGTTTAAGATATGTCTACCGGGGATGACCCGTCACCAATACAAGGTCATCTTTGTTGGGTCGTAGCTGTAACCCATCACTTGGAACTTATAAGATGACACCCCTACTCAGCTGAGATCCCGACCAGAGTTTACTACCCACCTTCCTCTCTCTCCTCCATGGCCAAACCCTAGATGCCGGCGTTCCCATCACTCACGTCGTCCTCATTGACGACCACCGTCATGGGTGGGTGAGCCAAGCCCTGGAACACTCGCTGCCATGCAGGCGGAGCTGTTTGATGATTGTGTCAATGGGGATCTGTGAGTATGTTGATGGAGTCTGAGGAAGAAGATGTTTGGACGCTGACGTGTGGGGCCACTAGTCCAAAGTACAAAGCTCGGCAAAAAAAAAACAAGGATCAAAGTGAAAAGTTGTAATAATACCTAGCGCAATGTGCAATTTAGGTAATAAAATATGGTTCAAAGTGTAATTTACCCTATTTTTATTACGTTTTCCTATAAGAATCATTTTTATTACTTACTAGCGTAGACCATTGAAATCCGTGAAATATGTACTCGCTCCCTTTATTTATTTATTTATAAAAATGTATGATTTGATAAAATTTGAATCACCTAACAAATTATAAATATATGTATTTTACAAAAATATATACAATTAGATTTATACTTTAATGTGTTTTCGAATAATGTTGGTTATTATAACCATTTAATAATAGACCTCTTTAATCTTGGTTTTTTATCGGTTAGTGAACAATTACATAATTAAATATGTCGTTCTTATTTTGAACAGAATCTGTTTTGTAAAGCAAGAGAAGCTGAAAAACGGCCTGCGTAATTAAACGTCTTCGCTATGCCCGTCATGGGCCGTAGTGTTGGTCCAGTTGTGGTAAACTGAAAACTGAAAACCGAAAACGGCCCACAACTTTCATAATTATATATTGGATTGAATATGGCACCTATTCTTGTTGGAACTTGGTGTGAATTATATACATAATATGGTTACAAACTAGTGCATCACATTTGAATTTGTAGCTGGAGTTGTGATACGTTTTAGTCCTAGTCCTGCACTTCCTAATGGAATAATTCTAAGTAGTTAGTGCAGATATATCTCATATATATGCTCCTTAAACAACTCTCAGAAGTGTTCCAATAAATTAGGAAAAACACAACTCGATCTGATAAAAAAATTCAGTGTTATATATAGCCTTGATCTATGAAAACCAATTGCTTAAATACTTTTTTTCCCGCTATTATGCGAGAATATCTTAATTTGACTTATTTTTTTCTACCTTGGTTAAATGTAGATTTGCCCCTACCAAATATTTCTATCTGCTTTTAGATCCATAAACTTCTGAGAATTAGCATGAGGCTTCACATCCATGCAATTTAACATTTTGCTCCAACAAACTATATATATATAAATATATATATATATGTATGTATGTATATGTATATGTATATCTTAATTCCGTATCCAAGCGTAACCAAAATATATAATATGAAGCTCAAATAAAGCGATGACTCTTCATCCCTCATTAATTATTGATTAATCTAGCTGATATATATGACTATATTTAGGGGTGGATCGATGTAGAAATGGGCCAAGACGCTAGCCGTCCAATGGAAGATTTAGCTCAACATAAGTTTATTATATGATAAAAAAATTAGTCCTCAAGGGCCCTTGCCCTTGACTCTAGCCATCTCACGATGCATGTTGCTTAATTAGGGTCTAACCACCTCTAACAATATTCAATGGGGAAACATCTCTTCTTAAAGTTAGAGGAACATGTGCCATTACTGGTCTACTCTTCTGTCCCAAAAACAAAAATCTGGATGGGGATATAACACCACCTAGGACAACGAATTAGATGGTGTATTCTCACCTAGATTTTTTTTTTTACGGAGGAGGTATCTGTGAAGAACTTACTTCCCTCTAACTTCACGCCAGGGTTAGCAATCTCGAAATTATGTTTTTTGCTGAGGGGACCGAAAGAGCTGAAATCTCGGAAATTTTGGAATTTTTTGGCCGAAATGTTTTGAAAATTCGACAAATTTTAAATGAATTTGAAGAAACTTTAATCAAATTAAAAAAAGGGAAAGACCGAAAATTTTGGACGAGATATGTGCTTACCTGTGGAGACCGAAATTATCGAAATTTCAGAAATTCCATTCCGAAATTGCAAACACTGCTTCACGTTGAGGAACCTCGTCGATTCAGGGTGTGTTTAGTACGTTCACGCTAAAATTAAAAGTTTGGTTAAAATTAGAACGATGTGATGGAAAAATTGAAAGTTTGTGTGTAGGAAAGTTTTGATGTGATGAAAAAGTTGAAAGTTTGAAGAAAAAGTTTGGAACTAAACTCGGCCTCAGTAGGCTCACTCTGCAGCGCCGGCCGGGTACCCTAACCTAGGACTCTGACAACTGACGTGTAGACGCCAGTTTGTACATACGTACGTACGTATACTGCAGTCTGGCAAGCTAGCCGTACGTACGTGCGTACACATACGTGTCCATGTTGTAATTAATTATATTCACAGCATGTGAAATGGTAATAGTTACAGCTTCTTCATCTCCTTCAATTCCTCACCAGCCTGCACTGTAAGATCTATATATATTTAGCGAATATGATGTGAGATCGAGAATGAATTGAAGTTTTCGGGGTCCATCTGCACTGTGATGTAAACAGTGATGACCTGCCTCGCACTACGTACGTACTACAGAAACCCTGAATACCGGGTTGGGACTAGAAAGCGGTACATATGAGAGAAGAAACCAGCAGCTTTGAGCTCCCAAGAATAAAAAGAAAGTGGCTCATTGCATTGGCTCGATCGAGCAGCTCGATCCATTATTTTACCCCGATTCTATAGATCGAACGTTTAATTCACTTAATTACTTCCTCGGTTTCATATTATAAGACTTAGCATATGTGTGCCTAGATTCATTAACATATATATGAATGTGGGCAATGCTAGAAAGTCTTATAATCTGAAACGGAGGGAGTAATCAGCATCCGAGACCTCATGAACATCCAAGAACAAGTCGAATACAAAGAACATCAACACTAACATAAAGAATGGTGGGTCAACGTCGGGGAGGGCGCCACCATTGCCATCGGGCCGCCACCAGATCTGTCCGCTGCCGCCGGGCCAAGAGAGATAGAGAGAAAGAAAGAGCGGGGAGCGCGAGAGAAATAGGAGACCGGGGAGAGACCGAGCCCTCGTTCTAGACATATCTGCTTGAGACCGATGGTCGGCCGGCTCGGTTTGGCTCGGTTTTTATGGGTGCCCTTTTTAAAAAACTAGCACCTATAATATATTATAGGTGTAGTTTTTTTAATTAACTGGCACCTATGATAAATTAACGATGTCAGTTTAGTATTGGTGTCATTTTTCTATAGAACTGGTACCTATAGTCTCTAGAAGGTGTCGGTTCTTTGTGTTTTCAGCCTGCGGAGGTGGGAAAAGGTCTATATGTGTCGGTTTTACCAATCTGGCGTCTATAGTGCCGACCTCTATGTGCCTTTCTATAGTAGTGTAGCTAACTAGTAAATTCTTTCAACCTAAATCCTTTCTATAATATTGTTTTCCTATCTTTTATTTTTTTTCTACTATCAAGACTCGTGTTCATATATATCTAATTTGCAGTTACGCTCAGTTACATATATAGCACTTACACTTAGTCACAGTGCACCAAAATTAGATTTTAGAACATTTGTTTCTCACGATTTTGACATGTTTAACTATCTTTTTTGTTAATACTGGGCAGAGAGCTAGATGTTGGCTTTCTGCCGGGTGACATCAAACCATCGCTGAACCCCCAAAGCCAGAGCATCCTAGGGGGCGGACCTCAGCGCCATTATCCCGAGCACTGACATATGATGGCTCAGCGCTTGCGGGCCGCCCAACACAGGAGCGTTGTTGGGTGAGCCCGGCATGAGCGGTAAGTGCCGAAGGTCAGCGCTAGGGGGAATAGGGCTGACCTTTGCCGACTCAGCGCTCGCCAGCCACCCAACACAGGAGCGTTGTTGGGCAAGCTTGGCACGAGCGCGGTAAGTGCCGAAGGTCAGTGCCATTCTCCCTGGCGGTAAGCTAAAGGATTTAGTGCCACAGTAGTTGGCGCTGACATCCTTGCCATGTTGGCGGGGGGAACAGCTCGGCCGCCACGCTGGCAGGGGTTCAGCGCGAACCGCCTTGGCACTGAGATGGCTTACATCAGCGCCAGATGCCATTAGCGCTGAGCCCGTGGACTATTTATAGTTGAAATTTTTTACATGGTATAGTTTCGAAATAAGTTCTTTAAAAAGGGCCAATTTGTCAAAAAAAAAAAAGGCAACTATGGCATGCCACAATTATGTCTTATGTATGCCCCATGCATATGTCATAATTAAAATCAATTTATTAAGATTTTTTGTCACAAAGTACGGCGATCTTCTCTCATCGTCGGCTTGATGTCTTATATGTCACAACCAAAATTTAAATTTTTAAACTTAATTTAAAGTTGATTTTATGTTTTTATTATAGTTTATTTTTGCATTGATTAAGAACACACATATAAAAATTTTATCAATAAATTATTTTTAGTTGTGTAGTTTATTTTTTCTACAGCTTATCAGCCGTGTATATCAAACGAACAGATCAGCCTACTATCTGACAAACTTTTGGCACACAAATGGTTAGAAGATCACTGGAAGAGCTAGCTAGTAGTAACCAAGTAGGCCCTTAATATTTGCTAAGCTGGTCCAGGGCTTGGCTCTCAAAGCCAAATCAGCCGTTGTCCACTTACATTTTGTGTCGCCAGGGCACCCAAATGGAACCAACCGAATCAATGTCTCACTCTTAATTTTGTTGGATATGGATTAGACATAGGAGCTATCTATATATGTATCTCTCTGGAGACACTAATTGGACAGGTGCACATGAACTGATCGATCTCTGCCATGCCATGCCATGCCGGTGTATCTCTCTCGATGAGACCAGATCTAGATCAATGTTGCCATGCAATTAAAATGTGTGAAGATCAGGTTCATGGTAGCTGGTGGCTTACCCCCACTGTCAGTCGGCATCTGGGCCTACATGCCATTCAATATGCTTAATTATATACATGCCTAAACCCACCAAGAATAGCCCGGAAACCGCCAAGGAAATATATCTTGACGACTAACTGCCAAGTCTAGAGTGATAGAGTAATCCAGATTTCTTGGCTATAACTGTAAGGGAAAGTTTTATTGGCGGTCTAACTGCCAAGAAAACTACAGAGAAATTTTCATTGCATGAGCAAAAGAAATACTAAGAAACCGTAGTGTTAATTAAGTAGTCACTCGTATGCCCTACTACTAGTCTCTGCCTCACCCTATAGCCTTCGGTGTTAGGGCATCCTCCATGTGCTTGTAAAAGTAATCTTAAACAGTAAACTAGTATTTACAGCACAACTTTATGCATCGGAGGATGAGCTCACAAGAGAAAAATAGCTATGACTAATCTTAAGCTTAGAAATATAAAATCACTTCATGTCTTTTCAGTGTGTATATATATTGGTTTTAAATCCTTCATGCTAAAAGGATAAATAACATTTCTTTTTTAAGGTCGACGCCAACTTAAATTGAAGAGACCTTAAACATTATAGCATTTGTAGACAAAACATCATATGGATATAGACCCCACCTTAAAGTTATTGTGTGCCTCAACATTGAGAAACCCTAACGCTAACCTCCCGCCTAGGATTGTCGACAAGTTGTACTAGAGCAAACTTAGACTGCATTTGGCTCAAACTTGACAGAAGCTCGAGCCTATGTAGCCTTCGACCTTCCTATCAAACTTGTCTAGAGCACAATCAAAGCTCCAAGCTCCACTGAGTAGTACAAATGTTAATTTTAGAAATAATATCTTAATACAATAATTAATTTCTTGAATTACAGAGGGGGAAAAACTGAGATAAACATATGATACCAGCACATTCTAATTCACCATGTGAATACATACTAATGTATATTCGATATACTAATTTATCACATACTAAGTAAACAATCAAAATTATACAATCAAACTTGTTTCGGGCTCGAATTCAACTCGACAAAGCTAGTGAATCACGAGCTTAATTTGGATGAGGCTCGGACTCGCTCTTTTCGAGCTCGAGCTCAGCCTATTTCTGTTTGCACCTATATTCTTTATCCAATTAGCATGTGTTTTGCATATTTAATTATAACATTCTTTAACTAAATGGGACAATATGTAGCATTGTAGCTACTGGATCGTGAACGTTAGCACTTTGATTAGTTTTGTTTTTTACTTTGAAACTTTTGCGCGATGGACAACGATAACACAAATTTAATTAGTCAACTTACGTCATATAGCGTGCTATACTAATGACCTAGATTGACTCACTGAAACAAGCTCAGTGATACAGTGCAAATATACAGTTTGAGGCTCAGCTAGCGAAATTTGAACTGCAGTTTGATATCAAGTTTCTCATGCATGTACAAAAAAAATTAAAAACTAAATCAAACCAATTCAAAATTATAGTAGAATTGACTTGTCTGATCTCCTTGCTGTATCTGACCAAATATATAGTAACTGGCACTGGTGCGAGAGGAATATGTAATATCATTCTCTTTACTATTACAGCGCGTGTTCTTGTTGCCTCGTAACTTGACCAAGAGTACTAGGCCAGGTGTCTACCAATCAGTGAGTATACACTGCATATTTTGATAGCTCAACAGTACAAAAATGGTTCTTGACAGAACGTACCAATAGAGCAGGTACAATAGCAGCTGGTATGCCGGCGACATGCTAGCCATGTACTACCGGAGCGATGATTTGGCAGAAAAAAGGCAGAAGAGAGAGGGCGAGTCGGCGACTAAACTGTCGCCCGGCTGCATGCATTTTTCGAGAAAAGTGGGCCCCGTCGGTGCCATAGATCAGCAGCGGTGAAATAATCTCCAGAGAGAAAATAAGATGAATGAAGAATAAAATACTATTGTCATCAAAGGATGGACATACGGGTTAGAGCCTGCTTATTGTGCTGGTAAGCTACTAAACCAACTTTTGATGATATGGTGAAAATTGCAGCCGACCGTGGGCGTTACTATTGATCTTGCTCTAAGGTACATCATAGTATTTTATATTTTTATATAAAATATAATATCTTTCTATATATCATGTCTCGAGAGGTATCTCAAGATTTACATTAAAAAATTTGGTACCTCGCAATACTTTTAAAGATCATGAAATTTCTCACAAATATATATAATATGGTGGAACTTCTAGAATGGTCGGGCGGCCATCCGTGCCGAAGGAGAAAAGGCCTCCGACGCCACTGCTACTCGTCATGGGCAAAGTCCACCTGCCTATTCACCGCTGACGAGTGACCATGCACACCCCCTTCCGCACGTGGATCAAGCCGTCCCCGAGCTTACGGCTGCTGGCAGCAAGCTCTAGTGAGGCAGAGGGTGGCCAAGGGAAGGCAGGGCAACCGGCAGGGACATTGAGGAGGGACTCGAGCATGCCTCGGGCTTGCGTAAGCCTGATATCACCGATTTTGAGCCGCTTTGTAACATCCCAGCCTAGGACTTAATAGAATTATTAGAATATATACCCATATTACAACTTCTTTTCCTGAAGCCGATCTCGAAAGAACTCTGAGGTTAAGCGTGCTTGGCCTGGAGCAATATCGGGATGGGTGACCGATCGGGAAATTCTTCCCGAATGCGCACGAGTGAGGACAAAGTGGGCCCTGCATGGGAGAGGCGGGATGTTACACGCTTGTCGATTTAAAATTGCCTTCGGTTCGACCTAGTCGATCTTTTTTGCCAGTTTTAGAAAACTAATACATCTAATATAATGTGGGTATTTTTCTTAAAGCTAACACATATTTGATATTATATGTGCATGTATTTTTTTAAAAAAAATATGTATCTTGTTAGGAGCATATCATGTATATTATTGGAAATAGAAGCATTTCCCCGACAGATTTTTGTTGTTGGCACAAAAATGCTTCTATTTCCAATAATATACGTGATATGCTCCTAAGAAGATACATATTTTAGACTTAGGCCCGTTCTTTTCTGATTAAGATAATATTTTTTCTTGGTTTCCGATAACATGTTTTTCAAAAAAATGTTAAGCGGTGTATTTCATACGGAAATTTTTCTACATAGAAGTTATTTTAAAATATTATTTAAACCTATTTTTTAATTTTTAGTAATTAAAACTCAATTAATCAATATTCAATATGCTGAAGACTTTTTTTAGAAATACGGTACAAACGCATGCGCTCACAACGCGTACACACTCACCCCTGTGAACGCATGTCTTGAGATTGACGAAATCACCACATACGTCTCGCTATCGATGGGTAAGTCGTCTACCACTGAAAGAATAATTAGCCATAAATACAACCACATATGTTTCTAGGATTTAAGTCTGGGTGGGCTGGTTCCACCACAAGGAACCAAACCAGTTGAGTTACGCTCATTTCGCAAAAGACTTTTTATTTTCTGTACAATAAACTTCATCTTATTCTTAATAGGATCGATCGAACACTAGCTAGTACCACTAGCTACTACTCTGACCACCGAATTGATTAACGTACCCATTCATGCATGCGTACACGTTGCTATGCTACGACCTATAAGCATGCATTGTCTGCCTAGAAACCATGCAGGTCATATTAACAACCTAATTAAGTACATATAAGCTTGCATATATATTAGAGCAAGTACTATAAGCCCTTACATATTGCCCCTAAATTTACCACATAAAATTAGATGATAAGTTGGAGGAGAGAAGTTAAGGAGAGAGAATGAGCCAACCCTCATGCAAGGGGCAACCTCCACACAATCTCTAAGAAAAATGTAAGATGATGTGAGAGTAAATTAATATTGGGGTTTGTGTACTAGATATGACATGTTATATTTGTTACCTCTTAATTAATAAGAAGATAATATGGTTTAAATTAGATGTGGCACTCACCTTCGGTATAAAACTTAAACTTGCTCTTAGTTGGTAGTTGCCACATGCATGTGAGATGTGACACACTCTAGCTTTCCCTGTCAACATATATATGCCGACCGGTCGTGACATGCAAGTTGTTGATTGCCCTGATGCATTGCATATTTGCGTGCATATATATATTGTCTCTCAAAAGTTCGTAATTAACTTTTTACTTTAATCAAAATCAAAGTATTTTTAAATTTAACTAAGTTTATAAATAAATATAGTAATATTTACAACACCAAACTAATTTTATAATTAAATCGATAATTGAATATATATTTCATAATTTATTTATCTTGAATTAAACATGTTACTCTTTTTTTTACTAAAATCGAAACGATTTATAATCTGAAAATGAGGGAGTAAGATAGATGTTACTAGCATGCATGTCCAGGGAAAGTGTCAAAACGTACCCCCTACGTTTCACAATGTAAGTCATTCTAGAATTTCCCATATTCATATTGATGGTAATAAATCAACGTCATTTTAGCATTTCTTGATTTATTACCATCAATATAAATATGGGAAATGTTAGAATGATTTACATTGTGAAACGGATGGAGATGCAGACTAGCAATTATGCATATGTATGTTGACCATCCAGCAGACACATGCCAATGCTTCACAATCACATCTTCGCTCAATTTTGTCAAGTGGGCCCGGCCGGCAACCACATCTGTGGGAAACCGGAACAAATCAACAAATACAGCACAGTGGGTCCCACCGGGCAGGGTGAGAGAGTGATGCAATATTGGCCTGGGTCGGCCCCGGTAGCACAGCCATTAAACCACCTCCCAATTAGCTAGCTACGTCCTCTGTTTGCCCTTTCATCAGTCTCCCCTGCCTAGAAACGGGTTCTAATCTCTCTACAGATTATTTATTTATTTTCTCTTCCTCTGCAATACAAATAGTTATTATAAATTTGGTTTGAATACGTATACAAATTATATAGTAGTTGTTAAAGGGGGAAAAGGGTTACATGCCTAGAAAGAAGTGAGGATATTATGTGTGATCTACAGCGGTACTCGGAAACGCATCACTGCAGGGGGATAGATGTCATCGAACGAGCAACCGAAAGAGTGACCCCGTCAGGATGAACACGCATCGGTTTATTCTAGACTCGATATGCTATCTAGAACGTCATCAAACACCATAGACATAAGAGATAATAAGGAATTAGGGGATTGGAGGGTGAATAGACACGTGTGATACATGAAGTAAGGAGGGAGATGTAAAATATACAGGTAGGGTAAATAGATTAATTTTGGTGATTAATTGGTGGTTGCTTCAATTGGTATTGACCCCAATATTTATAGAAGGGGTGGTCTTGTGTCTATAAGGTTCTCTACATCTTCTATTAGGTTTAGAAATCAACTAACACTGTAAAACCCCTACCCCAAGCAAGTATATGAGAAATGCCAAATAGGCGGGATGTTACACGCTTGTCGATTTAAAATTGCCTTCGGTTCGACCTAGTCGATCTTTTTTGCCAGTTTTAGAAAACTAATACATCTAATATAATGTGGGTATTTTTCTTAAAGCTAACACATATTTGATATTATATGTGCATGTATTTTTTTTAAAAAAATATGTATCTTGTTAGGAGCATATCATGTATATTATTGGAAATAGAAGCATTTCCCCGACAGATTTTTGTTGTTGGCACAAAAATGCTTCTATTTCCAATAATATACGTGATATGCTCCTAAGAAGATACATATTTTAGACTTAGGCCCGTTCTTTTCTGATTAAGATAATATTTTTTCTTGGTTTCCGATAACATGTTTTTCAAAAAAATGTTAAGCGGTGTATTTCATATGGAAATTTTTCTACATAGAAGTTATTTTAAAATATTATTTAAACCTATTTTTTAATTTTTAGTAATTAAAACTCAATTAATCAATATTCAATATGCTGAAGACTTTTTTTAGAAATACGGTACAAACGCATGCGCTCACAACGCGTACACACTCACCCCTGTGAACGCATGTCTTGAGATTGACGAAATCACCACATACGTCTCGCTATCGATGGGTAAGTCGTCTTTTTTTTCGATAATGGAATATAATATCCCAGCCTTTGCTGAAAAAGATGGGTAAGTCGTCTACCACTGAAAGAATAATTAGCCATAAATACAACCACATATGTTTCTAGGATTTAAGTCTGGGTGGGCTGGTTCCACCACAAGGAACCAAACCAGTTGAGTTACGCTCATTTCGCAAAAGACTTTTTATTTTCTGTACAATAAACTTCATCTTATTCTTAATAGGATCGATCGAACACTAGCTAGTACCACTAGCTACTACTCTGACCACCGAATTGATTAACGTACCCATTCATGCATGCGTACACGTTGCTATGCTACGACCTATAAGCATTCTATGGCATGCCACAATTATGTCTTATGTATGCCCCATGCATATGTCATAATTAAAATCAATTTATTAAGATTTTTTGTCACAAAGTACGGCGATCTTCTCTCATCGTCGGCTTGATGTCTTATATGTCACAACCAAAATTTAAATTTTTAAACTTAATTTAAAGTTGATTTTATGTTTTTATTATAGTTTATTTTTGCATTGATTAAGAACACACATATAAAAATTTTATCAATAAATTATTTTTAGTTGTGTAGTTTATTTTTTCTACAGCTTATCAGCCGTGTATATCAAACGAACAGATCAGCCTACTATCTGACAAACTTTTGGCACACAAATGGTTAGAAGATCACTGGAAGAGCTAGCTAGTAGTAACCAAGTAGGCCCTTAATATTTGCTAAGCTGGTCCAGGGCTTGGCTCTCAAAGCCAAATCAGCCGTTGTCCACTTACATTTTGTGTCGCCAGGGCACCCAAATGGAACCAACCGAATCAATGTCTCACTCTTAATTTTGTTGGATATGGATTAGACATAGGAGCTATCTATATATGTATCTCTCTGGAGACACTAATTGGACAGGTGCACATGAACTGATCGATCTCTGCCATGCCATGCCATGCCGGTGTATCTCTCTCGATGAGACCAGATCTAGATCAATGTTGCCATGCAATTAAAATGTGTGAAGATCAGGTTCATGGTAGCTGGTGGCTTACCCCCACTGTCAGTCGGCATCTGGGCCTACATGCCATTCAATATGCTTAATTATATACATGCCTAAACCCACCAAGAATAGCCCGGAAACCGCCAAGGAAATATATCTTGACGACTAACCGCCAAGTCTAGAGTGATAGAGTAATCCAGATTTCTTGGCTATAACTGTAAGGGAAAGTTTTATTGGCGGTCTAACTGCCAAGAAAACTACAGAGAAATTTTCATTGCATGAGCAAAAGAAATACTAAGAAACCGTAGTGTTAATTAAGTAGTCACTCGTATGCCCTACTACTAGTCTCTGCCTCACCCTATAGCCTTCGGTGTTAGGGCATCCTCCATGTGCTTGTAAAAGTAATCTTAAACAGTAAACTAGTATTTACAGCACAACTTTATGCATCGGAGGATGAGCTCACAAGAGAAAAATAGCTATGACTAATCTTAAGCTTAGAAATATAAAATCACTTCATGTCTTTTCAGTGTGTATATATATTGGTTTTAAATCCTTCATGCTAAAAGGATAAATAACATTTCTTTTTTAAGGTCGACGCCAACTTAAATTGAAGAGACCTTAAACATTATAGCATTTGTAGACAAAACATCATATGGATATAGACCCCACCTTATAGTCCATTGTGTGCCTCAACATTGAGAAACCCTAACGCTAACCTCCCGCCTAGGATTGTCGACAAGTTGTACTAGAGCAAACTTAGACTGCATTTGGCTCAAACTTGACAGAAGCTCAAGCTGAGCCTATGTAACCTTCGACCTTCCTATCAAACTTGTCTAGAGCACAATCAAAGCTCCAAGCTCCACTGAGTAGTACAAATGTTAATTTTAGAAATAATATCTTAATACAATAATTAATTTCTTGAATTACAGAGGGGGAAAAACTGAGATAAACATATGATACCAGCACATTCTAATTCACCATGTGAATACATACTAATGTATATTCGATATACTAATTTATCACATACTAAGTAAACAATCAAAATTATACAATCAAACTTGTTTCGGGCTCGAATTCAACTCGACAAAGCTAGTGAATCACGAGCTTAATTTGGATGAGGCTCGGACTCGCTCTTTTCGAGCTTGAGCTCAGCCTATTTCTGTTCGCACCTATATTCTTTATCCAATTAGCATGTGTTTTGCATATTTAATTATAACATTCTTTAACTAAATGGGACAATATGTAGCATTGTAGCTACTGGATCGTGAACGTTAGCACTTTGATTAGTTTTGTTTTTTACTTTGAAACTTTTGCGCGATGGACAACGATAACACAAATTTAATTAGTCAACTTACGTCATATAGCGTGCTATACTAATGACCTAGATTGACTCACTGAAACAAGCTCAGTGATACAGTGCAAATATACAGTTTGAGGCTCAGCTAGCGAAATTTGAACTGCAGTTTGATATCAAGTTTCTCATGCATGTACAAAAAAAATTAAAAACTAAATCAAACCAATTCAAAATTATAGTAGAATTGACTTGTCTGATCTCCTTGCTGTATCTGACCAAATATATAGTAACTGGCACTGGTGCGAGAGGAATATGTAATATCATTCTCTTTACTATTACAGCGCGTGTTCTTGTTGCCTCGTAACTTGACCAAGAGTACTAGGCCAGGTGTCTACCAATCAGTGAGTATACACTGCATATTTTGATAGCTCAACAGTACAAAAATGGTTCTTGACAGAACGTACCAATAGAGCAGGTACAATAGCAGCTGGTATGCCGGCGACATGCTAGCCATGTACTACCGGAGCGATGGAACGACGAAGGGGGTACTTTAATATTCTGTGAAAACTGAAATCTACTGTGATTAATGTTTTCCCCATGCTTAGAATTGCCATACGTACTGTTTCTCCTGAGAATCTATCTCTGGAAATAAATTAATCCTCCTATCCAAGCAGGCGTCATAATTATATTAAGAGATTGCCCTATATATAAAAGTGTATGTACGGTCTCTAAACATTTTGAGATAATCCAAGAAATGCCATTGACAAGCGTCCAAATATAAGAAATACCATCGACAAGTATGAGTTCCAAGAAATGCCATTGTACAGATGATTTTGTTCAAAAATGCAATCGTTGTTAGGGTTCCGTCCACCCCACGCCGTTAAATACACTGTTCATCATATAGCACTTAACGGTGCGAGATGGACGGAATCCTAACAACGATGGCATTTTTGAGACAAAATCGTTTGTACGATGGTATTTCTTGGAACTCACACTTGTCGATGGTATTTCTTGGATTTAGACGCTTGCATTGTCAATGGCATTTTTTGGATTATCACATATATTTTTGGTTCTCTGAACTTGTCTTGGTGTCATATAGATCCAAATGAGCTCCAAACCACTCCATGTACAGACGTGGCAATGCCATATGGCGCCTACCTGTTAGTGGAACCTACATGTCAGTCACATATAGAAAAAATTAAGAACACATTTTTTTCTCCCCCTTTTAATTTATTTCTTCAAAATAAAAAACACATACTTCATCCGTCCTATTTTAAGTGTAGTTGCGGGTTTCCGTGTCCAATGTTGATCATCAGTCTTATTTAAAAAATTTTGTATGATTATTATTTTTATTGTTATTAGATGGTAGAACATGAATAGTACTTCATGTGTGACTTATTTTTTAAAGTTTTTTCACAATCTTTTCAAATAAGATGGATGGTTAACCGTGGTACACGGAAACTCACAACTGCACTTAAAATGAGACGGATGGAGTATTTCTCCTCTCTCTTTTAAAATTTTACTTCTTTTATGTGACCAACATGTGGATCCCACTAACATGTAAGCCCCACTGGTTGGAGCCCGTTTGGACCTATATGACACCAATGACAACTTCAGGGACCCGAAAATGTGTTTAGAGAGTTTAGGGATCTAGATCAAACACCCACACAAGTTTAGGGACCGCCCGCGCATTTCACACTATAAATATAATCTAGGTCGGGTTCCAACTTTTATTATTTCAGTTTAATTAGGAACATTTTAGTTAAATTATTTCAGCCTCAGACATACATATACACCTCAATGAACAATAAATCCATGAAAGATGCGAAGTGAGCGTAGCTCAACTGGTCAGGTTTCTTGTGGTGGAACAACCCACCTGGGTTCACGTCCTAGACTTGACATGGGTGCTCGCATTTATGGCTATTATTCTTTCAGTGCTAGGTGATGTACTCGTCGACAACGAGACGCCCATAGTGACTTCGTCAATCCGAAGATATGCTCAGTCTTTTAGAGGTGCTTATATATAGGGATAGGGTTTGGAGATGCTTATATATATGGATAGGGTGTGCATGTGCGCATTTATAGATCGGTGAGTTTACGCGTGTTGTGAGCTCTTGCGTTTGTACCGTGTTTCTAAAAAAAAAAATCCATGTGGTCTTTATTGTTGGACACTAAAAAGTTGACATGGCAAACACTTAATTAAAATTTGTTCTCTTTTCTGTTGGACTCTAAAAAAGTGATATGGCTATAGAAAACCATAAAAAAATTGGTAATTTACTAGGGGACACCGCGGCTATCATTATATCATTTCCGAGCAAAATAAATTGAAGAGAGAAACTATGTGAAAAAGACAATTTTGCCCCCTCAAGCTAGTAAGTTGTAGCACGTCTGAGTCTTGTTCGAACCCTTCCAAGCCCCATTCCTTTCCTAATCCTCTCTCCAAACCCTAGAAATTGGAGGCGGAGACGTCTGTGATCGAGGCCATTTCATGCTTTATATGGCCCGGGGAAACCCATCTTTTCAAACTGTTTACTGTGGTGTCCTTTAGCAAATACTATTTTTTGGGATCTGGAATAATAGACTGGAATTCCTATTTCTTGTTCTTTACGATGACCTCACGTTGTCGAAATGGAAAATCCTACTTACTGTAAGAACATATCTGACAAGACTAGACTATTTGCGATCTAGTTAATGTTTTTTCTATATTATTTAAGCAATTCAAGTATTATATCCAGCAACCTAGCTAATCAATGAAACATCATTGTAAGAATTTTTGGGGCATAAAGTTGGATAAATTCAGTACTATATATAGAGAATGTGCAAAGAGGATATATCATGCAAGGTGCCCCTCCTGAGCTCCTTACTAACAGGGGTGAGAGAAAACAAGGACAGAGTTAGACACCATTGACAATCACACATGTTTGATGTACATTGGGCTGTGGGCCCACAGGCAAGCCCAGGGCAGGCTGGGCCCACTGGCAGGAGGCCAGCAAGAACAGGGGGACAAGGGTGCCATCTCCCTCCATCTCCTATTAATACACCCATAGTAGCACCCAATTACTCACCACACTCTCCAAACTTCTCCATATCTCTTATCTCCTAAGTCAATGAGACCTCACTCACTCT
Source organism: Oryza longistaminata (assembly GCA_009805545.1). Lineage (NCBI taxonomy): Eukaryota > Viridiplantae > Streptophyta > Magnoliopsida > Poales > Poaceae > Oryza > Oryza longistaminata. The sequence continues at coordinate 12,900,447 of CM020187.1, read as the reverse complement.
CCCTGTAGTCTAGGTCTTATTTGTTCCTCTCCTCTCCTTTTTGCAGTCCCTTTCACCTTTCCTTTGCTTCTCCAACAATAATCTCTCCCTCAAATCGATCCCCCTGAGTAGTTTTAGCTCACAAAAAATCAATCAAGAATTATTAGTTGCAAAGCTAGCTTAAAATCTCGAAGATGTCGGGGCGGCGAGCATCGGGCAGGATCACCGACGACGAGATCAACGAGCTCATCTCCAAGCTGCAGTCCCTCCTCCCGGAGTCCTCTCGACGCCGCGGCGCCACCTCCGGGGTATCTCCTTCTCCTTCAATTCTCCTTCTCCTTCTCCTTCTCCTTCTCCTTCTTCTTCTTCTTCTTCTATACCACATACAATAGTGTCATGTACATATGAAATGTGATGTCGATGCAGTCGCCGGCGACGAAGCTGCTGAAGGAGATGTGCAGCTACATCAAGAGCCTGCACAGGGAAGTGGACGACCTGAGCGAGCGGCTGTCGGAGCTCATGGCGACCATGGACAGCAACAGCCCTCAGGCCGACATCATCCGCAGCCTCCTCCGCTAGAGCTTTGCTTCCTTTGCTTCCACAACAAATTACACACATGATGAGAATCGAAGACAGCATCCATGCTTGCAGGAGGGGATGATCAATTAATCAATTGATCTAATAAAAGTTAATCTCTGTTTCGTGTTAATTACTCGTAGTTATTAGCGGGTTAATTTTGTGTTGGTCAAACTCGAAGCCCTTTGTTTAATTAACTAGGAGATTAAAGGGTTTGTTTAATTAGTTATCTACGGACAATCGAATGGAATGGCTGTTATATATGTATCAGCACGCATGCAAAAACTTATTCTGATGGATATGCATGCATATGCTGAGTAGCTTGTAGCTAGGTTTGCTTAATTTAATTTGTTTCCCAAATGGCATGCACACAAACGAAGAAAGCTCAAACATGTGATGCAAAATTTGTTTGTCTCCGGTGTCACAAGTACCTCTTCTGCTGCCATGTGTTTGGATGTGGATGCCAATTTGATTAGGATTCAATTTAAATTTGAATAAATTATATATACTACCTCGGTTTTTAATAGATAATACCGTTAACTTTTTGTCACACGTTTGATCATTCGTCTTATTAAAAAAATTAATATGTAATTATAATTTATTTTGTTGCGAGTTGTTTTATCACTCAAAATACTTTAAGCACGATTTATATCTTATATATTTCTATACAATTTTTAAATAACATGAATGGTCAAACATGTACATGTGTTCAAAAATCAACGGTGTCATCTAGTAAAAAACTGAGAGTATATATAGAATGTTGCATGATTACTTAGTTCCAATTAATATATGCAATCTAGAATACCTAGTGAAATGTTGACAATCTTGAAAATTAATTACTGGTAGACCTGATAAAAACGGAATGTATAGTACTAGTATATATTATATTTAGGCTTTTTTCACGAGATGTATATTAATTACTTGTGAATGCAATTAATGGATGAAGGGAAATTTTGCAAGCGATTCGATCACATCAATCGGAAAAAAGAACTACTGTGCAAGAACCTTAACAAGCAAGATAAGAAGGTAGTCCACCCGAATTTTATACTACAATGGAAAATGTAGCTTAATATATACCAATATACAAAGGTTTAATACTTAACAATGAAATTTGGCATTTAATCCAACTATGCAAGAACGGTGCAATAAATTAGTAAAATATTAAAACTATGGTTGGTACTGATACGTATGGCACTGCAACAAAAACAATGCATGTGGAGATACTTTTGTAGAGCTGATTTTCAAAGTGTATGTAAAATCATTAGTTCATTAATTGTTAGAAACACTTTTTAGGAACATTTTAAAGACCACCTAAATACTTTTGCCCTAAAAGCAGTGTACGTTAAGGTATTTTAGAAATATTTGTTGATAAATTTATCTTGTAGCTAGAGGTATTTTTTAAAGGACTATAATTTGTCGCCTCATGTATAAAGGCATTGTCTTTTTGCAAGGTAAATTTATGCTAAGTAAGGTCTGGTTTAGTTCCTAAATGTTTTTTTTCCCAAAAACGTCATATCGAAAATTTGAACACATACATGGAGTATTAAATATAGATAAAACAAAAAACTAATTGCACAGTTTGCATGGAAAATCGTGAGACGAATCTTTTAAGTCTTATTAGTCCATGATTAACCATAAGTGCTACAGTAACCCACGTGTGCTAATGACGACTTAATTAGGCTCAAAAGCTTCGTCTCGCGGTTTCCAGGCGAGTTATGAAATTAGTTTTTTCATTCATGTCCGAGAATCCCTTCCGACATCTTCGTCTCGCGGTTTCCAGGCGAGTTATGAAATTAGTTTTTTCATTCATGTCCGAGAATCCCTTCCGACATCCGGTCAAACATCCGATGTGACACCCATAAATTTTCATTTTGCGAACTAAATAGGGCCTAACTAATATAGGTGTCACACAGGAACATACAAGGTCAAGGTTGAGATGTTAATTTATTGCAATAATGAAGATAAGAATAGGTATGTCGAGCTTGAGGATTGGCATTCATATGGGAGTTTAATTTGTATATCCTTTTATGGTTAGCTGTGGTAACGGCTCACATGTCTCTACAAGGTGATGGTGATATTCATAAACAAACTGCAATTTTTATTTATTTTTAACCAAGCTCAAGCTCAAGTTGGTCCATTGATATCAGACCAGCCAAAATGATACTACATCTACTCCATAATATAAAGAATTCTAAGTTGTGTTTTGAACAAAAAAAATTGAGGAAAAAGAAAGACTATAACGTCCTTACTAAATAATGGGTATGGGGAGAGTGGAATGGTGGTTTGGCATAATATAGGGAGCAATTTGAATGGAAGTTAATTGATTGGGCAACTAGGACTCTAAACCCCTTATATTAGGGGACAAAATTTAAATACTTGGATACCTCATATTAAGGGATGGAGGTAGTATAAATATTCATCGTTTTTTACTTAATAAGTTTAGTTTGTAAGAAATTTTTTATTAAAAATTAATGTATAAACCCCATGGTATATTGAGAGTCGTGATTATGTTATTATATACTCCCTCCCTCTCATAAAAAAAACAAACCTAGTGTGATACTAGGTTTGTTTTTTATAGGATGGATGGAGTATGTCTGATGAGGACATCACTCCTTTTGGATACACACAATACTTTTCAAGTTACTATGCAAGGTCCAATCACTAAAACTCACGCCCAACAATTGAATTTACAGGTGAACTCGTTCCTAAGTACTTCTTTATGTGATTTCGAGAATAAATAGCTAACAAATGATTTAGTTATGATTAGAAACCATGGAGATGACCAGGAGCACTTGAAAAGATTCTAGGAGATGAACAAGGTGATCATGGGCGTTCAAATCAAGATGGATGTCAAACTCATATCAAGTTTGAGTCCACCTCGGGCTCCAGGAGGAATCCACACTAAATTCATTGCCCAGATTGCCTTTGAACTCCGATTTTAATGTTATATATATATGTATGAAAAGCTAATGAAACCACATTTCCAATGGATCTGGTCCCACATCCAAATTCCTTCCGAGTTAGTGGGAATCATCGAAACAAAAAGATGTTCGGATTATGTCCGGGTGATGCGTCACCGTCTTTGGGCCCATTGGGCCGTGTATCATGTCGGAGTCCGATAGGACGTATCCAAGGATCCAAGGTCGACCCATTGCAGTTTCGCCTTTCGCCGTTCATCGGTTTGTGGAACCCTAACTTCGAGCTTTTTTTATCAATCATTCATCTGTTATTAAGTTGTTGTTTTTCTTATTCTTTCTTATGTTGTTTGATTCGCACACAAGGATTAGCCTTCTCGGCAAGGTCAGTCGGATTTCGGCACAGTTGATAACCAGAGGAGACGTAGTGTTGCGATTGCAGGGAACCAATTGTGTCGACCAGAAGCCGGATCGTGTATGTGTCATGTTTCCGCTAAATCAGTAGTTATCTTCACCTGACGGAAGATTGAATATCCCATTGCTATCGATGTCGGTGTAACATTATAAATACTTTGTTATGAAAATTATCTTTGTTAATTATTTCTCCAGTGTTATAGATCTTTTTTAATCAGTTCATCATGAGATGAGACCGTAATCACACTTTTTATTAATCTAAATTAATATAATATATAACAAAGTACTATCATGCAAGTTTTCGAAGGAAAAAAATCTAGTAACTAATATGGGAGTAGCTTGATATATATATGCAATGAAGAAAATTTATATACCAAAATGATCATATATATACGACATGTACCGGGAACGATGATGCGCATTGACCATCTCATAAAGGCAAATCTTAACATCTTCAGTGGTTAGTTGGCTGTCTGGCCATTTCTGCCTAAGATGGTCCTTGCCATACATCGATATGTATACCTGCGTGCACACATACTTGGGCACATGCATGCGCATGCGTACGCACAAACTTACATGACATTTGGGCACATGCATACGCACAAACTTACATGAAATTTCCGCTCTAGCTTCGTAGGAGTACTTCATAGGCTTAGCTCGTGGCCCATCCAATAAATAGTTGAAAATTCTTACGAGGTCATCAGACCAAGTTTTATAGTGTAGGTGGATGAGTGTCACCTTAACTTAAATCATGTCATATACTCATCAATTAAGAGGTACTCATAAGTATAACATATATCACATCTAATATACAAACCTCAATATTAGTTCACTCTCACACCATCTTGCATTTTTCTTCAAGATTGTGTGAAGGTTGTCTCTTACATAATAGGTGGCTCATTCTCTCTCTTAACTTATCTTATCCACTCATCACCTAATTAATCTTATATATCAAATTTGGGGACAACATGTAAGGGCTTACAGTACACTTGCTCTCATGTGTCCTATGACACCACTTCAAATAATATCTTTTTTGTTGATTGCGCGCGCCTCTGATGGGTGTGAAGAACTTGCAATAAGTGACTATTTTATACTCTCATTGTTCTAAAATAACCCAACCTAGACTATATGCATATCATCAACAGGAGAATGATCATATCGCGTAACCTAGTTTAATTTAGATTATTTTGGGTCGGAGGAAGTAATGTAATAAATTAATGATTATAGCTTAGTTTATATGTACATATATCTTTAATTAATTAGGTGCAGTCGGTAGATCTAAATATTTTGTTAATTATCTAAAATAAACACGTCACCTATAAACTTCACATGGTTGAGTGAGAGGGGGGGGCCTTAGGGGGATATCTCGCCGTCTTTCGAAATTGAGCAAGATGTCAATGCAAAGGTACAGTGAACAATATATGCAAACTCCTAAGTTAATTAATCAGGGAGTATAGGTGATGATGACGACGATGACGATAATGACCGTCATTGCACAGATATGGTAACTACTTCCTCCGCTCCATTTTAAATACAGTTGTGGGTTTTCATGTTTAACGTTTGACCGTCCGGCTTATTTGAAAAAATATATTAAAAAAATAAATAAAATAAATCACACATAAAATACTATTAATATTTTATCATCTAATAATAACAATAATACTAATCATAAAAAAAATCAAATAAGACACATATGGTCAAACATTATTGGACACGAAGAGAGTAATAGATATGGCGAGACCATCGACTTTTGGCAAAAAAAAAAAAAGAAAAAAACTACGTTAGGTTGCTTATATTTCGAAGATTATACCATGAGCTAAGAATGCATAACTGGTGTACTGCGATACTACTTTATCAAATTTCTATATCTACATATCTTGACATCAAATTGTCCAAGGTTTCAAGAGGCTACACTTAGGAAAAACTTGAGGCCCCATCCATACAAAGCAGTTAGCACAATTTGAGCCATGCCTCATGTATTATATTTTGTTGCCAATGATCATGACACTGATGTTGTCATGCGCCAATGACACTTGCACTAATCTCTGGTATACCCCTCCGTCCCAAAAAAAAATCCAATCTTAGCTACGAACCTGGACATATGCGTGTCCAGATTTGTAGCTAGAGTTTGTTTTTTTCTTTTTTTGGCAAAGTAGTATATGTCAATGGTCAAAATGGTTGAGCTGATCCACGGGTGTCGAGAGTCAAGACATCAATGTTAGGATATTTGGCACCAATGGTCAGTGCCAATTACTAACATGGGATCCATCCCTGAAATAAATTAATTCGCCGGCGGCTCTGTTTACAAATTAAGTTTGTTTCTGCAAAAAGGATTATATATTTTAAGTCGTTTTTGCAAAAGGAATAGAAATAAGTTTAATATACAAGCGGACGAGCACATACACACTTTATAAAACTCCAATATATCGTGTTATACATGTACTACCTCTGCCTCCAAATACATGGGGTGTTTGGATATAGGAACTAAACTTTAGTTAATGTCACATCAGATGTTTGGACACTAATTTAGAGTATTAAATATAGACCACTTACAAAACTAATTGCATAAATGAGAGCTAATCTACGAGATAATTTTTTAAGCCTAATTAATCCATAATTAGAGGCTAATTATGAATTAATTAGGCTCAATAGATTCGTCTCGCGAATTAGTTCAGGGTTATGAAATGAGTTTTATCATTAGTCTACGTTTAATACATCTAATTACTGTCCAAACATCCGATGTGACAGGGATTAAAATTTTTTTAGCCCCATCCAAACTCCCCCATAAGCATTTTTTAAGGTGAGCATGGATATAAAAATGTAAGTGAAAATGATTGGAGAAATGTTGTGATTGATTAATAAGAGAAAATAGATGGAAAAATTAAACGAAAAATGATTATGATCGGTTGTGATGAGATGTAGGTGAAGAAATAGCTTTCCTTTAGAACAAAATATTGTAATAAAAATAGCTATATTTTATAACGGAGATAGAACATCACTATATTTTAGGACGAACATAGGACATCACGATGGAGGCAGTATATCGCATGGTCCCATTTCTTTATCTATCGGTAGCTAACTACTACTCCCTATGTTTCATGTTATAAGTTGTTTGACTTTTTTTATCAAACTTCTTCGAATTTGACTAAGTTTATAGAAAAATATATTACTATTTTCAACACAAAATAAACATATTATCAATATCTATTAATGTTAGACTTAATAAAAGTAAATTAATTAATGTAGGTGAAGAAAATAGTTTTATTTTAAAACAAGATATTATATTATAAATAGCTATATTTTAAAATGGAGATAGACCATCGTTTATTTTAGGACGAAAATAGGACATCGCATGGTCCAATTTTTCTTTATCCATTGGCTAGATGTTTATCGATCCATGCATACATATTGTGCTGTAGCTAGTGTGGATGGATCGATGATCTCCATCGATTCGATCGGATCGCATGTCGGATCTGGCTTCAATTCCCCTGCCGCCGCGTGACACGGACCCGGGAACCACGCCCGGCGAGCCCACTACACGTACGTACGTACTCACAGAAAGAGTCTGAAAATACGTACGTATTCGTGGTGGTCTCTGCTCGCGTAAACTTTAACTAAACACAGCAGTACTGTATTTATTAATGGTGTCAGATTTAATTAATTACTGCAAGGCTGCAAAGTCATCAAATCGCGCCTCTTTCATCAGAAACCAACGCAACGCAACTGATCGCTGGATAATAACCGACTCTCTTAATTTATCCTGCTCAGAGAATCCCATGTACATCTAGCTAGCGCAGTCATAGTGTACTCCCTCCGTCCCAAAAAAAAAAAAAAAAGGCAAAACTGGGTTTGCGTATCCAACTTTGACTGTCCGTCTTATATGAAATTTTTTATAATTCGTATTTTCATTGTTGTTAGATGATAAAACATGATTAATATTTTATGCGTGACTGTGTCTTTGACTGTTGTCTTTTAATTTTTTTCAAAATTTTTCAAATAAGACGGACGGTCAAATGTTGGGCACGGAAACCAGGGTTTGTCTTTTTTTTTTTTTTTTGGGAGAGGGGAGTATGTCTCTAGATACAGTGTATGTCCAAATTCAAATATAGAGTTAAGTTTTTTTGGACGGAGGTGCGAGAACTCTGACAGACGTGTGCAATTAACCTCTGACAGTATGACACGATGAGCATCTGCTCTAAAACAGATTATTAATCGAATATAAATATAAATTAAATATTTTTTATAAATGAAATTTGATATATTACTTAGAATAATAAAGTACCTAAAAAATAGAGTACTACCTTTTAGTACATGTTTGACCGTTCGTCTTATTCAAAAAATTTAAGTAGTTGTTAATTCTTTCCTATCATTTGATTCATTATTAAATATATTTTTATGTAGACATATAATTTTACATATTTCACAAAAGTTTTTGAATAAGACGAACGGTCAAACATATGCTAAAAAATCAACGGTATCAAACATTTTGAAACGGAGATAGTACAATACAAGATTTTTTTTTCATTTTAGAAACAATAATTTAGTGAAGTACCAGGGGCTGTTTGCTCCACATACTAGAATTGTCTAGGTATGTCATGCTTTCTTAGCTAAACTTGCTAAAGGTGAGGCTATCAAAATCCAAGCCACACGCTAGCCAACAAAATGAAACCATGCCACACTTTTCAAAGTCACTAATATGTGAGACATAGATTACAAAAAAAAAATCATGCCACACTTATGGGAGCCAACCGAACACTCACTTAACATAATCAAACTTGTCTAACCTAAATTGTGGCAAAGTGTGGTAACTTATGGCTATCAACCAAACAACCTCCGTCCCCAAACATATAACAACTTTTGACTTTATCTCTGGAAGGATAAGGATAAGTCCAAATATATCGTTAAAGGTTATTACATTATAGAACAGAGATAGTAAGTTATATAAAATGAACAAACTTAAGTAACAGCTGAGCTATCATACAGTCCTCTGGAGAGACAGGCCGGCATCAACAACAACTACTTGCTACTACGAAAACAACGTGTCAGCAGTCGGCACCGTCAGAAAACACAGCTTTCGTTTTAAGCATTCGGTCACCTTACAGCAGCAGTAGTTGAAGCATGCATGTGTCCTTCATTGCCATCGACAACATATGTTCAGAAATTTTTCAGAACTGGCAAAAATGTCAGCAGGGACAAAGGTTGTGATGTTGATTGTTGAAGTCTTGAAAATGTCTTCTCCAACTTGGCCAGGTGTGCCTCCTTCATCACAAGATAATATGTGCTTTGAAAGGTTCATGCTTCTCAGACCAATCAAATTACTGTACAAGTTATCCAGCAGAAAATGTCAAATGAAAACTTACTTGAGCTTTGAGATGGAAACTTGTAATGTGATTGCCCTGACAGAGTATGCAGAGAAAACCAAGAATTTGAACTATGAACCTCATTAGGAACAGATGAATTTCATATGGGAATATATATGTCCCAATGGTTAGCTTTCCATGGGTCAAACAGAGGTTCCATGTTTCAAATTCTATTTATTTATAACATCATCTTGCTTGATACATCTACAATATTGTAGTGAATTTGACTGCAATTCTTCCAATTATTTGAATAGGTGGTTCTTTCTGGTAGGATACAGAAATATCATGGACTTCAGAGATCGTCAGAAAGCACACTTGCTTACCCCTTCAGCTAGAAATATCCACTGGCCCAAATCCGTTGTCAATGGAGGTTTTAACCGCATCCATCACAACCTGAGTCTTCCGGGTGATGGCTGGCCACTTTCCCTCAGATTTGCCACCTGCGTCTCGGATGTTCTGCACTAACCTTGAGAATTCCTGGACCATGAGGGCTTCCTGTGGCAGGTCTGTAGAGACGACATGCTTGCTCGGCAGTGGATCCCATCCGATGTGGAGTTCAGCAAACTTTGACTTGGACGCCATGTTGAATGCCGCGGACTTCTCTTCATATGGGATGACAAAGTCGGTGACGTGAAGCGTACCGTTTGTTCCAACGATGGTCATGTCCATGGTGAGGTTGGTGAGGAAAGAACAGTTGAAGGTGGCGATCTTTCCATCGGCCCAGTACAATGTTGCTCCGCAGGCAAGGAGCACACCAGCTTGGTTCCTAACAGGGTTGTGCAGGGCGATCACAGTCTTGGGAAGCTCATAGTCAACAGCCCACAAAATTGCACGGATGCTGTACCACCCAGCATCGCCTAGCGCACCCAGGGCATCAAGGTCTGGCTTTACCCTGATATCATTTTGGAGGAATTCTTCGTTTGCCCGAAAGCTGAACAGGCTATTTATCTGAAGCAGCAAAAGGAAAAACAATGATTTAGTTAACCTCCAACATGTTGCACATCAACTGGAAGCAAATTATATGGAGGTATATCAAGGGGGGAGAGGGCAATCATTCTGTAGTAGTGTAGCTGCAGAGTACGGCAATACATCATTCCATAAACATTTTATATGTTCATATATGTATTGACGTTCCTCAAACTGACTGTACGCATTGTTGGGTCTGCTGACATACACCAAGAGTTAAGTAATGGTGCATGATAGTATGACAATCTAGGTTTGGAATCAACAGAATGCTTTTATGTTTAGTAGCTGGAAAAGATAGCTTAATTGTATCTATGTTTATCTCAACTTTCACATTACAAACCAGATGTGTGCGAAAGTTGTCAACAGTTTGGAGACGCACATAATTTTGAAGTCTTAATAAACAAATGATAATTTGTCAATAATTGCCTAGTCTTCTCAGTTATACAATCCATTAGATTAGAGCTGAGCTATACCTTTTGACACTCAGAACTGAGGTTCAACATTTCTAGCAGTGTCAAAAAGTCAATATGATATATTTGGACTGAAACTGAAGAATATTATCAAGATTATACCCCTTCTCTTTTACTAGCAATCACAAATTCACTGTAGCTATTTCTGAAATATTATCTGTGCTGATTGCTTGATTTATCTAGAGGTGTTGACGTGCTCTTTCTATTTAATTTGCTTTCTGCTGATCTTTGTCTTGTTTGCTAGCATTTAATTTTTCCTGTGCTATTGTCTGTGCTAAACGGGTTCCACAGGAGAAACCAGGTTCATGTTTTTTTAGAACATGGACTGTCCTCTCCCGAGAAATAATGTCAAGAGCTAATTACAGAAAAAAAGAAAATCCCACCCTTCGCTGGTTCAGCCTCTTAGTTTTAATACTTTTCCCTGGGAAGAACTCAGTTCCCAGCTAGCAGCTACCTACAATTTCGTAAGTTGACTGTTTCTACCTTTCTAGCCTGATATTAAAAAGGACAAAGTTTAGGGCTCAATTGAGAAAATAAGCAAAGGATACGCACAGATATGAGTACAAAAGAGGCATTACCACATAGGTAGCATCATTCAGAACGGATCATGTGACAAGAAAAAAAAACATAGAATCTCGAGATGAATAAAACAAATCAATATAGAAGAGTTTAATGAACAATATGGACAACAAGAACATACATATATGGAGGGAATATGCCTATATACATCTATTTTGATATGGTAATTGATGATGATATAAAATACTTTGAAGAAGAGAATTAGAATTCAAATAACTACATGGAATCTACATGGAGGTCATGCTCATAACCATTTCACCTTCAATTAGAAATAGAACTAAACTGACGAATTTATTTCTACCTGATACCCATTTTCATTATCCTGGGGTCCTTTCATGTGTGAAAATGGCTCCATGGAAGATTACAACACGACAGTGAAATTCCCTTTTGTAATTTAGTGATGAGAGACACAAGTTCCAGCTAATAAGGGGGATGTAATTAGTACAAAGTCAGCTAGGTCTCGGTACTCTCTTTTTTTTGAACGACTCGCACTAGATGGTGCGAAGTTCTATTGATAGAGCAGGAAAAAATTATAAGATTACAACCCTGGAAGGTCGTAACCAGGAAACGAAAAAAGTATACCACCACCCACACTCCGACAGCGCCAACACACAAACCCAGGAGAAGGCTAGCACCGGACTGGCCGCTGCTAAGCGTGACCGACCGCCGCTAGGCCAACAATGGATCAGACACTGAATGATATCCCAACATTGCACAGTAATTATTAAGAGAGTTTCTCTTAAAGCTAAATTTATTAAACATAAAACCCTCTGGGGATAAAACATAAAAATTGTAGGAAGCTCAGACTAAAGGAGATCAAGCCTAAACAAGTCTATGAGGCATTACAAATTTTACTATCAAGTATCAATGCAACAACCTATGTTCACAGTTACTGCGCCAGATGCTGACTGAGTGAACGTCCATTAATGAACCTGTCCGAAGGGGAATTCTTCTGGCAGTTATCAATTATCATGTTAATTTCTCAGACTTACAATTCATGCAGTGTTGGTGTTAGGAGAACTTGATTTTGAGGAATTGACAAGAAATGTTTGGGTGGCAATGGTAATATCACTATTAATCTTGCAAATTGGAAAAATAGCTTGAGTATTGGTAATTCTATAGGAAATTCTCGGAACAACATACAGGAAAATAATAGCATTATCTGTTAGAAATAGGTTGGGAACAGCTTCGTTGGATGTGACTGGGCAAATTATCGGGAAATGAAAAATCAATAGAGGGCCAAGCTATTCATATTGGCAGCTTAAGTACTAGTTGGATAATACGTGAAATTACCTTAACTTGGAAGACCATTAGTCCATTACAGAAGAAAGAAGAAAGGGAACATGGTCAAATGAGTGAATGATTTTGTTCCAATAAGAAAAACGAGTAGGAAATTTGGCCAAGTGAAGAACCTCTATATTTTTATTGGCAAAAATATATATTGAAGATCAAGACAAGGCCTTCAAGTTCAAGGAGTTTACAAAAAAGAAGCAGAATAAATTCTACTCCAAGAAGTACATCTCAGGCATGATGGTGATCCTAGTAGCTATTAACAAAATGTTGCTATTCCAAGAAGACAATGGTCATCAAGTTGTTTTTCTGTTCCCATTGCTTGCAACAAACTATCGCTATTCATTCATCGTGGCCAACTAGGTAAATCTAGACATGGAAACATGTAAGTTTCGTCAATCTATTGGTGAGGTCTTAGCCAAGAGAGTGACGATTTTTGTAGGAAGCAGCAGACTAAACGGAATCCTTAGCACAACAAAGATGAGTGTACCAAGTACTACCGACAAATGTGCGTCTCAGGCATTCTGGATCTGGTTCCTGTGAGTTCTTTAATGATTGCAACTTAAGCAGTCACATTAGAACTGTCTGATGTGAACTGAAGGGCTCAGGTTTTCTAAGGAACTGTTCATCAAGGAAAACAATGTCGATTTACTTTAGCCAAAGGTGAAATATAGTGCATCAGAGCCTATCGTTGGATAAATGGATGGATGAGATCATGCAGAGCTCTAGTAGGAACTGCAGCTAATCTTAATCCAGTAATTCCTTATGCTATCACCGTAGTAAAACTGGCATCTGGGCAATGGGAACAGCATGGTTGGGGCTACAGGACATGTGCATATGGATACCTATGTATAGTGCGAATTCAGCCCAACAAATTAGCAGCCTGCATAGCCCAGAAATGACAAGAAAAGGTCCAGCAAAAATGTTAGGATGGGCCCTGCAAATGATAGACAGATAACAGCTGTATCTGTCTTACAAACTACTACATCAATTATTTCTTGCCTATCCTTGGGAGGTGTATCAAGATATTGCAGTAACTCTTATGCCTTTGGTATGGTGGAAACCGGGAAAGTATGGAATCGTAACAATCTTAATAGTGTATATGGAATCCTAATATCTTAATAGTGTATATGGTGCCATTGCAGAGTTGTTTGTTGCGAATTTGAAACATATGCTCCTTCAGTAAAACAGTGAACTAGCTACCTCTTCATTTCAGGTTCTATTTTGTATGGATTATGCAGGACTGTTCTTTTTTCAATTTATTTTCCAACACCCTGGCGTCATGATGTTGAGCCAATATCTTGGATTTGGCAAAAATTCAAACATATTTCAACCAGCAAGGTTTCCAATTTCAATCCAGCACTGTTGGAATTTGGAAATAGGGCTTTCCAAGAAATATGGAAATTTAAAGCATAGCATCCAAACTAAGGTCATGAATCAATCCTAGTGCAGATTCCAACATCGATTAAGCGTTTTCCAAATTTTAATCAAATTTGAGTTTAAAATAGGAGAGCTCACCACCCTGACGTCGCCGGTGGTGGCCTTGTCGGCGACGAGCTCCCGCATCTTGGCGGTGCGCGGGTGGTGCATCCACATGGTGGCGTCCATGAACTGGACGCCCGCGGCGTCGCAGGCGGCGAGGATGGCGTCGAGGTCGGCGGCGCAGAGCGCGGTGGGCTTCTCGAGGAGGACGTGCTTCCCGGCCGCGGCGGCGGCGGTGGCCCAGCGGACGTGGAGGCTGGTGGGGAGCGGGAAGGTAGACGGCGTCGACGCCGCGGGTCGGCGAGGAGGGCCTCGTAGGAGCCGTGCAGGCGCGGGGCGTGGCGGAGGAGCAGGCCGGTCTCCTCGGCGAACGCGCGGGCCTTCGCCTCGGAGCGGTCCGACGGCGGCCACGGCGGCGCCCGGGGCGAGGAGCTGGCGCGGGCCAGCTTCCGCGCGATGGAGGCGCACCCCATGATGCCGAAGCGCACCGGCCCGGGCGGCGCTGCTCCGCCGGCGGCGGCGGCGACGCGGCGGAGGACGGGGACGACATGGGTGGTGGCGCGGGAAGGTGTTCGACGCTGGGCCTAGCTGGGGAGGAAGCGAGTGGTGGTGGAGCTCACAATAGTGATGAGTTTGTAGTTGTACTACTATTTTTTTTTTCTTTTTTTTGTTTTACTTCTCTTTTTCTTTTTCTTTTTCGTTGCTACTCCCTCCGTTTTTAATGTACCGTGACGTTGACTTATGACGTAACGTTTTATGCATTTGTCTTATTTAAAAAATAATATAAATATTATTTATTTTCTTTTGACTTGTTTTATCATTAAAAAACTATAATCTTAATTAACTTACATGTTTACATATTTGTTTTAAATAAAACAATTTGTCAAATGTTATTCAAAAATATAGATAAAAAATGGAGGTAGTATTTATTAAAGGGTTTTAGGGATCCTTATTTTTGGACTTCTAGCTAAGGTTGGATTAGCAGCAGATTGTCCCAAATGAATACATACAAATCTTGCTTTGTAGATGGGTGGCGGGGGGGTGGGGGAGGGAGGAAAGGAAAAAAAAAAGGAAGGAACAGCTACCACGAGTCAAGACTAGACGACGCAAACCCTATAGAAGAGTCACGTCAACTCGAAATAGCTAAAAACATATGTAACCTCTTAAACTACACCAACACCAGGCGTAGATTATAGAGGGGGAGAACAAGAGAGAAGAAAGATCACTCTCCCTCAAACAAACTTGCCACAATCAAGAGTCATACAAAATACCTAAGACAAGCCAAGGCAGCAAGGGACCTCCTACTCAATACTCCAAGAAGATGAAACAATGAAACACCATAATACCATAGAATGGATATTGGCCAAAGGCTTTCACCCCAAGTGCCCGCTAGAGGAAAAGATAGAGGTGCCTCAACAACATCCTCTGAAGGAATTGTGACACCCAAAAACATCACCATTGCCAATCAGAAAGCGTTGGGCTATACTTCCTTATACCGCCTACCCTCTCCTCATATGCGTTGCAGCCCCAACTCTCCACGCAAGCACACAAACACCACCACACCAACTCCCCTCCGTCGGTCAGCCTCCAACAACCTCTATCATGCCACCACAACTCTGTATAAGATCTGCACCAACCAATGATGTCCCGAGCCCCCCTCCCCCCTTATGTCACCGTGGGCCGCCGCCTACTAACGTGCCCACACCTCACCTGCCACCATCGACCCTACCCATGCCATGGCCATGCTTGCTGACATTACCATGGAATCTGTAGTTGCCCTGCTAGCTGCGCCGTCATCATCGCACACCACCATCGCTGCAGACACACCGCCAAGTCATTGTAGTGCCACTGCCGCCATCGTCCCTGGATGGACAAGGAGCCGCCGCCAGCGCTGTCGCCATGGCTATCATCAGTCATCATAGCCGCAAATGCCCTTAATGGCTCCACCGCCCCATGCAGCCGTTTTCACTCCCCTGTGGCTAGATCTCCGCCGTGTTGGCCATGGCAAGTGCCACCATGGCTGCACACTATTGGCTAAACTGGATCTTCTCCGCGTGGATGGTTGTCCACACATGCCAAACGTGGTCCTGTTACCGCTATGTCACACGGATTTCATGTGACTCACTCAGACAGCAACATGGCGAAGAGAAGGGAGGAGAGGAAGCAGGGGCGGCTAAGTTTTGAGTCTCCCGAGCCATTCTCCTAGAGTGACGCGGGGTGAGTTCCTTATTTAGACTTTTAGTGGTAGAATAAGGATTGAGAAACGAATGATGGGTTAGGATGAAATTAAGCATGAAGAATATATGGATATGATCTAAAGATAGTAAGTACCCTAACTTTTACAATAAAAAACGTATGAACCTTTTTTAAATATAATATTATACCTAAACTATTAAAACAGTCATAAATTTTGGATATGGGTAACCGGATTAAAAGCTCAAAAAAATTACAATGCCAGAAGACATCAAAAGAACTTGTTTGGCTACAGGGTGATTTTTTTAATATATAAATAAGGTTTTTTTATGAAGATCTTTGAAGTACCTAATATTTTTATAAAAATTATAACTGTAATAATGATATTTGTTTTTAACCTTACGGTATGTTTCTGAAAATTCTTAGAAGGCGTATTAAAATTTTCTTACCCTCCACAGTACAGTAGGAGTGTATTGATCCTACATTACAAGTGCATAGAACCAAATTCTTCACAACCAGTTTCACAGCTTCTCGTGTGATAGAAGTTCTAAAATCGAGTTGATAACTCTTGTTGTTGTTCCTGTAAATTTGTTCTTTCAGGGATGCAGTAGTGTTGTGTATTCCCTACTGCTTCTAGCTCGTTCGTTCAGTCCAGTCTCCTCTCGATTTTTTTTTTTTTTTTTTTTTTTTTTGAAAAAAAGAGAGAGAACATCGAACGGTATATCCCCAGACAAACTGCATTCTGCATAACTGAAAGATCTGCAAAGCTTATGAAACGAAAGAGTGAAACGCATCTTGTAATCTAGAAAACAAAAACTCTTGATAGAAAACGGCTGCATGCCCTCTGCATCTGAAACCGATCTAGTAAGTTTCAGCTTCTTGAACCACTCATCAGCTGGCCACCTGCACATCATGCTCCAATCTCGCAACAATTAATTCGGCCTTATGAATATAATCTGGCACGATCTGACAAATTAAAACCACGAGCTGAATTACGCAAACAGAGGATTAGTTTAAACTTTAATAACTCCACGAATTGAAAGAACGCAGCTAGGAGTAGCCTCGCACATAACTTCGTCAGGTGATAGTAAATTTACATTCAGATTCAGGTATTTCAGAAACTATTATGAGTACAGGAAGGAGGCTGCTGTTACAACAACAAAAAAAAAAGAAAAAGAAAAAAGAATGAAGCTGCAGCCACTAAAGGGAAATATGGGCTTTGCTATGGGCCTTCGTACCATTCTCCTGCTTCTAAAACCTTTAGTCAGTCTGTAGACCCATCTACACATATACTTTCGTTTGTGTTTTATACTCCATAAAACGGTCAACTCAAATATTACGGTTTTCGAGCATAAGAACTTACAAACATATTACTCCCTCCGTTTCAAAATGTTTGACACCGTTGACTTTTTAGCACATGTTTGACTGTTAGTCTTATTAAAAAAAATATGAAATATGTAAAACTATATGTGTACATGAAAGTATATTTAACAATGAATCAAATGATATGAACAGAATAAATAATTACTTAAATTTTTTGAATAAGACGAATGGTCAAACATGTACTGAAAAGTCAACGGTGTCAAACATTTTGAAACGGAGGGACTATATATATGTACTAAACACCATACTACAACCACTTCTGTGTATCATATGGGATTAAGGGCCTGTTTGGTTGCTACCCTGAGAGAAACTTGCCTGGCCAAAGACATGCTTAAGACTAGCTGGTGAGTTGTTTGGTTGCTACCCTGAGTCCCCTTGCCCCTTGCCTGGCCTGGTATAGATTAGCCTACATAACTTCGAGCGAATTTTGGATTGTTCAGGTGATGGTAAATTTACATTCAGATTCAGGTATTTCAGAAACTATTATGAGTACAGGAAGTAAGCTGCTGTAAAAAAAAAAAAAAAAGAAGCTGCTGCCGCTAAAGGAGAATGCGGCCAGTGGCCTATGGGCTTTTCTTTAGCAAAGCATATGGGCTTCGCTATGGGCCTTCATACTCTTCTCCTGCTTCTAAAATCCTCGTTATTCTGTTGAAGAGTACCCGCTTCATCCATGTCAGAATATAGCAACCTAAAATCAAATGTGATGTATCTGAACCTGTCTAGATTTCTTATTCGGATACATCACATCCGATCCTAGATTGCTATATTCTAGGACGAATGGATTATCCTTTTGTCTATGTTTTATACAAAACGGTTAACTCAAATATTACGGTTCGAGCACAAAAACTTATAAACAGATTATTATTCACCAAAAATTTTAAGATGATACTAAATAACCTATGTTATATATGGGATTAAACCACACCATTATTATATGGTGCAAATGGGTTGCGGTGAACATTTAAGTAAAGTAATTTTCATATTGATCTGAGGAAGGAGATCATGAATTAATTAAACCTGGCTATCCGTGGACCGTGTGGTATTGATTGATTTTGAGTTATATATATAATGGGCGATTAAGAGCATGTGAAACAATCATTTAATGCATCATCAGAACCTTAATGACCAGAGGAAATTAATTAAGTCCCTGTCACATGCCAGGTTGCAAGGCACTCAAAACTTAAACAAGACTGCCGGTACAAATGTATCCATATCCAGTCAAGCAGGTAAGACAGGATCAAGATGGCATCTCAGTGACATGCGCGTTTATACCTTAATTAATCATTGTGTATCCCTTGACCACAATGCCACAATGCTTGTGTGTTTCCCGGCAGCTGGCTAGCTAGCTAGCTTGGTCTACGAGCTAAACCAATACTCTACTCTGTAAAAAAAATTAAAAAACCAACCCTAGCTATAAATCTCGATAGACATATGTCAGATTCATTGTTAGGATTGAGTTTTTTTTAATAGGACGAAGGGGTACAAATTTTTGGTCCAAGATTTTATATTTTGATTGCACTGTGAACAACGGCGGTGTAAATATTTTTGCCGGATAGTGACGTAGAATCAACAAATAAGATATACAACTCATCCGGTTTTTAATTAGTATTTGACACCATTGACGGTTTTTCAATATACCTCTAATTATCCTTTTTATTTTAAAAATTATAACAAATATAGAAACTACAAGTGATGCTTAAAGTGTATTTATTGATAAAACAAAACACAATAATTAATCATATAGTTTTTAAATAAAACGAATGCTTAAACTTATATTTAGAAGTCAACAGCATCAAATTAATATTAAACCTGAGAAGGAGTAACATATGCCCCGTGAGGCTGTGTGACGATTGAGCTAGCTGACGTACCAAGCGAGCTAGAGTAAGTGACACTACACTTATATTAGGTCACCACATTCAAAATTAATTGGACTAGCTGGCTGCTAGGTTGATATTGAAATTTTGGAAGACCAACTTCCACCGGTCAAAATGGCAATCAAATTGCCAGTGTGCTTTAAGAAACAGGTAGTAAGAGCTTAATGAAGGCTATGCATAGAAGTAACCCATACATTAAAGAACTATGCAAGTTACAAAATACTCCCTGTAAAAAGCACAGACCCCATAACTGAATGTATATCCTGGTACAACGAATCTAGACAGGGCTTCTGTCTAGATTCGTTGTACTATGATATGTCACATCCAGTGCTATATTTATTTTTTAAAAGAAATATGATAGTGCCAATTGAAAATAGGTATTCATTTGGTTTGAAAATTTTTTTGGCAGAATTTACTAAGACAAACATGGAGCTAGCTGCCAGCTTGGCTGCGTGCCTGGGTTGTTCGGGAAATTTAGTGGCAAATCGTTAAGGTGACATAGCAATTAACGATTTGCCACACCCTGTCAATGACATCTGAGCCCTCATGTGTCTATGACATGTGGGTCTAGTGACAAATCGTTAAGCAACATCCGTAAGAGTGGCAAATAGTTAAAAGCCCCGGGTTGTTCTGGCTGCGCCACAGCCAACAGCAACAGTACTACAAACAACAGTGCAACAGCAGGCCGCAGCCTTATGAGCTCAAACACTTCTAAAAAGTTGGCAACAAACCAAACACCTATATTTTCGACTATCATCTCCAGTACTATGATAAGTTTTAATAAATTCATAATGTTCTAAAGGCAGACATAAGACATAACATGAATATCAGAATATGTTTGAGCCAATAATTAAACAATACCAAGGGGTAGAGAACATACACTCAGTGTGCTTTAATATCAGAATATGTTGCGCTTTTGTACTTCTTAAGCTAGTGTAGAAATTAAAATTTATAATCATTGTAGTTTGTTTTACGGATCAAATTACAACTAGATAAAAATATATTACTCAATTTGCATGCTATATATATTGCAGATAACATAACTTCACGGACGAGCGTAGTTACAGATAATATAATTTATCGGCATAAATAGCATATCAAGTTATAAACACATTTAGTACAGAGAATGGTATTAAGTCACACGAATAGGCGACTATCGCCGTGTTTTAGTTCCAAAATATTTCTTCAAACTTCCAACTTTTCCATCACATCAAAACTTTACTAGACATATAAACTTTTAACTTTTCCGTCACATCGTTCCAATTTCAACTAAAATTTTAATTTTGACGTGAACTAAACACACCCTATATAGGCAAGTATATATTGAAGTGTCAGATTACTTGCTGGATGCTTTAAGATTCATCAGCGCGGTGGCCGACGGCGACCGTACGCGTTAACCGGGGAGCTTATATTATTCAGTCAACGTACCTATAGCGACCAGCACTCCAAACATACGGTCAAACCGACAATTAATTAGCTAGTTCGTGTCGGTGTGATGACTAATCCCCCGTGTCACTATGGCAATCAGTCAGTTGTTGTTGCATGAAAAAAGATCAGCAAGTGCATGACCAGTAGATAGAGTTGCATCTATGCATTTTCTACTCCGGACGTTTCTATAGTTTTCTAAGATAACTTATGTAGGTTTGACAAACATAACAATTCTTATATATACACAAAATTAGTTTTTATTAAACCTAACATTGAATATGTTTTAATAGTATATATGATTGGTGTTAAAAATTTTACTATATCCTCGATAAAACTTAATTAAGAAGTTTGACTAAGAAAAAAAGTCAAACCTTCATAGTAAAACTTAACATACAAAATATTGCATGATATCATCCGTTAACAATTATTATACTTAAAGCTCATGCAAGCATACCCACCATCTACAATTTGTTATATTATACCGCTCATATTAATTCAAGCATGTCAAATTGCCATCTTCTCATCAATTTTTCAACATATATCCTTCCATCATTTACAATATTTAACATATATTTCTACTTATTGTATATACAATATATATAATAGAGAGAATTCATTATATGCTACTGAGTTTGTCACAAGTCTACAATTAATTTGCCACTGACTTTGTTGTGTTCTACAATATGCCATCGACTTTTGTTTAACTTCTACGATTTACCATCGCCATCCAGTTAGCCTCCGTTTGCATGGTACGATTTGTCCAAATGACCAAAATACCCGTAGGACAAAAACTTTCAAAATTTGGACAAAAATTCCGAAATATCATATTATAAACATAAGATTGTAAATATCCAAAATTTGACCAAAATCTTCAAATATGATATTTCAGAATTTTTGTCCAAATTTTGAAAGTTTTTGCCCAGGGATATTTCGGTTATTTGGACAAAATTGTACAGTACTAACGGAGTCTAATCGGACGACGATGGTAAACTGCAGAAGTTAAGCAAAAGTTGATGGCATATTGTAGAACGTGACAACAAAGTCAGTGGAAAAATCATAGAACTATAGCAAACTCAGTGGCATATAATGGATTCTCTATGTAATATATATTATGTAGAAAAAAATAGCATCATGCATCTAGCTAATTGGCTTAGATTGCTAATCCGTGGACAAGAAGTTAATTAGTTAGCTAATCGGCCTCTTTCATGCGTACGTACGTTATGTCGGAGCAAAACAGCTTGTGAAGTTGCAGACGATTAATTTAATTGCAGCTGGATTTGACCGGACATTACTACTTGTTCATATACCTTTTGAAATCAATTAAGTTAGCAAGCTAGCTAGGGGAAGTAATAAGCTTTTGTTTCCTCTTTTGCATGCATCGATCCACCACCACTACCCTTTTGGATCCTAGTCTTAGCTTAGCTAGGATCGATCGACGATCGAGTTGTACTTTTATTCAGGAGTGTATCTAGCTAATTGCTGATCAATTCCTTAATCAAGCAGCAGGTAGATAAACTAATTAATCTCCCGTCGATCCCATGTTTGGCTGCCTGTTATCTGTCTGCAGTCAGGAGGACAGGCAGGCGCATATGCGACACCACTACTGACGAAGCAAAAGCTACCTCTGTCTGCTCACATCATGGCATGAAATGTTAATAGCCACTACTTAATTATACATCTATACTCTTGTGAGCTGTACTAATTAATTAAACATGCATAATTATATGTTACATATATAGCTAGCTAGCCTCAATACATGACTATACCTACATTGGGTTTGACCACCATTTCTGGAAAAGATACTAGGATCGGAAAAGGAGGATTGCTTTTGCTCCCTGATGGAGTATTGTCGATTTGCCGTACCACTGCAAGGCGGTATTCTATGTTATTAGAGTTGAAAAATCTACTGAAGTTGTTGCAGTGATCAAGGGGAGAAGATGTTCGTGTGCATGGGGAATGGCAGCGGCCGGTTTAATTTGAAGCGGCTGCAGAGTGCAGAGACTGGTGTGTGTGATGGTCGGCCAACAATGTCTCAGCTATGTCGATTTCACATCCTGCAAATGCAGCTCATTCCGGGTGTAATTCAAGACTAAGGCCCTAGTTGATTAAGCTTAGAATTATTATAATCTGAATTATTAGTAGTAAGCCGAAACAAACAAATAGATTATCATGCTAGATTATCATAATCTATAAGCCAGATTAGTATAATTAATAATCTCATCTGAGCTTTTTCCAGATTATTGAGTGGTTAAAGACCCACTACCCTTAGATGCCTTTAATAATCCAGATAAACAAACAACTCGCAACTTATTCTATGTCAGCTTATTATAATCCAGCTTAGAGTAATCTGATTTAATAATCTAGATTACAATAATCTTAAGCTGAAATAAACAGAGCCTAAGTAAAGCATATATTCCTTTCGTTTTCTTAAATACTCCTCTCTGTTTCAGGTTACAAGACGTTTTGACTTTGGTTAAAGTTAAACTGTTTCTAAATTTAACTAATTTATAGATAAATATAGTAATATTTATAATACTAAATTAGTTTCATTAAATTAATAATTGAATATATTTTCATAATAAATTTGTCTTGGATTAAAAATATTACTACTTTTTTCTATAAACTTGATCAAACTTAAAGCAATTTAACTTTGGCCAAAGTCAAAACGTCTTATAATCTGAAATGGAGGAAGTAGTTAACACCATTAACTTTTGGACATATATGTTTGATCATTATATTCAGTTTATTCAAAAGTTTTACTCACGCTTAAATTACTTTTAAGTGTTTTAGTGATAGAGCAACTCACAATAATATAAATGATTATTTTTTTGATGGAAATATATAAATGATTATTACGTACCTGTGTTCAAATATCAACAATAATCTATTATAAAACGAAGGAACATAGTATATTTATGATGTATAGTTGTACAATACTAGTACATAGTATACTAACTTTGATAATTACTACCTTCATCCCGAAAATACTTATATATTCTAAATACAGAGGTAGTAGCAGATAGCAATAATTTGTTATTTCAAATTAAGTCTACAAAATTAACTATGATTTGCGTTGGTACCAGTAGGGAATTTGCCTATTCATTATTCGCCTGAAATTTTCTAATCTGGTAGTCACATTTTGAATGGTTCAGATCTCGTTAAGATTTGTGCATACTCTACGACCAGCCAACCATAACCCTTCCTTCTCCAGATCAAATTTACCACTGGCAATCACGCATGAAGCTGCGTCTCACCTCACTTCATGCCACTCCAGCGCTGCGTCCCCCTATACTTTGGCGATGGTGATTAAGCCCTTCCTCCCTTCCTCCGCCTTCTTCGTGCCACCGCTCTTGCCTCAAGTCCAATGGATTCCCCCTCACCCCACCTCTCTTACCCTGTCTTCGGCGGCTCACCCCTTTTGGATGCATGGTACCTTACTACCTCTTGTTGTCTTATGTCACCTCAGCCTTCCCTCACTCCCTACCCCCAAAATCATACTCTAGGAAAGTTAATATGGTGATTTTTGCGAGAGCTCCCATGTCGTTGCCACCTGGAAAGTCTTCTCGGTAGAGGCCTTGTCAATAATGGTCGTCTTCACTGTCACTGATGAACCGGATCTGCCCCCATTCAAACGACACTCTTATTAAGGCTGTGTTTAGTTCACGCTAAAATTAGAAGTTTGGTTAAAATTAGAACAATGTGACGGAAAAGTTAGAAGTTTATGTGTATAGAAAAGTTTTGATGTGATGGAAAAGTTGCAAGTTTGAAGAAATATTTTGGAACTAAACAAGGGGTAAGATTCAACGGTCTCAATCAGTCAGCTAATTAAGATTTGGGGAGATCTTGATGGGCAAAGTTGTATTAGTAGTAATTAAGCGTGTACTATATAAAAATTAATGGGGGCACATGTGTGTAGTACAATATATCTTAAATGGGGCCATGTGTGAATTAAGGAAGCAGTCTTAGATAGAGACGAGGCTGAACGAAATGGAGGGGTTCCACTTGCTTAATTTACTTTACTTTTGGATCAAGTTTAAGCTTATATGGGTGTCTAAGTTATAGTGAAAATATGTGAGCTACAACTTAAAATAAGTTTTTTAACCGGGTTCCTAGACACCCTCTCATATACTCTAGCTCCGCCCCTAGTTTTAGCCCATACGGTTTGGCTTGGCTGATCAGTACGTACTAGCCTTTTGGAGCATTACACATTTATTTAACTATCATTTGCTAGGTACATACGCTTTCTTAGTTAGCAAATAGCCAGCACATGACATGTGCTTGCTTCCAGCAAAAAAGGCTCAAAAGTTGGGAATTCTCATCGGTCGGTGCTCCCTAGGGAGTGGTTATACTCTCTGTTTTCAGTTCTGATTGACGATATATGATTGCATCAACAAGTGTACATCTTGGTACATATATAATTAGTTGAGCTATATACTCCCTCTATCTAGACACATGTGTTTCTAAATTTATCTCTAGGATTTGAATTTTTTTTTTTTTACATAGGGAGTACTAGTATGTATGTACTAATTAATGTCAAACCTCCTTGAGCAGAGATCAATGAGCTGCTTGAAAGTTTGGAGCCGGCCTACTATAGTACTATATACTGCCTAACTTGTAGTGTTCAGCTTAATTTTGGCGACCTTGCTCATTTTCATGTATCATATGCATTTGCAATCAAATGTGCTATATATCGATCACTTGCAACTAACTAATTCTTGTGGGGCTGTCAAGAAATTAAACAAAAAGGGTATATGCTCCTGTGATGACTAGGCTCGGGGTGTAATTAATTCATTTGAGAGCTTCCAAAGAGAAGTGATCAATAAACGTGGAAAAGATTAATTTGGTCCAAAGTTTATGTTTCAAATTGTATATCGATCCAAATTATTTGAAGTTTCAATAGATGTAATTACTGTCTAAAAGTTGGGGGATGAAGTTGTGTACACGTCCGTAGCATACAAGGATTTAATTAAATTTGATCGTTGAGTTTAACAACACATATAGACAACCCTTGTTGCCACATTATATAATAGGGAGAAAGGTATGGAGAAAATTTGACCAAAATCTTCAAATATGATATTTCAGAATTTTTGTCCAAATTTTGAAAGTTTTTGCCCAGGGATATTTTGGTTATTTGGACAAAATTGTACAGTACTAATGGAGTCTAATCGGACGACGATGGTAAACTGCAGAAGTTAAGCAAAAGTCGATGGTATATTGTAGAACGTGACAACAAAGTCAGTGGAAAAATCATAGAACTATAGCAAACTCAGTGGCATATAATGGATTCTCTATATAATATATATTATGTAGAAAAAAAATAGCATCATGCATCTAGCTAATTGGCTTAGATTGCTGATCCGTGGACAAGAAGTTAATTAGTTAGCTAATCGGCCTCTTTCATGCGTACGTACGTTATGTCGGAGCAAAACAGCTTGTGAAGTTGCAGATGATTAATTTAATTGTAGCTGGATTTGACCGGACATTACTACTCGTTCATATACCTTTTGAAATCAATTAAGTTAGCAAGCTAGCTAGGGGAAGTAATAAGCTTTGTTTCCTCTTTTGCATGCATCGATCCACCACCACTACCCTTTTGGATCCTAGTCTTAGCTTAGCTAGGATCGATCGATCGATCGAGTTGTACTTTTATTCAGGAGTGTGGTACAGTATCTAATTGTTGATTAATTCCTTAATCAAGCAGCAGGTAGATAAACTAATTAATCTCCCGTCGATCCCATGTGTTGGCTGCCTGTTATCTGTCTGCAGTCAGGAGGACAGACAGGCGCATATGCGACACCACTACTGACGAAGCAAAAGCTACCTCTGTCTGCTCATATCATGGCATGAATGCTAATAGCCACTACTTAATTATACATCTATACTCTTGTGATCGAGCTGTACTAATTAAACATGCATAATTATATAGTACACACTCCCTCCGTTTTTTAATAGATGACACCGTTGACTTTTTCTCACATGTTTGACCATTCGTCTTATTCAATTTCTTTTTTGCAAATATATAAGATATAAATCACACTTAAAATACTATGAGTAATAAAACAACTCATAACAAAATAAATTATAATTACGTAAATTTTTTGAATAAGACGAATGGTCAAACATGTAAGAAAAAGTCAACGGCATCATCTATTAAAAAACAGAGGTAGTATATAGCTAGCTAGCCTCAATACATGACTATACCTACATTGGGTTTGACCACCATTTCTGGAAAAGATACTAGGATCGGAAAAGGAGGATTGCTTTTGCTCCCTGATGGAGTATTGTCGATTTGCCGTACCACTGCAAGGCGGTATTCTATGTTATTAGAGTTGAAAAATCTACTGAAGTTGTTGCAGTGATCAAGGGGAGAAAGACGTTCGTGTGCATGGGTAATGGCAGCGGCCGGTTTGAAGCGGCTGCAGAGTGCAGAGACTGGTGTGTGTGATTGTCGGCCAACAATGTCTCAGCTATGTCGATTTCACATCCTGCAAATGCAGCTCCATTCAGCGTGTAATTCAAGACTAAGTGAAGCATATATTCCTTTCGTTACAAGAAGTTTTAACTTTGGTTAAAGTTAAACTGTTCCAAATTTAACTAAATTTATAGACAAATATAGTAATATTTATAATACCAAATTAGTTTCATTAAATCAATAATTGAATATATTTTCATAATAAATTTGTCTTGGATTAAAAATGTTATTATTTTTTTCTACAAACTTAGTTAAACTTGAATTAGTTTGACTTTGACCAAAGTTAAAATGTCTTATAACCTGAAACAGAGGTAGTAATTAAATTTAGAGCGGTTCAGTGGGAGCTTTCATAGTCCAGTGTCGATAGTGAGGGCTCAAGCTCCCACGGCACCAGTAGCAGATCTGTAATAATTAAATATATTTTCATAATAAATTTGTCTTGGATTAAAAATGTTATTACTTTTTTCTACAAACTTGATTAAACTTAAAGCAATTTGACTTTGACCAAAGTCAAAACGTTTTATAACCTGAAACGGAGGAAGTAGTTAACACCATTAACTTTTGGACATATGTTTGATCATTCAGTTTATTCAAAAGTTTTACTCACGCTTAAATTAGTTTTAGTGATAGAGCAACTCACAATAATATAAATGATTATTTTTTGACGGAAATATATAAATGATTATTACGTACAAGTGTCCAAACATCAACAATAATCTATTATAAAACGAAGGAACATAGTATATTTATGATGTATAGTTGTTACAATACTAGTACATAGTATACTTAACTTTGATAATTCCTACCTTCATCCCGAAAATACTTATATATTCTAAATACACAGGTGGTAGAGCGCAGTTAGCAATAATTTGTTATTTCAAATTAAGTCTACATAATTATCTATATGATTTGCGTTGGTACCAGCTGTAGAGAATTTGCCTATTCATTATTCGCATGAAATTTTCTAATCTGGTAGTCACATTTTGAATGGTTCAGATCTCGTTAAGATTTGTGCATACTCTACGATCGACCAGCCAACCCTAACCCTTCCTTCTCCAGATCAAATTTACCACTGGCAATCACGCATGAAGCTGCATCTCATCACCTCGCTTCATGCCACTCCAGCGTTGCATCCCTCTATACTTTGGCGATGGCGATTAAGGCGAGGCCTATACCACGCCACCTTTCCCTCCCTCCCTCGCTCCCTCCGCCTCCTTTGTGCCACCGCTCTCGCCTCAAGTCCAATGGATTCCCCTCACCCACCTCTCTTACCCTGTCTTCGGCGGATCACCCCGTTTTTGGATGGTACCTTACTACCTCTTACTACCTCTTGTTGTCTTATGGCACCTCAGCCTTCCCTCACTCCCTCTAACCCAAAATCATACTCTAGGAATGCTAATATGGTGATTCTTGCGAGAGCTCCGATGTCGTTGCCACCTGGAAATAAGTCTTCTTCTCAGTAGAGGCCATGTCAATAATGGTCGTTTTCGATGAACCGGATCCCCCCCCATTCAAACGACACTCTTATTAAGGATGTGTTTAGTTCACGCTAAAATTAGAAGTTTGGTTGAAATTGGAACGATGTGACGGAAAAGTTGGAAGTTTACGTGTGTAGGAAAGTTTTGATATGATGGAAAAGTTGCAAGTTTAAAGAAATATTTTGGAACTAAATAAGGCTTAAGATTCAACGGTCTCAATCAGTCAGCTAATTAAGATTTGGGGAGATCTTGATGGGCAAAGTTGTATTAGTAGTAATTAAGCGTGTACTATATAAAAATTAATGGGGGCACATGTGTGTAGTACAATATATCTTAAATGGGGCCATGTGTGAATTAAGGAAGCAGTCTTAGATAGAGACGAGGCTGAACGAAATGGAGGGGTTCCACTTGCTTAATTTACTTTACTTTTGGATCAAGTTTAAGCTTATATGGGTGTCTAAGTTATAGTGAAAATATGTGAGCTACAACTTAAAATAAGTTTTTTAACCGGGTTCCTAGACACCCTCTCATATACTCTAGCTCCGCCCCTAGTTTTAGCCCATACGGTTTGGCTTGGCTGATCAGTACGTACTAGCCTTTTGGAGCATTACACATTTATTTAACTATCATTTGCTAGGTACATACGCTTTCTTAGTTAGCAAATAGCCAGCACATGACATGTGCTTGCTTCCAGCAAAAAAGGCTCAAAAGTTGGGAATTCTCATCGGTCGGTGCTCCCTAGGGAGTGGTTATACTCTCTGTTTTCAGTTCTGATTGACGATATATGATTGCATCAACAAGTGTACATCTTGGTACATATATAATTAGTTGAGCTATATACTCCCTCTATCTAGACACATGTGTTTCTAAATTTATCTCTAGGATTTGAATTTTTTTTTTTTTACATAGGGAGTACTAGTATGTATGTACTAATTAATGTCAAACCTCCTTGAGCAGAGATCAATGAGCTGCTTGAAAGTTTGGAGCCGGCCTACTATAGTACTATATACTGCCTAACTTGTAGTGTTCAGCTTAATTTTGGCGACCTTGCTCATTTTCATGTATCATATGCATTTGCAATCAAATGTGCTATATATCGATCACTTGCAACTAACTAATTCTTGTGGGGCTGTCAAGAAATTAAACAAAAAGGGTATATGCTCCTGTGATGACTAGGCTCGGGGTGTAATTAATTCATTTGAGAGCTTCCAAAGAGAAGTGATCAATAAACGTGGAAAAGATTAATTTGGTCCAAAGTTTATGTTTCAAATTGTATATCGATCCAAATTATTTGAAGTTTCAATAGATGTAATTACTGTCTAAAAGTTGGGGGATGAAGTTGTGTACACGTCCGTAGCATACAAGGATTTAATTAAATTTGATCGTTGAGTTTAACAACACATATAGACAACCCTTGTTGCCACATTATATAATAGGGAGAAAGGTATGGACGCCAGGCAGCAGAGGGTGCAGGGGATATCATGGAAAATGATTAAAGGAAATGTTTCATTTTATGTTTCAACCTATTGTTCGGGTATATTGAGAGAGATATACAAACTAAATGCATGAAGATGTATGCATGGCCTCCATTGAAAAAGAAAGGAAAAGAAGAAATGGCAATATGTGGTAAACTGGGGTTCTTCTGGAATTCTTTAATTAATTAGATGGTTTTTTTAATTATAAGGCGTGATAACAAAATTTGGGTTTTCTTTTTTAGTTTTGATCTGTTTTTCTTAAAAACTATAGGATTTTTAGGAAAAAAAAACATACTTATATAGATCATCTCTAATATTTTGAGAAGTTAAAAAAGGCACCCATGAATGCAGAGTCATCCTGCCTCAACCATTAAACCATGAAGCCCACTGCATATTTATTAGTACTACCAATCCAAACACGTTACAAATCAATCCAATCGTTTTTTAGCAAGTTAATTAATTATACACTAACCTTCACATTTTTAATTCTCTAACATGATAGAGCATAATAGGAGTATCTAAGAAGCATCTAAGTGAACCTATTTGTATTTTTAAAAAAAGGCACCCTTTAAGAATATTAAAATATCAAGATCCAGATTTTGTCGACCAAGTATACAGTCACAATATATTTTACAGATTCAACAAATGTTCGAGCATACGTGCACCTTTTCATCTCCATACACTGTTGGATTAAACATAGCACAACTAGACGGTGTATGCACATTTTTAATTACTCACCGCTCGGACATTCTCCTTGATTAAATAAAAAATACCAATATACTATCTACATTAGATCTTGGGACACATATATAATAGCAACAATTAGGGGTCTTATCCGTA
Source organism: Oryza longistaminata (assembly GCA_009805545.1). Classification (NCBI taxonomy): domain Eukaryota; kingdom Viridiplantae; phylum Streptophyta; class Magnoliopsida; order Poales; family Poaceae; genus Oryza; species Oryza longistaminata. The sequence goes on along the minus strand of CM020187.1, from coordinate 12,869,273 downwards.
GGGTAAATCTTCTAGATTTGATGCAGCTTAATTTGAACTCGACACGTCGTGTCCTATAGCTAGATTATAGTCTCTCTCTTTTTTTAGAAAGTGTCCTAGAATTATCTAATAATTAGCCATTGACATCACTAGATTATATCATGGAGAATGAAGGAACCATTAATTCGATTCAACGCTACAGAAAACAAACCATTTGCACTAGTTATTACTTGTCATGAAACTAGAGAGACGTGGACACATACATGTCCTTTACAATATTAATTGTACTCTTACTAACCCACTAGTCAGCAATATTAGTGGCGGAGCCAAAAAAAAAATATTTTAAAAATCTTCGTGTTAACGCCAAAATTTGGTAAACCCGAAGACATCATTGATCTAGAGTCAGTATCGGCTTCAGAGTCATGGAATCGGCCGATAGGAATTATCGAGTCACCAATAGTCGGATTCTTGTCATATTCGGTTAAGGAAATTAATCAATTAAAAGAATTTTATCTATAAGAGACCGAGTTCAAGGAGGATGCGGCATGACAGTTTATCTATTAATTAGCAAGAGTATGTTAGTTTACTTTTATCTTTAGGAAAGTGTGTTTAGTGTCCGATAAGAACTTTGTGTTTTCCTTTTATCTTTAGGAAAATTTCTTTCTTGTCCAAGAAGGATTAGTATCTACACATATAAATATGTACACCCGGGGTTATTGTAAACTATCTTACAGATCAATACAATTACTCTTGGCACATCGCCACCCTCTTTTCCAGGGTTTTATTTATCATCCGGCGGAACTTGGCACCTGACGCGAGGCTGCATTGGCTTTCGATCTCTGACGAAGGGGTAAGTCCTACGTTCCGTTGGCCTAGGCAATTGTATTGGCTACGCTGATGTTGTTTAAGGTTGCATCGCTTCGATCTCTTGGATCACTCTAGTTTGGTTGATATAATTGCCTACCTATTTATCATATATCTTAGTTAATCTAGTTTGATAGCTCAATTTACTTGTATCGGCTGAGATCTGCTTTAGGCTTTTTTGCCGGTATCAGCTAAATCGCTTTACTAGATTAGATTAGCTGAGATATCCACCACTCTTAAAATCAGCCAAAGACTTGATTGTTTAGATTTTATGTTTCTTTGCATACTTCGAGTTGCATCGACCTTAGCCGTGCTTAGAAACATAGAAACTAACATGTCTTTGATTGCCAATGAGGGTTTCATCGGGGTTTTAGCCGATGAGTTATTTGGACGTTGCATCAGCTTATAAGGATTGCATACAAGTTGTATTTAACCGATTGCGATAAAGGTTTTATTGTTTATCTAATTGTTTGGATTTAGTGACATCGGACCTCCAACCAATTTATGCTTTCACCATCGGATCAATTATTCTATCATTTTATTGTTAGCCGATTGGATTATATTGTTGTTTTATTATCATCGGCCGATTGTTTTTATATCATTATCTACATTGGACATATAGCCGATTGCTCAAAACCCCATCGACATCGGCTGGTATCGACATCGGCTGGAACTACTCCATCGGCTTGTCAGCCGATCGGCTATTTGATCTGTTTTTTATATATATTATCAGTTGCAGGATCAAACTGACTGGCACGCCCACATCTCGTCAATATTTTGGACCTGCACTGGAGCTAAGCAGATCTCCCAGGCTGTGGTGTCATCGACTTAGTTCGCGCCAACACAGTTCCGGCTGATCCATCGGCCGAGCACGTAATTTTCGTCATCACTTCGCTGCTCCAACTCTTCGGCAACACGACGGCGACGGCTCTGTGGTGGCGGTCAACTAAATTTACATATGTAATTTTAGTTATATATGACTGTAATTTTATATTTTAAATACTTACATGTCATATCAACTGAATTTACAAATGTAATTTTAGTTATATAGGACTGTAATTTTATATTTTAAAGAAAATAACAAATACATATTTACTTACACTTTATTTTTATCAAAATTACAGTGCACTTACATATCATATCAATTGAATTTACAAATGTAATTTTAGTTATATATGTCTGTAATTTTAGTTACATACAAGTTACAGTGTAATTACACTATGATTGTATTGTAATTACATCTGTCAAATTTCTAGAAAAAAATTTATCGGCAAATATATAAAAAAATTGAATAGAACAGGTTTCTAGCGATGGTAGATTTGTTAGGCATGGCTGCATGGTGGTGTAATCTAGCGTGGGATCACACTTACACATCATTTTTATTAAAATTACAGTGCACTTACATATCATATCAACTAAATTTACATATGTAATTTTAGTTAAATAGGACTGTAATTTTAGTTAGAGGAGAACGTATGAGAAAGAAAGAGTGATTCCGGGCAGAGTTAGCGAGAGAGAAGAAGGAAATAGATAGGCGCGCAAATAAAAAATTCATGAAAAAAAAACCTAGCCCAAGCATCGAACCACAACCTTATCCATGCAGCCTCCACCATCGTGCACAAATTTTGGCGACTTGGCGCTCACATCGTGTGGCTGAAAAATCCGTGAAATCGCTGGGAAAGAATCACCCGACAGATTTCTAGCGAAATCGATATGATTGCATCAACAAGTGTACATCTTGGTACATATATAATTAGTTGAGCTATATACTCCCTCTATCTAGACACACATGTGTCTAGATTCATATGTAGAATTTAAATTTTTTTTGGACATAGGGAGTATGTACTAATGTCAAACCTCCTTGAGCAGAGATCAATGAGCTGCTTGAAAGTTTGGAGCCGGCCTACTATAGTACTATACTACACTGCCTAACTTGTAGTGTTCAGCTTAATTTTGGCGACCTTGCTCATTTTCATGTATCATATGCATTTGCAATCAAATGTGCTATATATCGATCGCTTGCAAACTAACTAATTCTTGTGGGGCTGTCAAGAAATTAAACAAAAAGGGTATATGCTCCTGTGATGACTAGGCTTGGGGTGTAATTAATTCATTTGAGAGCTTCCAAAGAGAAGTGATCGATAAACGTGCAAAAGATTAATTTCGTCCAAAGTTTATGTTTCAAATTGTATATCGATCCAAATTATTTGAAGTTTTAATAGATGCAATTACTGTCTAAAAGTTGGGGGGTGAAGTTGTGTGCACGTCCGTAGCACACAAAAATTTAATTAAATTTGATCGTTGAGTTTAACAACACATATAGACAACCCTTGTTGCCACATTATATAATAGGGAGAAAGGTATGGAGGCCAGGCAGCAGAGGGTGCAGGGGATATCATGGAAAATGATTAAAGGAAATGTTTCATTTTATGTTTCAACCTATTGTTCGGGTATATTGAGAGAGATATACAAACTAAATGCATGAAGATGTATGCATGGCCTCCATTGAAAAAGAAAGGAAAAGAAGAAATGGCAATATGTGGTAAACTGGGGTTCTTCTGGAATTCTTTAATTAATTAGATGGTTTTTTTAATTATAAGGCGTGATAACAAAATTTGGGTTTTCTTTTTTAGTTTTGATCTGTTTTTCTTAAAAACTATAGGATTTTTAGGAAAAAAAAACATACTTATATAGATCATCTCTAATATTTTGAGAAGTTAAAAAAGGCACCCATGAATGCAGAGTCATCCTGCCTCAACCATTAAACCATGAAGCCCACTGCATATTTATTAGTACTACCAATCCAAACACGTTACAAATCAATCCAATCGTTTTTTAGCAAGTTAATTAATTATACACTAACCTTCACATTTTTAATTCTCTAACATGATAGAGCATAATAGGAGTATCTAAGAAGCATCTAAGTGAACCTATTTGTATTTTTAAAAAAAGGCACCCTTTAAGAATATTAAAATATCAAGATCCAGATTTTGTCGACCAAGTATACAGTCACAATATATTTTACAGATTCAACAAATGTTCGAGCATACGTGCACCTTTTCATCTCCATACACTGTTGGATTAAACATAGCACAACTAGACGGTGTATGCACATTTTTAATTACTCACCGCTCGGACATTCTCCATGATTAAATAAAAGATACCAATATACTATCCACATTAGATCTTGGGACACATATATAATAGCAACAATTAGGGGTCTTATCCGTAGGGTAAATCTTCTAGATTTGATGCAGCTTAATTTGAACTCGACACGTCGTGTCCTATAGCTAGATTATAGTCTCTCTCTTTTTTTAGAAAGTGTCCTAGAATTATCTAATAATTAGCCATTGACATCACTAGATTATATCATGGAGAATGAAGGAACCATTAATTCGATTCAACGCTACAGAAAACAAACCATTTGCACTAGTTATTACTTGTCATGAAACTAGAGAGACGTGGACACATACATGTCCTTTACAATATTAATTGTACTCTTACTAACCCACTAGTCAGCAATATTAGTGGCGGAGCCAAAAAAAAAATATTTTAAAAATCTTCGTGTTAACGCCAAAATTTGGTAAACCCGAAGACATCATTGATCTAGAGTCAGTATCGGCTTCAGAGTCATGGAATCGGCCGATAGGAATTATCGAGTCACCAATAGTCGGATTCTTGTCATATTCGGTTAAGGAAATTAATCAATTAAAAGAATTTTATCTATAAGAGACCGAGTTCAAGGAGGATGCGGCATGACAGTTTATCTATTAATTAGCAAGAGTATGTTAGTTTACTTTTATCTTTAGGAAAGTGTGTTTAGTGTCCGATAAGAACTTTGTGTTTTCCTTTTATCTTTAGGAAAATTTCTTTCTTGTCCAAGAAGGATTAGTATCTACACATATAAATATGTACACCCGGGGTTATTGTAAACTATCTTACAGATCAATACAATTACTCTTGGCACATCGCCACCCTCTTTTTCAGGGTTTTATTTATCATCCGGCGGAACTTGGCACCTGACGCGAGGCTGCATTGGCTTTCGATCTCTGACGAAGGGGTAAGTCCTACGTTCCGTTGGCCTAGGCAATTGTATTGGCTACGCTGATGTTGTTTAAGGTTGCATCGCTTCGATCTCTTGGATCACTCTAGTTTGGTTGATATAATTGCCTACCTATTTATCATATATCTTAGTTAATCTAGTTTGATAGCTCAATTTACTTGTATCGGCTGAGATCTGCTTTAGGCTTTTTTGCCGGTATCAGCTAAATCGCTTTACTAGATTAGATTAGCTGAGATATCCACCACTCTTAAAATCAGCCAAAGACTTGATTGTTTAGATTTTATGTTTCTTTGCATACTTCGAGTTGCATCGACCTTAGCCGTGCTTAGAAACATAGAAACTAACATGTCTTTGATTGCTAATGAGGGTTTCATCGGGGTTTTAGCCGATGAGTTATTTGGACGTTGCATCAGCTTATAAGGATTGCATACAAGTTGTATTTAACCGATTGCGATAAAGGTTTTATTGTTTATCTAATTGTTTGGATTTAGTGACATCGGACCTCCAACCAATTTATGCTTTCACCATCGGATCAATTATTCTATCATTTTATTGTTAGCCGATTGGATTATATTGTTGTTTTATTATCATCGGCCGATTGTTTTTATATCATTATCTACATTGGACATATAGCCGATTGCTCAAAACCCCATCGACATCGGCTGGTATCGACATCGGCTGGAACTACTCCATCGGCTTGTCAGCCGATCGGCTATTTGATCTGTTTTTTATATATATTATCAGTTGCAGGATCAAACTGACTGGCACGCCCACATCTCGTCAATATTTTGGACCTGCACTGGAGCTAAGCAGATCTCCCAGGCTGTGGTGTCATCGACTTAGTTCGCGCCAACACAGTTCCGGCTGATCCATCGGCCGAGCACGTAATTTTCGTCATCACTTCGCTGCTCCAACTCTTCGGCAACACGACGGCGACGGCTCTGTGGTGGCGACGGCGGCGGCGGCAAATTATATGGTAACGGGTCCGCAGATCCGACTCTTTGGCAATGCGTCGGCGACGACTCTATGGTGGTGTCGGTGGCGCCAGATTTGAGGGTAATGGCTCCGAGGCAAGTCAGTATCACCCCCTCCCCCCATCCTCTCTGCTCCCATCGTCTATCCCTCTCAGCTTGCCAGTGGCGGTTGTTTGCAGGGGAGTGGGTGGTCGGACAGCGGCAGCGAGTGGTCTTGAATTTCCAAATCCATTTACCGAACTTTTAAATATTGGTCGTGATGTGTGATAGACTGTGTGATGCGTTTATTATGTGACGAACTTGTAAATATAGTTGTGAATCTGTTTCATTCGTGTTTTGAAGGACTCCAATCATCAGCTTGATTTATGTGATGACCTTGTGAATTTCTTCTCTCTCGCTTTTGATTTTTTTCAATTGATTTGGAGCATCGGCTCGAATCAAGCCGAGCCCTTTTTTTTCAGCTCGGGCCACACATAGGTACATGTTGTTAAACCAGTCATCTGTGCCACCTACTGGGTGCCAATTGCCAAATCCGACGCCCATGTGAGATTGGCAACCGGCACCTAAAGTGTTTTATGTACTAGTGATAGGATGAAAGTGTATATACATAAGAAAATGGTGCATGTATGTATGACACTGATTAAATATGCCAAATGTAAATGATTGTGAAAGAAAAGGGAGAGGTTCGAAACTCGTACTCTCGTAAGAGATACATATATATACATATTGAAACAAAGTTTACTTAATTCCACCGCCACAATTAATTTATATTTGATTGATCTGTGACGTATGCATATCTATGATCAGTATTACATATCTCAGGGAGCATATGTATAGCTGCACCGACAGCATTGGTCCCAAGTCCCAACAACCCAAAAACAACGCGATTTGCTCTTTACACACCTACAGCTCGATCGATCGAATTTAAAATTTGCACCGATTCGGCTCGAAATCACATTCATAACGTCACGCTTTAATTTCTTCTTTATTTCGAGATCGTATCCAAATCTCTAGCCCAAAGGGAGATCATCGTGCGTACATACATACACTTATATTGTGGACTGGAATTGTCAAATCAGTTAAAATAGATATGCTTTGTTTAATTCTTTTTCTTGAGAAATCAGATTTGCCAGCTGTTCAATTATTCGGGAATGCCATGTTATAAAATAAGAAAAATATATACAAGAGAAGATCTGCTGCAATTAAACTACCAGAAAACAAATCAAACGAGAGATATTGTAGACTATATTGGCTTGTGCCGCAATCCCCCGAGTGTAATCAAATACTACATCTGTTTTATTTTATAAATCGCTTGGAAAAACTTAACAATATCAAGTAACACCAAATTAGTTTTATTGAATCTAACATTAGATATGTTTGTTTTTATTAGAATGTTACTATATTTTTAAATAAACTTGGTCACACTTAAAAAAAATTAACAAAAAAAAAATCAAAGCACTTGTAATATCAAACGGAGGGAGTATATAGAAATGTTACATGAGAAATCATAACTACATTAGGTGTGTACTGAGTTGTATGCACAATAATTTAACTTGCTATTTCATTTAAAGCTCAACACCCAATCATGCCACACTACTAGAAAAGAGGTTTTCGCAGGCGGGCTAAACAGCGAAAGGAGCTCCCAGCATTAAAAAAAGATTGGCAGTCACCGCCCACAGCAGCAGCTTCCCGTTCCCATTCCCCCATCCAATCTAGTTTTCATTCCCCATCAATCCAAATCAAATTCACAAAAGCATCACAAATAGTTCACAATCAAAATAAACACATCACAAATTAACATTCATCGTCACAAATCTGGAAGGAGGGAGGAGAGATGCTGCCGCCTCCACCATCCTCGCCGTCACCGCGGTAGCCGCTGCCGCGACCGCCCTCAGCCCTCCGCGTGTCGGATCTGGGAGGAGGGAGGGGAGACACCGCCATCCTCCCTGCGCCTCCTGCCACCGGCCTCCCCAATCCCTCCTCCGGCTAGATCTGCGAGGGAGAGAGGGAGGGAGGGAGGGAGGGAGGGGAGCCGCCGCCGGGGTACACCGCCTCCGGCTGGTGGCCGTGTGAGGAGGAGAGGAGAGGAGAAGTGGTGGGGAGGGGGAAGGGGAGGAACGGGTACTGGACTTAGAAAAAAAATCGCCTCATCTGCCTCTATTTTTATTCCACACTAATTTTCGCAGGCGGATCACATAAGTGGTCCGCCTTCAAAAATAAAAGTTATTTTTGCAGGCGGACCGGTTAAGTGGTCCGCCTGCAAAAATAGATTTTCGCAGACGGACAATGACCTTCACCCCGGTTTATATTTTGTATGTGGTCATTTTACTTCAAGGGTCATGTCCGCCTGAAAAAAAAAAGACCTCCACGTCGGGAAAAATATATTTTCTAGTAGTGGCACAAACGTGCAATGTAAATGGATATATGAATACAAGACCTTTGGATCTAAATATAACACTATATTGAGAGGTGTGTGTGTATGGGAACATATAGCCAATGAGAAGCATGAACCACTGTACTAGAATACATCATGAGTGTCGTTCCATCAGTGCTGGTTAGCTAGTACTACTAAGGCTGTGTTTGGCAGTAAGAGATGGAAGGAAACTAATCCCTCCCACACGAAAAACAGAGCGTGTGTGTCATACGAGTAAACAAACTGGCACTAATAGGAAGCCATCAGTGCCGATCATTTAAATGAACCAGCCCTTATGTATTCAGTGTCAGTTTTTTTAATAAACCGCCACTGATATAAGGTCATCAGTATTGTTTTTTTTAGGTAAACCAGGCCGAGTTTAGTTCTAAACTTTTTCTTCAAACGTTCAACTTTTCCATCACATCAAAACTTTCCTACACACAAATTTCTAACTTTTCCATCACATCGTTCCAATTTCAACCAAACTTCTAATTTTGGCGTGAACTAAACACACCCCTAGTAAAAAACAGCTGACCGAGCTGAGCTCATCCATCAAGCAAGCCAAGACGATGGGAATAAAAATCAGCTAATAAAAATGAAAGGCTGGTGCATCTCTCTATCGCTCTCCGTCTCTCCTCCTCCCTCTCATTCTCCATCTCAACCTACCGATCGTCGCTACGACGAGTGGAGACGGAGAGCTCCTCCTCTCTTTGCACCATTGATAGCCTTCCCCCTCCCCTCTCTCAGTCTCGCTAGAGTTGCCACCGCCGTTGCCTCGTCTCCCAAGTTCAGTACCGATTTAGGAACTGGCACTAATGAGGCTTCCCAACCGGCACTAATGACATGTTTTATAGGAGTAAACAATTCATACACGTACTTCATTAGAGTTAATTTTTTTTAGATTATGCATTATTTTCGGATAGCTGACAATTTTAAGGAGAATGTGCCTCATTCAAAGGGGAAACAAAACCAAACCTTACAGAGCGTACTTAATTAAGGACATTTAGACAAAATCCACAACTACAACAACACTAATCAAACTCAACTAAATTAAAACAAACGCGAAAGCATGATAACAAAGCTCAACACTCAACTCCACCCAGGGGCGTCGAAGGACTTGGCCTCCCTCAATCTTGGTAAAATTGCAATATATTTCCTGCAGCTTTTGAGAAATTTTAAAAGATTAATATTATTGGCCCCCCAACAATAAAATGAAATTTAGTGTTTGTTGCTCCGTTGGTAACTCCACCAAACATGCTACTGTCACCCCAGGCATTGTAGCTCCAACTAAAAATCTGAAGAAACAAAAAAGACTCCCCACACACTAGCAATGACTCTACATTATCGTCATCACACCGTCACAATTGTGATTGATGGACTTGGACATCACATGGAAGCACTAGAGGAAGAACAATAGTCCAACCCGCGTCAAAGCATAACTCAACTAGACTAATGTTATCGTTGCCATTGTACATCGCATCCCACCAATGTTGCAGGTTTGACTTCACGACCACCAGTCTCAGTGAGGCATGGCTAAGCCACACTAGTGAGCCCAACAGACTAAACATCTTGTTACTCCACGCTGGAGCGAAATGCGACTTATGGGGCCCGACATGAGCCATCGTTGGCTCATTGCAGAACTCATATCCATGCAGTAGCTTACACTTCCCCAAAATACAACAGCTGGACACTGCCTATAACCAAGCATATACCTTCGAAGCTTCATCAATTCAATACCATGCATGCCACAACCAAACAATTGACAAAACACAGTGACGGATTTTCATGATGACACCATTAGGAAGGACCCAATGCAAAAAACCATCATCGCCGACCAACGCTACATTAGATTCACTTAAAGAATCCAAACATGACAATATGGGGAGGAATAATGAAGATAGCTCCAAGGAGGGCACAACACATGCAGGCTTCACCGTCGAGGCTTACGCCTTAGCCTGCACCGACCTACCATTGTGAGAGCAGCCTAATGCAGCTGAACATCATCGGGGCTCACGTGTGTCCTTGCAGCCACTGTTGCCATCATCATCGCAATGCACCAAGGTGTTTATCCTTCCACATGCAGGATGCTGCCACACCTTCAGTCGGCTTTTACCGTTCCACCTCCAACTGCCAGGTAGCCTCCTTGCGGGTGGCATCAGATACTGCACCCATGACGCCGACAACTGTACCCACGAGCCTACAACCATGCATACAATCAAATTCGGCCATGCCCCCATCCATCTGTCGCGCTCATGAGCCTGTTTTGCCTAGTCACGCAGCCATGAGGCAAGATCTATCCATGAAGGCCCTAGATCAAACTATGCTCCATAGGCCCACCACAATTGCACCTCATTGCAGTCGTCTGCCACTGCCGTCATTGCCTGAGCTTTGGCCTTGACGGTGCATATCTTTATGTCTTTTCTAGTGGCACAATGCCTTCTCACCGTCAATCCCCCATTGTCTTCCTTGTTGATTAATGGGTTCGTGTGGCCCCACCACCACCGTCCCGCGGTTCGCTAGGATTCCAGTGGCTGCACAGCGATGGCAGAGGCAAACAGAGGAGTAGAGAACGTGTGGTGATAGGGTTAGGTGTCCTGCCTACACTAGTGTGGAACATATAATCCATGACGAGCCACATGCCTTATCTCTATCGGGTGGATCTCATCAGTGGTGGGTTAACATCCGACTATGGTACGGTAAAGTCATAAAGCCATCTATGATGGGTGGTAAAACACTAGCCGATACTAATGATATCATGTGTGATGGGTAGCTATTTTAACCCATCACAGCTGACCTTCATCGGTGACGGTTAAAATAACTACCCATCACAGATGTTGATACTGGGGAATAAAATTCAGTTTACACTCTACCACCCGTCACTGATGTACATTACAGGTAAAAAGGAAAAAACAAAAATGGCATGTGTCTCTCGTTGCCATCGCATTCGTCACAATCTCAAAAAAAACACATGGATCTCAATCATCACAATCACACATTTTTTAGGAGAAATATATCACAATCACACATTTTTTTCATGAGAAATATATCACAATCACACATTTTTGAGGAGAAATATAACATAGTACAGTAGAGCAGCAACTGAACTACATGGAGCAACTTGAATTTTTTTCAGGAGTAATGTTGTGCTTGACGTAGCATTTTGGCGTAGTAACTCGATGGCACGTGAAATGAGACAGACCATTAGAACAATACATGACTAACGTACCAAGTGCTAACTATTACATACTTGAAAAATATATTTATTTATTTAAATAAACTTTCATATAGAAAACTTTTGCACGAAATGCACAGGTTAGCATATCGGGAAGTGTGCTTACTGAAAACATGGAAGTTTCTGTTTTGGGTAAAAACTCATGACAAATAGAACACTAGGGGGAGGGGGTACATGACAAAGGACTCTCCGTGGTGGCGATGAGATATTCTAATGCCGCAGTGGATCTAAGGGCGGCCGTCATGGTGGTGAATTGCCTGCCATTATGCTGGAGTTCGTGGCAGTAGAGCTCACCATTGTCATTGTGCTTGTCTCCGTGTCGTAATGTTCCTAAGTGTGCTCTTCATAATCACCGTGCATAGATGCTCGTCGATGTGTCAATTCCTACTCTTCCCACATATAGCCAGTGCTCGAGGGTGGAGGAGATGGCAATCAGGGCTCGGGGGTGGGGGTGGGGGTGGGGAAGGGCTTGGGGAATGAGGAGTAGCTCCCAGCCGGCCAGCTATCACAAATGATCTTTGATGATTTATAACTTTAACCCATCATAGATAGATAAAGCCACTTCCACGATAGGCCTTCTCCCGTAACCAAAGATGAGGTCTTGCGAGACGGGTCACTCTAACCTATCACACATGACCCGTCACCACAATATTTAGTTTTATAGTAGTAGGCGTCTTTCTCGAACAACGCGGGGTAAACGTTTAAAACAACTCTATTAATTATAGTCCGTATGCATATTTTTTTTAGACCCGAGCAATGAGTAAAAGTTTTAAACTTAGCTATATATTAACGTTCACCAGTAAAATTACACCAACGTGTAATCAAACTACAAAGCAAAATGTGGTCAGATTAAATCAGGTGAGTATTATCGGTGGCCCGGGTAACGCAAGTAGGGCGTGGGGAGCTATCCAGACATGCAAACAAACAACTATATGGGTCCCGGCTAAAAACATGTAGGGTAGGCAAGTGTACTCTCTCTGTGTTCTCGAGTAGCAATCAAGCTAACACATGTTCTCTCTTAATGTTTTTTTTTCTTGACATTAATCCTACCAGTATATTTTAAAATAAATGATGAGGTTGGTTTTTAACTATTTGTTTTTCTAAAAAAAATAGTGCAAATATAAATAATATATAAAAATCACTTCGGTGAAAACCATTTAATAGAAGAAGAAGCTTTAAGAAAAAACAAGTAAAGATATTTTTAAAATTTTATAATAATTAATAGGTAATTAATTATAAACAAATGTCTTATCTCGTTTTACTTTCAACGGAGCGGAGTTGCCACACGTCCACACCCAAAACGAACTCTGCCTAAATGTAGTACTACCTCCATCCCAAAAAGCATTGTCCAGATTCAAAGCTAAAAATGTTTATATTTTAGAACGGATGGAGTATATAGCACTATAGGTCTATTTAGACCCCAGGTAAAATTTTACACCCTGTCACATCGATCGTTTGGACACATGCATAGGGTATTAAATATAAAAAATAACTAATTATAGATTGCGTGTAAATTGCGAGACGAATCTTTTAAGCCTAATTACATCATGATTTGACAGTGTGGTGCTACAGGAAACATTTACTAATAATGGATTAATTAGGCTTAATAAATTTATCTCGCGGTTTACAGGTAGATTTTGTAATTTATTTTGTTATTAGACTACGTTTAATATTTCAAATGTGTGCCCGTATATCTGATGTGGCATGCCAAAACTTTACACTCCTGTATCTGAACACAACAAGTTGAAAAATGATGAATAATTATATACCCTTGTTTAAAAAGGTTAAATGGTACTCCCTCCGTCCTATAATATAAGGGATTTTGAGTTTTTACTTGTAATGTTTGACCACTCGTCTTATTCAAAAAAATTTATGCAAATATAAAAAACGAAAAGTTGTGTTTAAAGTACTTTAGATAATAAAGTAAGTCACAAAAAAAATAAATAATAATTCCAAAATTTTTTGAATAAGATTAGTGGTCAAACAGTGCAAGCAAAAACTCAAAATCCCTTATATTATGGGACGGAGGGAGTACATTACTACTCCCTCCTTACTCGTAAAGTAAGTTGTTTTGGACAGCGACATGGTCTCCAAAACACAACTTTAACTTCTTATTTCTATATTAATATTTAATGAACAGTGATATATGTATACTTTTATGAAAGTATTTTTCAAGACAAATCTATTCATATAATTTTACATTTTCAAACTCAACAACTTGAGGGTGATTCATTATTTATATTTCTAATGTTTGACTTAAATATTGTCCTAAACGACTTTCTTTACGAGTAGGAAGAGAGTACACGTGACATATCCACATTTTCATCCTCTTTTATTTTAGGCCATTCTGGTCACCCCTATAAATACCACTCCACCCAATCCTTCCCACCCACTTCGTCACAAGCCAAACAGCCAACTCCCGAGCTCGAGCTACACAGGCAAAACCACAAACACCTTGTGTCCGCCATGGCAATGGCCACCGCCTCCTCCTGCGCCGACGCCACGTGGTGGGCGTACGCCCTCCCGGCGCTCCTCGGCGCCGACACCCTCTGCGCCCACCCGGCGCTGCTCGCCGGCGCCGTCCTCCTGGCCTTCGCCACCGCGCGGTGCTCGCCTGGGCCGCGTCCCCGGCGGGCCGGCGTGGGCGCACGGCCGCGGCCGCCTCGGCGCGACGCCCATCGAGGGGCCGCGGGGCTCCCCGTGTTCGGCAGCATCTTCGCGCTCTCCCGGGGCCTCCCGCACGCGCGCTCGACGCGATGTCGCGCGCCGCGGCGGCGCCACGGAGGGAGCTCATGGCGTTCTCCGTCGGGGAGACGCCGCGGTGGTGTCGTCGTGCCCGGCGACGGCGAGGGAGGTGCTCGCGCACCCGTCGTTCGCAGACCGCCCGCTGAAGCGCTCGGCGCGGGAGCTGCTGTTCGCGCGCGCCATCGGGTTCGCCCCCAGCGGCGAGTACTGGCGCCTCCTCGCCGCATCGCCTCCACCCCACCTCTTCTCCCTCGCCGCGTCGCCGCGCACGAGCCGGGGCGCCAGGCCGACGCCACGGCGATGCTGGCCGCCATCGCCGCCGAGCAGTCCGCCACCGCGGCCGTCGTGCTCCGCCCCCACCTCCAGGCCGCCGCGCTCAACAACATCATGGGCAGCGTGTTCGGCCGGCGCTACGACGTCTCCTCCTCCTCCGGCCCGGCGCCGCCGCCGACGAGGCCGAGCAGCTCAGGAGCATGGTGCGCGAGGGGTTCGAGCTCCTCGGCGCGTTCAACTGGTCCGACCACCTCCCATGGCTCGCCCACCTCTACGACCCCAACCACGTCGCCCGCCGCTGCGCCGCGCTCGTCCCGCGCGTCCAGGCGTTCGTCCGCGGCGTCATCCGCGACCACCGCCTCCGCCGCGACTCCTCCTCCACCGCCGCCGCCGACAATGCCGATCTCGTCGACGTCCTCCTCTCCCTCGAGGCCGACGAGAACCTCGCCGAGGACGACATGGTCGCCGTCCTCTGGGTAAAAAAAAAAAAACAAAATCTACTCAAACATTTCAAACTCGAATGTTTTTTTAAAATGTTTTTGTGTTCAGGAGATGATATTTCGTGGGACGGACACGACGGCGTTGGTGACGGAGTGGTGCATGGCGGAGGTGGTGAGGAACCCGGCGGTGCAGGCGAGGCTGAGGGCGGAGGTGGACGCGGCGGTGGGCGGCGGCGGGTGTCCCAGCGACGGCGACGTGGCGCGGATGCCGTACCTGCAGGCGGTGGTGAAGGAGACGCTGCGGGCGCACCCGCCGGGGCCGCTGCTGAGCTGGGCGCGGCTGGCCACCGCCGACGTGGGGCTCGCCAACGGCATGGTGGTGCCGGCGGGCACGACGGCGATGGTGAACATGTGGGCCATCACCCACGACGGCGAGGTGTGGGCCGACCGGCGGTTCGCGCCGGAGCGGTTCAT
Source organism: Oryza longistaminata (assembly GCA_009805545.1). Lineage (NCBI taxonomy): Eukaryota > Viridiplantae > Streptophyta > Magnoliopsida > Poales > Poaceae > Oryza > Oryza longistaminata. The sequence goes on along the minus strand of CM020187.1, from coordinate 12,853,816 downwards.
CCCGTCGGAGGGCGGCGCCGACGTCGACGTCCGCGGCGGCGACTCCGCCTGGCGCCGTTCGGCGCCGGGCGCCGCGTCTGCCCCGGCAAGAACCTCGGCCTCGCCACCGTCACCCTCTGGGTCGCCCGCCTCGTCCACGCCTTCGACTGGTCCCTCCCCGACGGCTCGCCGCCGGTGTCCCTCGACGAGGTCCTCAAGCTCTCCCTCGAGATGAAGACCCCTCTCGCCGCCGCCGCCACCCCCCGCCGCCGCCGCGCCGCCTGATCTCGCCCACCACGTCTTACCTACGCTAATTAAGCTTCGTTTTAATCTCGTCTTCCTCCTCGAGCTTGCAAGAGACTAGGGTTTGATGACGTCATCCGATGATCGTGCTTAGTTCCAATTTTGTCAGCTGCGTGTGTGGAGCTAAGCCACGAACAGATATATAATTAATCTCATATATATATATGTAGATGATTAATTATGTATGTATGTATGAATGTAATTAGGGCTTGATTTGTGTGACGAACATGTCGCGTCGTCATCATTTTGATAAATGGCTGGCCGTAGCTAGCTACCTCGCCCCCCCATTATACTAATTTGTATCAGTTGATGTAACGTTACGTAATGTAATGTAATATAATGTAATGTTTGGTCATGGATTAATTAATTGCTAATCATGCTGTGTGAGTTTAGGAGATGTTTATTGGTTATTAAAGGATTGATGATTTGTGCGTTTTGTTATATCTATCTCTTAATTCATTCGATACGGTCGATCTGAATGCCTTAAAACTTCATTTCTTCTAAATTACTAAGTGCCAATGGAGGTTGGCTCTCAACAATTTCACGAACTATATCTAATTTGAATAGATCGCATCTAAAATCTTTGACCATTCATATACAAAAGATAGGTTACAAGTGAGATGGAATGTCTAGTCCCGATGTTTGTGCTATATGTGGAGTGTATATTGCAAAACTAACTTAGCATGGAGTAGGTGTTAATTACTACTCATTTTGTTTTTATATTATAAGTCGTTCTTACTCATTTTGTTTTTATATTATAAGTCGTTCTAGAGTGTATATTGCAAAACTAACTTAGCATGGAGTAGGTGTTAATTACTACTCATTTTGTTTTTATATTATAAGTCGTTTTAAAATCAAACTTTGAAAGTTTGACTAAGTTTATAAAAATTATAGTACATCAAACATTGAACATATTTTGATAGATTTTTTATTTATTTTGAAAGTATAGCTATCTTTTTTATATAAATTTGACTTAGAAAAAATAGACTTATATTATTTTTTTAAGGAATATGACTTATAATATGAAACGGATAAAGTGGTTATAATGGTACCGAAGGAGAACTTTGTTTTAATTTAGGGAATAGTAACATTGAAGACAGAACTGTTTACAAGGAAATAACCATTTGACCACCGTCCAACTTCATGGTGCAGACCTAATCAAGAGACACGGTAAGCAATCCTATTTAATTTATTAAGCTAGATTAATGTGTATGTAGAAATATTTTAGTACTTGCACATGTAAGTAGTTCTTTCTAGACAGTGGTAGCTAGGTCTATTGGGCGCCTCTGCATCCGTGAATATTTATTAAGAAAATCCCTTATATACACCTGAAATTTTAGCTAATCCCTTCTATTCTTCTGAATTTTGCTTACTTTTTTTATACCCCAAAATTTAATTTTGATCTCTTCCATGCCTCTCCCGTCAGTTGACCGTCTAATTTCTATAAAAAAAAAAAAGGGTCCATTTTACCCTTGGATGAACATAAAAATTTATAAATTACATTATCGAAAATGTAAAAGTTTGTCGCATGAGACTATTATAATTATGAGTTTGTCGTGCGATACATTATTTATGACAAAATTTATTTTTAGATAATGAAACAAAAATATTTATTTTATTTCAAAATTATGTCAAATTTTATTACATTTGTTTTATTTTCAAATTTTATGTCAAAATTTTCTGCTCTAATTATTTACTCTCATTAGTTTCATAAAATGCACATAATGCGCACTCAAACAAAAATTTCTCTCTTTTTCAAGGTTATATTCAAACCTAAATTATTAGCAAGAGCATCACAAACATTTGCAACCAAACGTAACAATGAAAAGAAGGAAAATATAACGGCAGGGGGCATGTAAGGGATCAAATTAAAATTTCAGGTGTATGAAAAGGATTGAAGGAGTTTTCATGGGTACACAGGGAATTTACTCGTATTTATTAGTATTAAAAAACATCGCTCTAACTAAGCTGAAACAAATTAAAACAAATTAAAGACGGTACGCCTAAAAACGTTTAGGAGATAACAAGTCTCAACTCTCACACGGTTCATGTTACTAAATCTTCATAAAAAAATTAGCGTATAATGTTACAGCATGTAAACCGTTTGGGTTTTGATATTTGTATAGAAGTTTATATAACTAGTATGTGTCTAATTAGATACTATGTTGCTATATCTTGGATGAAGGCCTTTTTATGTTCCTTTCTAGTTAAGATACAGATTCTACCTCGTTTTTCGTTAACACGTTTTTTAAGTTGTTAAACGGTGTGTTTTGTGCGATTAACTTTGCTCTAAAATATGAAATAAATCCATTTCTCAAATTTAAATAAATAAAACCTAGTTAATCATGTGCTTAATAGCTTTTCGTTTTGCATGCTCATATACGTAGATCTCCACCTCGTTCCATGACATAGCCACATAGCATGTTACGTAGCTGTAGCTGGTTGATCGATTGCAGCTGTTCTCTTGTACTTTCTTTCCATGCATGCATTATATTGGTGTATTCCATTGTTCCTACTCACCTTGTACTAGTTGGCTGATAGGCGTAGTTTTCTGTGGGTGCTTTGAATGAAGGACTGTAAACCAGCGGATTGGGAGGAAAACAGCTAGGATACTTCAATTTTAACGCTATGATTTATCGACCGCTAATAGCTGCACTTAGCCGAAGATAGCCGCTAAATTACCTGTATATAGTGGCACTTAGCTGTGGCTAAACAAATTTAGAAAGCAAAAACTGTAAACGGGCTTTCGACTTGCATGGCCCATGAAGCTCAGCCCAACAACAAACCCTAAACAGTCGGCTCCTATCCTCTCCCACTCGTGCGCTGTGACCTGTGAGATACGATCGAAACGGCGGCATCTTGTGGCGGCAGCAACGGCTCCTACGGTGGCGGCAGGGGCGCCTCCCCCAAGCAGCAGCGGCGGCTGCTGCTTCTCCCGGTGGCGGCGGCTCCTTCCCCAAGCAGCGGCGGTGGCGGCTGCTTCTCCCGACGGTGACCGCTCCTTCCCCAAGCAGCGGCGGCAGGTGCTTCGTCTCCTAGCGGCGATGGCTCCTCCCTCAATGAGCGGTGACGGCTGCTTCGTCTCTCGGTGGCGGCGGCTTCGGCCCCCAAGTAGCGGTGGCGATGACTGCTTCTCCCGATAGCAGTTACTGTTTCCCCCGGTGACGGCGACTGCTCCTCCCGGCGGTTGCTGCTACTTCTCTCAACGACTGCGGCTGCCTCTTCTTCACAACGAACGGCCACCATTCCTCCCTGTCCCCTTCACCAATCCTCCTCTATGTGCAATCAAGTAAGTGATATGTCAGTTTTAGTCCAAATTCTATGAAAATTTTGAATTTTTCCCTAATATTTTTGAAAACCGCTAAATGTCTTAGCTGCAGCTATAGCTGCTCTTAGCAGCTAGAGAGCTCAACCGCTAAGAGGCTTTACCAGAGATTTAGAACATTGATGTAAACAGGTTGAGTTGGATTCTTCCGACGGCCTCATCTTTCCGCTTATGCTTATACTTATCAGCCAAAATTTAAATTTTTAACCTTAAATTTGGAGCTGATTTTGGGGTTTTTTTCATCGAAGTTTATTTTTCAGTCTTTGCTTTTGGATCGCTAAGAACACCTATATAAAAGTTTTATTCACAAATTATTTTTCATTTGCAAATATGCCATTTTGCTTGTTCCACAAATCACTTTCTTGTTTTTTTATTAGCATGCTTCCCTACTAAACAGTGTGTTTTGTAAGAAAGTTTTATGTATATAAGTTTTTCAAAAAATCAAATAAGTCCATTTTTAAAATTTATAATAGTTAATACTTAAAAAGATTACAGTACCTCAACTTTATCAAATCTCAATTTGATTGTTCCAACTATATCTACTTCTCAGTGCATTTATGCCCTATTTTCACAAACTCTAATTAATACAATGATTTTAAAAATAAATTTATTTTGAAGCAAATGGAATTGGTAAAAATATTCCTATTTCAGAACGGATGGTGAAGGATGTACATATAATAAGTTGTTTATCATAGTGGCTACTATAGCAGATAGCTGGGGTGGCTATATGTGTGGGAGCGCAGAATTGTTAATGGTTCGACGGAGTCTACATCTCCACTCGCTTGCAGTTGCAGGTAGGTTTGTAAGTGGCTAACCCGCTAAACCCACTTATAAGCTAAATTACGTCGCGAATCCGCTTATTTTGATCTATAAGTAGATTTGCGGCTGATCCACTTACACCCCTAGTTGCAGAGCGAGGTGGCGGGAGACGTGTAATGGCCCGGCACACGGTGGTGTGCGGCTACCGGCGGCGAGGTTGGCCATGGTTTGCACCTGGCTTTCGATTGACTAGGAGTTGGAGCCGGCAGCCACACAGACAACGTCTGTGGTTTTTTGCATATGGATCCCTATCTCTCTTTTTTTCTCTCTTGGTTCTTGTCATGTTATACGGTTTATTTACTATTACTCCACAACAAAGGGAGTATTATGTACACCTGTCTTACTTTATATATATATCCCGATATAATAATGTATATTATATAACGTTGGTTAGTTTAAAATTGAGAGAAAAAGTATGATCTATATGATTCGATTTAACCAGTGTTACATATTAAGATCTCTCGACACGTTATACCTTAGACTCACAAACGTATGAAGCTTGACATATGTAAAGCAATAATAAACTGACCCTATCAGCACAAAAGATTTAAGCACCAAAATCCTACCACACATGGTAACGACTAGGTGGTGAGGGTCTGGCGCCACGACCTCACGAACTCTCTTCTACCCTCTCTAAAAATCTGGTCGATTTATCATGATATATTGACATTGACATAATAACATAACCTACTACCTCCGTTTCAGGTTATAAGACTTTATAGCATTACCCACATTCATATAAATGTTATATATGTATAGATTTATTAACATATATATGAATATGGCAATGCTAAAAAGTCTTATAATATTTTTTTTAGAGAAGGGTATTTTTTACCCGGCCTCTACATCCAACCGGATATATACAGCTATTGAAATAGGGAACTTGGCCTCTACATCCAACCGAATATATACGGCCATTGAAATAGGGAACTTAGCCCCGCAAACAACCTAATCTAAAATTCGCTCCATAGGAGATTTGAACTCAGGACCATGGGGTACTACTCAGGTCACTATAACCACTAGGCTACATGCCCTTTCGTAAAAGTCTTATAATATGAAACAGAGGAAGTACATTTTTACATTTAAGCCTCAGAGAAGGAACTGTCTGTCCAAGGTCCTCCTTTACCCCTTTCTTTAAATTTGGTTGACATATAATGAAACTGACAAAGTAATATATGGTCCAGTTTTACTTTTGAAATCGAATGAAACCAATCTAAAAGGGAACAGTTTGTATACCCCCTGTTAGCCACGGTGGACTACATACCATGTTTTCTTATGCTAGGTACTACTATATTATTTATAGGAAAATATTGTGTATGTTTCTATTACACAGTTGTAGAAGGTGTGATGAAGAAACAAAACACTGTGCACGGTGTGCCGTACTCTTAAAACACTATGATGATGCAAATCATAGGCAACCACGGATAGATATTTAATTAGCAAAAATAATTTACTTTTAATGTTTATGCAAGTAATATAATACGGAGTATTAGCTTTTATTGGGTTTAGGCTCCCATCAGATGGCCTAATCAGCCAAAGAAAAAGCCAAATTTTAAATTTTTAAACTTAATTTTGAGATATTTTTAACGTAATTTCTTTTTCAACATTGGTTTTTAAGTCACCAAGAATATATTTATAAAAGTTTTACCTATAAATTTATTTTTATTTTTTAATAAGCCGTTTTGACTTATTAGAAAATAAACCAAACTATGGGTACCTTAGCTTTCTCACCTGTGCTGTCACAGCATGAATGCTCAATTTTTAGCAGTAGTAAGTGTCGGCATTTAGTCGTGAGTGCGGCCGTGCGGCTGCCGTGGGCTGCGAGTGGGCCCATCTGGACTGGCTCCAGGCCTGTTCGGTTACACGGCCTCGGGCTCCGTTCCGGGGCGGTCACATGTTGTGGGCCCATTGCACCGTGGGCCCGTTTGGATCCCCACCTTCGACAAGACGTAAGCCCAGAGTCCACAGATCTGGGCCCACTAGCTGGTCTTCGCGCCGGTCAACGGCCAGCTCGTGACGCACGCGAGTCGCGTACTACTGTACTGCGTGGCCGACCCAACCTGACCAGCTGTTGTACTTGCACCCAGCTTCTCAATGCATGATCACATTTTCCGTTTCATAAAAAAATCAAATGCTATCTATAAATCTGCACATATGTATTTAAATTTATAATTAGGATTGATATTTTTTTTAATAAAAGACGTACTGTACGTGTGTTTTCATGATAATCTTAAAAATCGTTGCCCACGGAATTTGCAGTACTCCCTCATTTTTTTTCTCATTAGCGACAATCAATTGCAATGCCTCGTTTTTTAATTAAGGTACATATTTTATTTTTTTTTTGTTAGCATGTTTTCAAACCGCCAAACGGTATGGATTTATTTATTGCGAAAACATTTATTATAAATTTGTTTTAAAATATCAAATAATTCTATTTTTTTAAGTTTATAATAGTTAAAACTCAATTAATCATGCATTAATGGATTTTTTTTTTGTTTTTCATGCCCTAACTTCATTTTGTCTTCATTAGAAATGAACACAACCTAGGTGGTATTACCTCTATCCCAAAATATAATATTTTTTTCTTATTATTGTAGTAACTTTTAAATGAGTAACAAACATTTAGTAAGAGTAAGTTAGTACCACAATAGGTGTATTTGTAATATTGAAATTTGTCACACCAGAAATACATTTCTAGAGTACTAATTGTCAGATCAATTATCCCTTATTAAAATTTCTCAACATTTAACTCTCTAAGACATTTTTCTTCCCTGATAGTTTTCCTTCTAAGTGCTTCAAATGTACATATAAGTTATAAGGGCTATGGAGGTAGTATATGGTTATACTTGTGAATAAGATATATATACCCCCCCTAATCCAATTTTGATCATTGTGCTCACCGTTATGGCTTTATGGAGTGCCAATGTGGCTTACCACTGTGGGATCCACAAACCAGTCTCTCCTTTTTTTTTCATCTCCTCCTTCGATATACAGCCAACCTTTCCTCACTGTCGTCATCCCTCTCATGTCCCGCATCCGGCCCTCTCCACCATCCACGCCACCATCGCCTAAATCTTCGCTTAGGGTAGGCCTCGTTCATCTCCATCGCAAGCGCTGCTCGGGAGGCCTCCCTCCTGAGTTCACTGCTCCAGGCTAGCCTCACCCTCGTCACTCGCAGGGTCTACGACTCCACCTGTACATCGAGTCTGCCCCTAACCTCCTCTCTATCGCCCCCTCATTTGGAAACCGTTATAGTTGGGTTCGTTGGCATTGTGGACTCCCCCTACTTCTTCACTCCCCTCTTTAGGAGGGCCTGGGTCAGCCCCCTTCGCTACGCTGCTCCTAACATACGGCGTCGTCTCCATTGGCGACTACCTCCAAGTCGCTTGAGCATGAACTTGAGTTGGGCGGCGCCATCCTCCCTGGGCAGCGTGACCGACTTGTGCAAGATGCGGAATGCCGCACCACCTCATGCCACGGATCGAGCTGATAGACTTGTGGATCCCATGGCTCTTTCCACGCTTGCACTCCATGTAGGCAAAGTGGCAAATAGGTAAAGAAATCACATGACAATTTTACAAGTGCGAACTTTGAAAATATATTTAGAGAATTAATTCTTAAACCTAATATTGACACAGTTAAAATTTCCCAAAAGAATTGGTGATGACTATTTCTTGCTATTGCCGTAAAATTTTCTCAAAAAAGTCCTAAAATAATCGACGAAGTTTACGGCTTCATTTTTTCGCTTATGCTTATACTTATCAACCAAAATTTCAATTTTCAACCTCAAATTTGAAGCTAATTTGGGGTTTTTCATTGAAGTTTATTTTTCAGTATTTGCTTTTAGATCGTTAAGAACACATATATACAAATTTTATTCAGAAATTACTTTTCTTTTACAAATATGACGTTTTGGTGGGCCGTTAATGTTGAGCAAGGATTGAAAACATGTATGAAAAAAAAACCTTACATGAAATTAAGTAATACTCCAACATACCCGATACTCTTTCTGTAAAAAAAGAAAACTACTAACCCTGGATTTGAACTTTAACACATATACGTTCAGGTTGAAATCTAGATTTGTTTTTTTTTTAACTGAGAGAGTAAGTAGTGGAGTAGTAGTAGTACTAAAAGAGACGGAAGGCAGTAACAAAATCCCTCTTAACCCTGGTATACGTAGCACTAGTAGTAAAGTGAGAGAAGGAAAAGGCAAGCGACAGTAACTGAACACAGGTAAACCCTTGGTGGCATGGCCAGTCGGGCAGTCCAAACTACTGTAGGTGACGATATCATCGACCAAGATAGAATTGAAGTAGGAGTAGTAAAAACGATAGGATAGGATGGGGCGTGACAGCTGCAGCTGCGGCTGGCGATATGGAGCAGTCCCCTGCCGGAAAATGGAAAAATGCGAGCGCACAAAATTAAACTTGTGCCCTCCTCCCTGCATCGGCGCAGCTGCAGGCACGTACTGTACGTACTGTACAGTACACTTGCCGGCCATGGCCGGGCGCCATCGTCGTCGTACGTCGCTTCGCTCGCACAGTCGCACTGTACCGCTCACTGTTCGCGTGCATGCGCACACCACACCAGCCGGCGACGAGACAAATCCGCGGCCGGCCCCTGCAGAGCCCGTACGCCGACATCCCATGCTCTCCCGTGGGCTCCGCCACCATTGCCATTGCCCCAGCGACCACTGGACCTCTCTCTCTCTCTCCCTCTGATCTTAAGGAGGGCAAGTAAGCACAAAAAGAGGGGCACCGTTATGTACCACGGCGCAGGTATCGAGAGGCGGCTGACCGGCCGGCCTTTCACGAAAAGAAAATTTTCGTGAAAATTTTAGTTGTCGCATCCAACGTTTGTCCGGATATTGAAAGGGGCTTTTGAACACGAATGAAATAGCTAATTTTATATCTTGCTGGAAACCGCGAGGCGAATTTATTAAGAATAATTAATCCATCATTAGCACATGTGGTTATTATAGTACTTATAGCTAATTATGGACTAATTAGGCTTAAAAGATTCGTCTCCCAATTTTCGTGCGAACTGTATAATTATTTATTTTATCTATATTTAATGCTTTATTTGGGTCCAAAGATTTAATGTGATGTTTTTAGGAAAAAAATTAGAAACTAAACCAAGCCCAGTCCCAAGGTTGAAGAAGATGACGACGACGGCAACGACGACACGGGTGGTGGTGGTGGGGGCGCGCCGTCGTATCGCACGTACTCCACCGGCCGGCCACGACATGGATGGACAGGGGGAGGTCAGTTCACTTCACTGCCGCCGTCAACTCCATCGATCCATCTGTGCAGCTAGCTATAGCTCCTACTAGGAGTAGCTGCAAGTACGCGGTCGCTGTCGTCGTCTACTAGAGCAAAAGTACTGTAGAGAGAGCGGTTGATTGCACTTGGGGTAATGCGGTGCGCCCATGGCATCTCTGCACCTGTGTGTCTGTCTCTCGCTCGCCATGGCTGGCTGCCGCTCTCTCTGGTCTGTGCCTAGGGGTGGTACAGATGTTTTCATGCTGCCTGCCCACCCTGCCTGCCAATGTTTACTGTACACTACAGCAATGGGCCCATGCACCATGGCACATTGATTAGTTGAGCATTCTGGTACATTGATCGTACTACTTACTATTCAATGGCCCCATTTAGGTTTTGGCCGTAAACCTAATTAAACCAGTGCAAATTATTGTTAGCACGTAGTTTCAGGTTATAAGACGTTTTGACTTTGGTCAAAATCAAATTGCTTCAAGTTTAATTAAATTTGTAAAAAAAAATACTAACATTTTCAACCCAGAACAATTTTATTATGAAAATATATATTCAATTATTGATTTAATGAAACTAATTTAGTGTTATAAATATTACTATATTTGTCTATAAACTTATTAAAATACCATAATACATAATTAATACATTATTAATATATATTCAATTATTTATCTATTAAAAATACCATAATACATTATTAATACTCCCTCCATCCCAAAATAAATACAGTTTTGCATTGTTCATGCCCAATGTTTCATACTTCGTTTTATTTGAAAAAAAATTATGATATGTATTTTCATTGGTAAAACATGAATAGTATTTGCTGGAGGCCACTCTCGGTTTAATTGGATAGAAAAATTATTTAAAAAGACGAGAATGCTCCAAGGACCAAAAGCTTCTGACATGAGGCTACCGTGAAGACAGAATACGATGTATTTGGGCTAATGGCAGATTTTACAGTTGCATAAGTTTTAAATTTTTCATCCCCCAACTCCATGTTTGAAGCATGCGGCCCCCAGAGAGTAATGGTTATGACCTTGTGAGTGGCATGCAGATCCTTCGGTGTTGAGCACGAGAGTGGCGACGACAACCACAGTGACCTTAGGACCGACGACGACAACGGCACTAGCCTTTGGAGGTGTGGATCCAGCAATGGGAAGGTCGGGGACTGCGTCGGCGACGGCGGATTTTGTAGTGCTCATCAACGACGACAGAGCCACCTCTCAGGCATCTCGACTCGAGATGTTGTTGCCTATGCTCCTCCACCATCTATCGCCTACGGATTTTGTTCGTGTATGAAAAAATAGTCTACCACGGGAAAATGATACTACTTTCGTCCTAAAATACTTTATGTTAGTCCATCTAATCCATACCAATACAAAAGCAAAAAAAAATAAAAAAAACTATAATGCACCTATTAGCAAACTCCAATAAAATTATCTCATACTTTAACAAATCATTAAAAAACCACTTTCACAATTGTATTATCCCATACTATAACAAATTACAATAGATTTATAACCCACTTTCACAGTTGTATTATCCCATACTTTAACAAATTGAAATGGATTATAACCCAGTTTCACAATCCTCAATACTCCTATATTGCTTAAAAGATAAATTCTTTATGGATAAATAGATAAAAATATAAAGTCTCCATGAATCTTCCAAAGAAGAATATTAAAAGCGAACACGCAAAACGAGATAACCATTTAACGCATGATTAATCAAGTTTTAATTATTAAAGAACTTAAAAAATAGATTTATCTAATGTTTTAAAACAACTTCTATATAGAAAATTTTCGGATAAAATACACCGTTTAGCAGTTTAAAAAGTGCTAATGAAAATTGAGGAAAAATCTGTATTAAGGCCCCTTTAATTTGGAGGAAAAAATAGAAATTTCGAAGGATTTCAATTCTATTGAAAAATTTCATATGAAGCCCTTTGAAACAAAGGATTGAATCCTATCCATCTTTTGAAATTTCTATGGAATAGACAATCATGTAGAGATATTGGAGGAAATTTAGCAGGAGATTTAACCTCTTGGTAATTTTCCTTTGAGTCTATCTCTCTCATCCAATTCCTACGTTTTTTCCTGCTGTTCAATCAAACTGTCATTCGTGAATTTTTTTTGCGTATTACAATTCTTTGTTTTACATTTACATTCATATTAAAATCCTGTGTTTTTTCTATTCCTACATTATTTTCATTCCTACATTTTCTCAATCCTGCGATTCAATATGGACTTTAGATTGTTCGGGTGTGAGGACGACGTGCTCATGTCACACATTGCTTTCAAGTGTTTTAGACCTTGTTTAGTTACCAATTTTTTTTTCAAAAACATCACATCGAATCTTTGGACATATGCATAGAGCATTAAACATAGATAAATTAAAAAAAACTAATTGCACAGTATGCATGGAAATCGCGAGACGAATCTTTTGAGCCTAATTAGTCTATGGTTAGCCATAAATGCTACAGTATCCCACATGTGCTAATGACATATTAATTAGTTTTAATAAATTCGTCTCGTGGTTTCCAGGCGAGTTATGAAATTAGTTTTTTCATTTGTGTTCGACAACTCCTTCCAACGTCTAGTTAAATATCCGATATGACACTCAAAAATTTTCTTTTCGCAAACTAATAAACAAAGCCTTACTGGTTGGCCACCAAGTAGGTTAACGACGCACGTACGGTGTACTAATGCTCTGCAGGCTGCGTGCTGGCGCCCGTACTGCTAGACATGCAGTACAGTACTCTTTCCGTCCCAAAAATACGGAGTACCAAATTAGATAGGGATGAGACATCACCGTGACCAACTCAAGGGGTGTTTATATCCAGGAACGTAAAGTTTTGATGTCACATCACGTATTATATAGTATGTCGCATGGAGTGTTCGGGCACTAATAGAAAAACTAATTACAGAATCCGTCAGTAAACAGCGATATGAATTTATTAAGCCTAATTAATCCGTCATCTGTAAATGTTTACTATAACACCACATTGTCAAATCCCGGGGGTCACATTCCCTCGTTGTTTGGTTTAGGTAAGTAGTACTCCTCCGTCCTAAAATATACTCCATCCGTTTCAAAATGTTTGACACCTTGGACTTTTAGTACGTGTTCATTGTTAAATATACTTTCATATACACATATAGTTTTACATATTTCCTAATTTTTTTTAATAAGAAGAACGGTCAAACATATGCTAAAAAGTCAACTGTGTCAAATATTTTGAAATGGAGGGAGTAACAACTTCTAACACTTAGAATTTGTCCTAAAATATAACAACCTTCTCCACCAACATGCTCTTCCTAACAAATCACAACCCTCCACCATTCACTTTTCTGATCTATACCCGTTTCTCAACTAGTCACCATCTTTTTCTATTTAACGCTACCAACTTTTTAATTATTAGTATGTAGTATAACTCTAAAATTTTTTATATTCTGATATGGAGGGAGTACACTTTAGAAATATCAAGTCGATCGACAGCTGGTCAGACACGAGTACCGTTCATACAGTAGTGGCTTGCCAGTCACATCTGAATATAGCGTACTGGCAGGCTGATGGACGTATACAGATTCGCTGGTTGGATCCTATTTTGACCAACTCGGTTGTACGTAAAAAGTATCTTGGAAATTTACCTTTTTAGCACGCACCAGTAACAACATACTCGCAGTATAACGAATCTGAACGAAGGTATATGTATATTCGTAGTAATATAATATGTCACATCTAAAACATTAAATATAAATTAAAAAACTAATTATACAGTTAAGAGGAAATTCACGAGACTAATTTTTTGAGCCTAGTTAGTCCATGATTAGTCATAAGTACTATAGTAACCTATATGTACTAATATGTACTAATGATAGATTAGTTAGGCTCAAAAGAATTCGTCTCACGGTTTTCAGGCAAGTTACAAAATTAGTTTTTTATTCGTATCTGAAAACCCTTTAGACATCCAGTCAAACATTCTATATATGACACTTAAAAATTTTCTTTTCATCAATTAAACATGCCACACTACTAGTACTGGTTGTATCGATCTGCTAGGGCAGGACCGCAGGAGTACACTGTCTGCCTGCAGCAGCTATTCTTCAAAAGCGCTACAGTGTACGCCCCGGGAGGCAATGTCAGATCCAGCAGTTCACGTGAAAACGACATAATTAAACGGACACACATTATTTTTAAAATTATTTCGACATAATTAAACGGATACACATTACTTTTAAAATTATTTTAACGTATACGGACACACATTTAAAATATTAAACGTAGACTAATAACAAAACAAATTACAGATTCCGCCTGTAAACTACGAGACGAATCTATTAAGCCTAATTAATCCGTCATTAGTAAATGGTTACTGTAGCACAACATTATCAAATCATGGCGTAATTAGGCTCAAAAGATTCGTCTCGCAATTTATATGTAAATTGTGCAATTGGTTTTTTTTATCCACATTTAATGCTCCATGTATGTGTCCAAATATTTGATGTGACGAAAAAGTTGAAAGTTTGAACTCGACTCGAGATGTTGTTGCCCTGGATTTTTCCAATTTTGGTCCCTTTTTATAAAACTTATTTTGCGCAATAGAGCTCCTAAAAAAAACTCTATCCAGAAATGGGTCCACTTTTTGGGGCGCCAGAGTGACCTGGGCGCCGTCGTCTCATGGGACGGCGCCAAACCCCTCTCTTGGCGCCGTCTTCCTGCCGACGTGGCGGGGCGGGGCTGAGGTGTGGCATAGGGGGAGCACCCAGAGTGGCTGGCGCCCTCCCCCAATTTTTTTTGTTCGTTTATTTTTTATGAATATATTTTTTCATGCTTAAAAGCACAAGAACCAACCAATAAAAAATGAACTCAATAATGGAATATGTGGCTGTAAGAATTTTCAAACTCTATCGAAAAGCGCTCTCTAGTGGCAGAGTGAGAGAGATGTGAACTTTTTTATTTTTATTTTATTTTTTTGATATTTTTTCACACTGGAAGAACTCACAGAGACCAACCGTAGAAAAACTAACTAAACGGTGGACGAAATATGTGGCCTGTGGAATTTTTCCAAGTGTTACCGAAAACTTTCTCATCCTCGAAACGAACAATCTTTAGCAAGCGGAATTCTGAGGTTTTAATATCCCGGAACCCGCGGAAGCAGGGAGAATCGGATGCAACTTTTTACTGTATAGAGACTTGTCCGTGGATATTATTGATTTGCCTGATTCCTGAGTCCGTATGAGAAAGTTACGCCTATTTTAGTTCAGTGACATATTTTCGTCCATTTCGGTAGTCTTTGGAACAATTCTACAGTCACATATTTTATCTGTTTGAGTTTAATTTTTTTCTATGGTTGGTTCGCGTGTGTTTCCTAGTATGAAAAATATCAAAAAAATAAAAATAAAATAAACATTTGGCATCACTCTGTACTAGTTTACTTATGGCTATCATTCATGGTGGTTATATTTTGATTAAGATTAAGTAATTTATACTAGTGGTAAGAGTATATTATGTTTAACATGCCTGTAAATGGGTTTACTAAAGGAGCTTATGGTCTATTTTGGTGAAGGTGCAATAGGCTACAGTGTATGTATGCTAGCTATTTTCAGACTTAGCTAGTGGTATTATATTCCATCCGATTAATTTTTTTGTGGTTGGTTGTATCGTGACTAAGTGATGAAAAAACTTCCGAAAAAATAGAAACAAAAATGACACGCGGTTGCCAACTCCATAGCAGAACAGGATGGACGCGGGGGGGGGGGGGGGGGGTGCTGGCGCCCTCCTTCCCTAGGGGCGGCCGCCATCTGGCGCCCTCCTCCTGCCAGTCGGTTCGCGTGTGCCACGGGTGGCAGGAGGACGGCGCAGAGAGGCTAGCGCCGTCCCGTTGGAGACGACGGGCGCAGCCACTCTGGCGCCCAAAAAGGACCATTTCTGGATAGTTTTCTAGGGGTCTATTTGCGAAATAGAGTTTTTCAAAAGGACCAATTGTGAAAAATCCAGTGTTGTTGCCTATGCTCCTCCACCCTTATCGCCTACAGATTTTGTTCGTGTATGAAAAATAGTCAGCCACGGGAAAATGATACTACTTTCGTCCTAAAATACTTCATTTAGTCCATCTAATCCATACCAATACAAAAGCAAAAAATAAAAAAATATATGCACCTATTAACAAACTCCAATAAAATTATCCATACTTTAACATCATTTAAAAACACACTTTCACAATTGTAATTTCCATACTTAACAAATTACAATAGATTTATAACCACTTTCACAGTTGTTTATCCATGACTTTAAACAATTGAAATGGATTATACCCAGTTTCACCATCCTCAATATCCTATATTGCTTAAAAAGATAAATCTTTATGGATAAATAGATAAATATAAAGTCTCCATGAATCTTCCAAAGAAGAAGATTAAAAGCGAACACGCCAACGAGAGATAACATTAACGCATGATTAATTAAGTTTTAATTATTACAAACTTGAAAAATGATTTATCTGATGTTTTAAAGCAACTTTTATATAGAAAGTTTTCGGATAAATACACCGTTTAGCAGTTTAAAAAGTGCTAATGAAAAATTTGAGGAAAAATCGTATTAAGGCCCTTTAATTTTGGAGGAAAAAATAGAAATTTTTCGAGGATTTCAATTCTATTGAATTTCATATGAAGCCCTTTGAAGACAAAGGATTGAATCCTATCCATCTTTTGAATTTTCTATGAATAGACAATCATGTAGAGATTAGCGAGGAAATTTCGCCAACCATAATACATTATTAATACTCCCTCCATCCTAAAATAAATACAGTTTTGCATTGTTCATGCCCAATGTTTCATACTTCGTTTTATTTGAAAAAAATTTACGATATGTATTTTCATTGATAAAACATAAATAGTATTTGCTGGAGGCCACTCTCGGTTTAATTGGACAGAAAAATTATTTAGAAAGACGAGAATGCTTCAAGGACCAACAGCTTCTGTCATGAGGCTACTGTGAAGGCAGAATACGATGTATTTGGGGTAATGGCAGATTTTACAGTTGCATAACTTTTAAATTTTTCATCCCAACTCCATGTTTGAAGCATGCGGCCCCAGAGAGTAATGGTTATGACCTTGTGAGTGGCATGCAGATCCGTCGGTGTTGAGCACGAGAGTGGCGACGACAACCACAGTGACCTTAGGACCGACGACGACAACGGCACTAGCCTTTGGAGGTGTGGATCCAGCAATGGGAAGGTCGGGGACTGCGTCGGGGACAACGGATTTTGTAGTGCTCATCAACGACAGAGCCACCTCTCAGGCATCTCGAAATGTTAGATTAAATTTTGGATACTTTTTTTTTTTAGAACAATAAATTTTGGATTACTCGTGTCACGTTTTATAAACTGTTAAACGGTATGTTTCGTGCGAAAACTTTCTACATGAAAGTTGTTCTAAAATATCATATTAATCTATTTTTCAAGTTTATAATAATTAAAACTCAATTGATCACACGTTATTACCACCTCGTTTTGCGTGAAACACTTAATCTTCATATTCATCTTCATCTTCCGGAGTTTCAAACACCACCGTTGTTGCCTATGCTCCTCCACCGTGTATCGCCTACAGATTTTTTTCGTGTATGAAAAAATAGTCAACCACAGGAAAATGATACTACTTTCGTCCTAAAATACTTCATTTTAGTCCATCTAATTCATACCAAGACAAAAGAAAAAAAAACTATAATGCACCTATTAACAAACTCCAATAAAATTATCCCATACTTTAACAAATCAAAATGGATTTAAAAAACAACTTTCACAATTGTATTATCACATACTTTAACAAATTACAATAGATTTTGTTGGCGGATGGCATGAGTCCCTTCGACCGAATCTGCCGAAACCCATGGCGAAGACCACGAGCCAAGGATGATGCGAGGCGAAGGGTTGCGTGAGTGCATGCCGAAGAAGAACGACTTCGCCAGGACCGGTTCGCCCTGGCATCCAGCCCAGAGAAGGACGACTTCGCCAGGTCCAGTTCGCCCCCGCGAGGGCCGAAGTAGCCTTCTCGGCTCACCAAGCTTAGAGGCCATAGGGCCGGCGATCGCCCGATGGCCCATCAAGGGCCCATGAGCCCCCTTGACGTTATGTAACCCTGTAAACGTCCCTTTCATAAGGGCAGCTATGTAAATTCCTCAATACAACCTAGACCCTAGAAGTGAGAATCTGTAACGGGGCTATAAATAGCCCCCTAGGGCCATGTAATAAAGGGGGGAAAAATCCAAGAAATCAATATACTTCGTTTATTTCCAACCATTGTTGAGTAACCACGTCTTTCGACGTATGCGGTTGTCGTTTCGACAACAGATTTATAACCCACTTTCACAATTGTATTATCCCATACTTTAACAAATTGAAATGGATTATAACCCACTTTCACAATCCTCAATACTCCTATATTGCTTAAAAGATAAATTCTTTATGGATAAATAGATAAAAATATAAAGTCTCCATGAATCTTCCAAAGAAGAATATTAAAAGCGAACATGCAAAACGAGATAACCATTAACATATGATTAATTGAATTGTAATTATTACAAACTTGAAAAATGGATTTATCTGATGTTTTAAAGCAACTTTTATATAGAAAGTTTTCGAATAAAATACACCGTTTAGCAGTTTGAAAAGTGCTAATGAAAATTGAGGAAAAATCTGTATTAGTACCCCTTTAATTTGGAGGAAAAAATAGAAATTTTCGAGGATTTTAATCCTATAGAAAAATTTTCTATGAAGCCCTTTGAAAGAAAGGATTGAATCCTATCCATCTTTTGAAATTTTTATGGAATGGACAATCATGTAGAGATATTGGAGGAAATTTAGCAAGAGTTTTAACCTCTTGGTAACTTTCTTTTGAGTATATCTCTCTCATTCAATTTCTACGTTTTTTCCTGTTGTTCAATCAAACTGTCATTCGTGTATTTTCTCTACGTATTACAATTCTCTATTTTACACTTATATTCCTATCAAAATCCTGCGTTTTTCCTATTCCTATGTTTTCTTAATCCTGCGATTCAATAGGTCCTTTAGATTGTTCGGGTGTGAGGACGACGTGCTCATGTCACACATTGCTTTCAAGGGTTTTAGACCTTGTTTAGTTACCATTTTTTTTCCAAAAACGTCACATCGAATCTTTGAACATATGCATAGAGCATTAAACATAGATAAATTAAAAAAAACTAATTGCACAGTATGCATGGAAATCGCGAGATGAATCTTTTGAGCCTAATTAGTCCATGATTAGCCATAAGTGCTACAATATCCCACATGTGTTAATGACGTATTAATTAGGCTTAATAAATTCATCTCGTTGTTTCCAGGTGAGTTATGAAATTAGTTTTTTCATTTATGTCCAACGACCCCTTCCGACGTCCAGTCAAATATCCGATATGACAACCAATTTTTTTTTCGCAAACTAATAAACAAAGCCTTACTGGTTGGCCACCAAGTAGGTTAACGACGCACGTACGTTGTACTAATGCTCTGCAGGCTGCGTGCTGGCGCCCGTACTGCTAGACATGGAATACAGTACTCTCTCTCTCCCAAAAATACCAAATTAGATGGGGATGAGACATCACCTTGACCAACTTAAGAGGTGTTTATGGCTGTGTTTAGTTGGATCCAAAGTTTGGATTTTGGTTAAAATTAAAGATGATGTGACTGAAAAGTTGTGTGTGTATGTCAGGTTGATGTGATGGAAAAGGACTGAAGTTTGGATCCAAACTTTGTATCTAAACACAAACTATATCCAGGAACGTAAATTCTGACGTCACATCGCGTATTATATAGGGTCTCACATGTGGTGTTCGGGTACTAATAGAAAAACTAATTACAAAATCTGTCAGTAAACAACGAGATGAATTTATTAAGCCTAATTAATCCGTCATTAATAAATGTTTACTGTAACACCATATTGTCGAATCCGGGGTCACATTCCCTCCTAGTTTGGTTTAGGTAAGTAGTACTCCCTCCGTCTCAAAATATAACAACTTCTAACACTTAGAATTTATCCTAAAATATAACTACTTCTCCACCAACATTCTCTTCCCAACAAATCACAACCCTCCACCATTCATTTTTTCCATCTATATCTATTTCTCAATCTATCATCATCTTTTTCTATTTAACTCTACCTACTTTTTTAATAATCATATACTCCCTCCGTCCCAAAATAAATGCAGTTTTAGCACTGTTCATGTTCAACGTTTGATTGTTCGTCTTATTTGAAAAAGATTATGATTAGTATTTTTATTGTTATTAGATGATAAAATATGAATAGTACTTTATGTGGGACTAATTTTTTTAATATTTTTCATAAAATTTTCAAATAAGACGGATGGTCAAAGCGCTAAACACGAATATCTATGGCTGCACTTATTTTGGGACGGATGTAGTAGTACAATTCTAAAACCTTTTGTATTCTGGTACAGAGGGAGTACACTTTAGAAATGTCAAGTCGATCGACAGCTGGTCAGACTCGAGTACCGTTCATACAGTAGTGGCTTGCCAGTCACATCTGAATATAGCGTACTGGCAGGCTGATGGACGTATACAGATTCGCTGGTTGGATCCTATTTTGACCAACTCGGTTGTACGTAAAAAGTATCTTGGAAATTTACCTTTTTAGCACGCACCAGTAACAACATACTCGCAGTATAACGAATCTGAACGAAGGTATATGTATATTCGTAGTAATATAATATGTCACATCTAAAACATTAAATATAAATTAAAAAACTAATTATACAGTTAAGAGGAAATTCACGAGACTAATTTTTTGAGCCTAGTTAGTCCATGATTAGTCATAAGTACTATAGTAACCTATATGTACTAATATGTACTAATGATAGATTAGTTAGGCTCAAAAGAATTCGTCTCACGGTTTTCAGGCAAGTTACAAAATTAGTTTTTTATTCGTATCTGAAAACCCTTTAGACATCCAGTCAAACATTCTATATATGACACTTAAAAATTTTCTTTTCATCAATTAAACATGCCACACTACTAGTACTGGTTGTATCGATCTGCTAGGGCAGGACCGCAGGAGTACACTGTCTGCCTGCAGCAGCTATTCTTCAAAAGCGCTACAGTGTACGCCCCCGGAGGCAATGTCAGATCCAGCAGTTCACGTGAAAACGACATAATTAAACGGACACACATTATTTTTAAAATTATTTCGACATAATTAAACGGATACACATTACTTTTAAAATTATTTTAACGTATACGGACACACATTTAAAATATTAAACGTAGACTAATAACAAAACAAATTACAGATTCCGCATGTAAACTACGAGACGAATCTATTAAGCCTAATTAATCCGTCATTAGTAAATGTTTACTGTAGCACCACATTATCAAATCATGGCGTAATTAGGTTCAAAAGATTCGTCTCGCAATTTATATGTAAACTGTGCAATTGGTTTTTTTCATCCACATTTAATGCTCTACGTATGTGTCCAAATATTTGATGTGACGAAAAAGTTGGAAGTTTGAAAGTAACTAAACACCGCTGTTCGTGGGGCAAGGTTAAGGCCAGTTCGAGCTGTTCGTGTTTCGGAAAATTGAACGGATTAGTAGGGTATGATTAACACGTACACCCTTTGTATTATAAAAAAGTGATTCCTCGCACTTTGTTACGGAAATTTCTAGGTAATTTTTAATATTTTTAATCAAGCTAAAAGTAAAATTATATTAGGTATTAACAATTAATAAAACTGGTTTATCAAACTATGTTTAGAGAAAAATATATTAGTAAACTTTACATGAGATTGTAGATAAAATATGATATCCTGCACTTTAATTATATGGATGAATATATGCTAAAGATTATAAAAATGATGGATACATATAATATGTTAAAAAATATTGTGAAAAATAATATGAATGAAGATGATTGGATGTTGATTTGTAGAATTCAATGAATTATAGATGGTGTTACATACTTACATAAATTATGTATGTAATTATTGCTAGCAGATGATGAGGTAGCATGTTTATATGTTGAACTTAAGAGTCAATAATGGGTTATAACTTTATATTATATTAAGATAGGATATCAAATGCTCGTCCAAATTCGTCTCTAAGAGTTACTTTTTACAGAGAAAGTATTAACTATTGTAGATTATAAAATTAATTACTTTTAAAGGTTTTTATATAGAAAATTTATTCACAAAACATACCGTTTAGCGGTTCTGCTTACAGAAGACGAGTGAATTGTTGTTTCGAGTTGCTAAAAAGAACTCAGTCAAAGTGATCATTTCGCTCGCTTATACAACCAGAATGGGCCGTGCTGAGATAGGGCTTGGTGTTCGGCCCGATCCTAGCCTAAAGTCCTAGAAAACAGAATTTTCCCTCTTTAATTTTAAAAACTAAGGGACTAGGGCATGTATGATACAGCTCCAACTCCTAAATATAACTTAAGGAGTTGAGTCTGGAGAGTCTGGAGTGGAGTTGTAGAGCTGCCTAAACCCAGCTCCATAACTCCAGTACATTTTGTGAGAGGGCTTCACCCAACTCCACTCCCAGTTTTGGTGGAGCTGAAACTGTTTGGCTGAGCTCCAACTCCAGGAGGGGTGGAGCTGGAGCTATAGTTGTACCAAACAGCCCATATATATATATATATTTATTGATAATTTTTCTTCCAATAATTCGACATATATAATTATAGTATATCGTGATGTAATTACATTGTAATTTGCACGTAACTAAAATGTAACTTATATGTAACTTTCAAAATTCCTCCGTAACATGCTATTTTCATGAAACAGAGGTTGTGGAACCGAATCCTCTTACATATGAGTGCGCTGTGATTTTTTCGTTGCTCACTTGCACAAATCCTGAAACAAATCTAACAATTCAAAATTATATACATGTCTTAATGGGGTGCTCAGGAACCTAGTTTAGAAAAAAAAAAGCTATAGTTTTCTATTTTCATAATGTGCGTACCCCGTCGGTTCAAAATTCACTACTACAAAACATCAAATAGGTGTCGGCACTATAGGTGCTGGAAGTGTTAAAACCGGCACCGATAGGCTTTTTCCCACCTTCGCGGTCCGAAAACACAAAAAAACCGACACCGCTAAGTGATTATAGGTGTTGGTTCTGTAAAAAAACTAACACCTCTCTATACTTGAGGTGTCGCCTTTAATTAATTATAGGTGTCGGTTTTTTAAAGAACCAACAACTACAATAAATTAAAGGTGTCGGTTTTTTAAAACAACCGACACCTTTTAAAAACCGAGCCGTGAGCCGAGCCGCCGAGCGCTCAGTCAAGCGGATAATGTCACCGCTCTCATCATTCTTATCCACTTCCGCTCTCTTTCTTTCTTTCTTTCTTTCTTCTCTCTTTCCGCTCTCTGCTCTCTCGCACCCTCCCCTCGCCTCTTCTCCTCTTCTTCTCTCGCACCCTTGGCGGCGGCCCGGCGGTGGAGGCGGCACCCTCCGCCAGATCCGGCCGAGAGCGGCGACCTGGCAGGAGGGGA
>CM020187.1:12812258-12830568 GCA_009805545.1 Oryza longistaminata | reverse complement strand
GCAGGGGCTGGGCGGCGACGTGGGACGTGTGGCGCGCGAGTGGGGCGGCGATGCGGAGGAACCGCGGCACAGTGGGGCGGCGGTTTCGGCGGCGGATGGTGGCGGCTGCCGAGAGTTAGGGACGACCGACAGGTGGGCCCACACGTCGGCGCCCGGGAGGAGAGGGGAGGTGGAATGGACTTCGGGGAGGGGAGGTGAAGCGGGCCGGCGCTGGAGGGAATGGGCCGGCCAAGAAAAAGGAAAAAGGAGGGAAAAGAAAAGATAAAAAGGAAAAGGATTTTCCCAGGGATTTATATATGCACATGCTCATTTTTAATTGGTTAAATTATTTCCAATGCTCTGAAAATTCGCTAAAAATCCTGTTAGCGTATTTTGACAGTAGAATCCAGAAAAAAATTCCACATGCCGATTCCGATTTATTATTTGCATTTATTAATTTAGGGTTTCTCTCTTGCCTCTAAGAGAATAATTTCTTCCAACCATTTATTAATTGAATTTTTGCTAGGGAAAAGAACTTCTGGGGCGGACAGCAAGGCAGTCAGACCGGCCGACATCCGAGCGGTCAGACCGGCAGATTCAATCTCGGTCAGACGACTTCCATCGATTTTCGAGGGTACTTTATTTCCGCTAAAAGTTTTTGATTTTTTGGGTATACCAACCATTCACCCCCCTTCTGGTTGGCTTAGTTCTTGTGATTCGATCCTACATATAGTACTAGCACATAGTCCAATATTGTATAGAGTACTAATGTACTAACGCAATGTTACCTTGCTTTAACCGGTCCATGGACCGGCCCAATGCAACCTTTTCGCTGCGACTCGAGTCGTAGTACACTCAGTACTGTAGTGCGTACAACTCGAGCAGCACAAGTACATGGACACGTGAGGACGCGCGGGTGGCAGGAGCCAGTGGCTCGCTCCGTGCCGACCAGCGTTCGAGTCCCAGACTTGACGCTCGTCCCTCGTTCCGGGTTTTTTTCCCCTCTTTACCTGGAACTGACTTCGGTGTGGTCCCGTCTAAATAATAGGTACTCAACATGCGTGCGTGTTCAGTGGGACTGCATGTTTCCCGTGCACTGGAGCCTAGGGCCTCTAATTCTCATTTCTAACGTGTGTTAGAGACGCGCACGCGTGTGTGTTGTGGTGTGAGTGTGGTGTGTGTTAGTGTGCGTCCTATGTTGTACCCTTTTTAAAAAATACATGCGACACGTAAGCGTAATGTGCTCTCTGCCTAGCATCGTCTCAATCCACAGACAGCAAGTAGACGACACGACAAGAGCCCAGAACAAGCATATACTCATATTGCAAGCTTTAGCTAGCTTTGTATACTACATGCGTGTACGAGTAATATAACGTACTTCATCCGTCCTATCTCATTTTAAGTATAGTTGTGGTTTTTATGTTCAACGTTTGATCATATGTTTTATTTAAAATATTATATGATTAGTATTTTTTTATTGTTATTAGATGTTAAACATAAATAAATTTTATGTGTGACTTATTTTTTTATTTTTTATAAAAATTTTATAATAAGATGAACGATCAATTGTTGAATACAGAAAATCCATAACTACGTTTAAAATGAGACTAGGGAGTACATAGTTAAACAAGAGATGGCCTGGGTCTCAAGTCGACATGGCGCAGGGACAACTACTGCTAGCTAGTAGTACATGAGTACTTTTAATAAAATGATTTCTAAATTAATTGTTAGTAAATACTGATGTTAGTAAAAAATAGATTTTATCACTTTGATGTTATTTTTCAAAATTTTAAATTGCTTAGATTTCTAAGTATCCGATTGATTGTGAAATCACTAAAAATGATGCGATTCCTGAGAATTACCAAAAAAAAAAATACTGATATCATGGTATAAAATCTGAATCCTAATAATCTTTATAAGGAACAAGCAGTACGTTAGTACGTGAGTGCCGCGCATGAATGTTGAACAAGAGATTGGTCTGAGTCGGTCGGCACAGAAGAGTGAATACCCACCCACGCATGCAGTGATCATCGATGCAGGGCCGGCGTCGGAGATGCATATATTCGATCATTTCACCGTACAATATACCCCCTCCATTTCAACATGTTTACACCATTGACTTTAGTCACATGTTTGACCGTTCGTCTTATTCAAAACCTTTTGTAAAATATATTAAAGTTATATGCCTACGTAAAAATATATTTAACAATGAATCAAAATGCTAGGAAAAGAATTAATAATTATTTAAATTTTTTGAATAAGACGAACGGTCAAACATATGCTAAAAGTCAACGGCGTCAAACATTTCGAAACAGAGGGAGTATATAAAAAATCAAAATACCACCGGTTTCTTAAATCGCAGTACCCGTATTTCTCTCCTTTATCTATTTCTAATATAATACTTCTACTTTTATAAACTTTGATACAATGGTCACTTAAAAGTAAATTTATTTTAAGATAATTAATCAGAATGAGTAAAAATAAACATATTCCGACGTGGAATGGAATAGTACTCCAGTGGTGATGCATGTGGACGTGAAGATGACTGACGGCGATATGACGTGCATGGGCCATGCATGCATGCCACAAGCACACGGTAGACGAGTAGTATCTGGAGAGGAGACGTGACGAGGGAGGGAACACGTACTCGAGGGTCGACGTTTATTACGTTTGTCCCGTGCACATGCAACGCATCCTGAAAACGACGTCTCCATGTCTCAATCGCTCAGCGTCCGACCGTCTCGCGGCCGTCATCATGTCACGCGTCGTGGGGCCACTCAGGTGGGTCTTGTCAGACATAAAGCTGCTAGTACAGTGTACTACATGCACTGACACTCAAGGGCATGTACAAACAGGGGTACTACACTGAAGCACTCTCTGCGAACTCTCTTACAATGGAGGATATCCTGGTGGCTCCAACGAGTGTCTCTAGCCAAAAAAAAACCTACGTAGATTTTTATTATACTACTCCTCTCTTCTCTCTCTCTTCTCTTATTTACCGGCGCGCCTCCTGCCCTCCGCGTGTGCTTGCCTACTCCCCTCCACCACTCGCCTCTCTCTCAACCCCTCCCTCTCGCCACTCTCCTCCGCCTGTCGCCCGTCTCTACTCCTTCTCCCATTCTTCCCACGTCTGTGCCAGATCCAGCGCGCCGCCGCTCGCGTCGAGACGCGAGGCGTGCCCCCCTCCCTTGCTCAGCGATGGCACGGTCCTCGGCCTCGCCGGACCCAGGGAGCGGCATCACGGGGCTACCCAGCGCCAGCGACGGGAAGACGGCTTTTTTAGGTCAGGCTCGCCGAGACGCAAGGCGTGCCCTCCCTCATCCCCCCACCCCCCTGCTACGCCACGAAAGGAGGAGGAGGGGGCACCAATGGCGGTGTCGGTGGCGGCCGTCGCACCTGGTGCTCGTGGCAGGGGCCGCCTACCTCCTCTTCCTCAAGTTCCGCCGCGTGCTCGACCTCGCCGCCACCGATGACGCCTTCTCCTCCCCTTCCTCCGACCACTTCCCCCAGCTCCTGGTCTCCACCTCCTCCTCCGGCAACAGGAACACGCTCCCTCCTCATCCCCATCCTCCGGCCAAGGGTGGAATAGGAATACGTCACGGGGAACCTGTGCCCACAGGAGCTGTTGCCCCCCAATGCGTCTCTCGTTGTGTTGCTCGCGAAAGTGGCAAGAGATGTGTCCCTCAACCGGGGGCGCGCTCTATCGGGGGGAGCCGGCGCGGACGGAAAAGCGAACGCCACGCGGTGAGGGAACGACCAGAGCTACGAATTAGTGATGGCCTAAGCTGTACACGGACTACTCCAACAGCTAGTACTACTAATTTTTGCAAGATGATGAGCAAGTAGGCTGTGTTTGCGGACTCGATTGGGACCCCTGTTCCGTGCACGGAAAACATAGCGATCCATTAGCACGTAATTAATTAAGTATTATCTTTATAAAAAATGGATCAATATGATTTTTTAAACAACTTGTATAGAAAACTTTTTGAAAAAAAAACACCGTTTAGCAGTTTGAAAAGCGTGTACGTGGAAAAAGAGAGGGAAGAGTTGAGAACAAAGCCTAAGATACTACTCATTCATACAATAGTTATTTATAAGTATATACTACACTATTAATATATGATCCGCCTCTCATACACATAATATTTTGGAGACCGTGTTATAGCTGATTATAAATCTGTAACCCGTTTTCCTTCTCTCTCCTCTCTTGTCTCTTCCGCATCTCCTTATAAGTGACATTAGCATGCTATTGTACCTGCTCTTACGGGTGGCCACGGCGTCCTCTCTACTCTGCGTGTGGGTTGGGTTGGCTTGGATCAATTTTACTGTGCTTTATCTACTGCTGGATGTTACTGGAGTATAAATCTGGGATAGGCTTCGTGAAGTGGTGATCGGGACTGAGCTACGTCAGAAATTCAGAATGGAGGTGGAGGACTTTCTCTAATTTAGATCGGATTTAGTTTTGATACTGGTGTCTAATCACACTACTACAAAATATCAAATATTTGTCACAACTGTAGGTGTCATTTAGTGCTAAAACAGGTAACTATAAGCCTTTTCCACCTCCGCGGGTTAAAATCGTAAAAATCCGGCACCTTTAAGTAATTATAGGTGCAGGTTCTAAATAAAAAACGGCACCTATTATATTTTGTGGCGACGGCGGCCCAACAGCAGAAGGGATAGGGCGGCTGTGGGTCGGCGGCATGAGGGGAGCGGCGGCGGTCCGACGGCCGCGGCAGCACCTCCCCTCCGCCAGATCTGGCGGGACGGAGGTGGCGGCGGTGGCCCAGCGGCGGAAGGGGATAGGGCGGCTGCGCGGTCGACGGCGTGAGGGGAGGCGCGGTGCTCCGACAGCCGGCGGCGGTGCCCTCCCCTCCACTAGATCTGGTGGGAGGAGAGGTGGGCGGCGGCCCAGCGGCGCGGCCAGCGGCGGAAGGGATACGACGCAGCGGCTCGGCGGCGGGAGTGGAGGTGGCGACGGCGGTGCCGCGGCAAGGCGCCCTCCTCCTCTCCATCCGACGACGGCGGCGGCGGGAGACATCAGTGGCGTCCTCCTCCTCTCCTTCCGATTCTCGATGGAATTTTGATGAATGTATTTGAATGTGATGTTGATGTGTTCTTGATGAATGTGATGTTGATGAGTGTTCTTGATGAATGTAATTTTGAGGATTTGAGGAAATTTTAGGATTTGGGTAGTAGATGGGATCGCTTGAGGCTCAATGTATCGCTCGATGCATCGAGCCATTTTTTTTTTGGCTCATGGGCGCCTCAAAGGTGCCGGTTTTGAACAGGCACCCTTGACCCTCGGTAATCAGTGCCGCCAACCGGTCGGTGGGGAAAACCGACACCTAAGGGGTTTCCCAACGGGCACCATTTACAATTCTGTAGTAGTGTCACTACTACAGAGAAGCTAATCGGTGCCGGTTGGGAACCGGCCTTAGGTGCCAGTTTTCCCAACCCAGCACCACGTTCAGTCATCGTGCCGGTTTAAAACTAGCACCTTTGAGGCCTTAGGAACGAAAAAAAAAGCCGGCTCGATGCATCGGTTCGAATTGAGCCAATGCATCGAGCAATTTCACATGAAACATGTAGTTCAAGAACACGAGATGACACACAAGTCATACACAATAACTGATGAGCACACAAGAACACAAAACACACAAGAACACATAGCATTCCCGATCCCCTCCGCCCGGCCGTTGCCTTCCCTCCCACCACCGCCGCTGCCCCTGCCTCCCCTCCTGTCGGGTTGCCGCTCCCGGCCAGATCTGGCGGAGGGGAGGCACCACGCCACCGTCGCCTCCCTCCCGCCACCGCACTGCACCGCCCCCGCCTCCCCTCCTGCCGGGCCACCATTCCTAGCCATATCTGGCGGAGGAGGCGCCGCCACTGCCCCCGCCCCCGCCTAGTTGGAGAAAAGAAAATTTTTGGGTGTCACATTGGACGTTTGACCGGATGTTGGAAGGGGTTTCGGACACGAATGAAAAAACTAATTTCAGAACTCGCCGGGAAACCGCGAGACGAATCTTTTGAGCCTAATTAAGCCGTCATTAGCACATGTGGGTTACTGTAGCACTTATGGCTAATCACGGACTAATTAGGCTCAAAAGATTCGTCTCGCTATTTCCCCCGTAACTGTGCAATTAGTTTTTCTTTTTATTTATATTTAATACTTCATGCATGTGTCTAAAGATTCGATGTGATGTTTTTAGGAAAAACTTTTTGGGAACTAAACAGGCCCCTAGTACTGGGAAGAAGAAGAAGACAACAGAAGAGAGTACCAACTTGGTCACGTGTGTCAGGACCATGATCGGTGTTGTCGATGCTGTCAGCAAATTTCACCGCTTCTTCCCACCAGCTAGGATCATCCTCACCGCTCTCTGTAACTGATTTCGTTCCATTGCAAAGGTACTCATCATTCCTGTTGCTCCCCTCAATGTTGATCTCCACAACTTCCCCCTGATATTCCCTCTGGGCTGAATCGGATATCGAGCTGAGCTCAGGAATCACGTCCCAGGGAACAGGGCGCAATGGAGAACGGTAACCTATTCCAAAGTGATGATGATAAGAGAAAAAAGGATCATGTATAAGTGAGAACTTATGGAGTATCGTCCCGTGCTTACCTTGGCAGTCAGGATCATAACACTTTTGGTAATATGCAGCTCTCTGGAATTCAACAATATACATCACTGTTGCATAAGCACGGCTAGTGATTAGCTAATGTGAATAGGACCAATGATATATTCGAACGATAGAACGGCATGGAGTGGGGTTGCATGTCAGTGGTTCGGATATCGTGGTAGCATAAATTAACTATATGCTATAATTTTGTTATCACAGCGTTATTCTGTTCGAATAAATAGAGATATTATGAAATCAACTTACAATACGTAACTATTTTGCACCGTAGTAAACAGGTGAGGAAAGAAAACACAAGATTGGTTTGCTTAATGGACATGTAAAACATTTCCAGAAAAAGTGTCAAACATTAAATAGAAGATATAAGAGAAGAAAACAAAAAAGATAAAAACAACTATACGGTGCATGTGTTTTCACAAAAAAATACTGACAAGGAATAAAGAAATAACAAAAGCATGTGATAGCAAGAGCAAATAGTGAAGTAGTTATAATAACAAGACTGTAGAAGCATAAATATAACTCTTCTTTTTTCTACTCATTGCACAAAATTTCCATCAGCATTAACGAAGTAATGCAAAAATGTACAAGAAGATTGAACAGAACAAAGGTAAATTGTTACCATGATTGCTTTTATGTTCTCTTCCAATATGCTCACAGTATCTACTCCTTGACATACTATAAATCATCAAACCATAATGTGAAAACCAGTACCAGCATCTAATTTTTCCTGCAGAGATGGGTGCAGAAATCTTTAAGATATAGTGAAAGTGTGCAGCTCGTATTTCCTGGGATACAGCGTTGTTAATCTTTTGCCTAAAATGCAAGTAATGACAGTACTACAAGAAATAACATCAATACAATATATTGTCTAATAACATAATTGGAGCAGGGCAGAAAGTCATCAGTATTGATGTGCAGAGTCAAATTTTGATGGTGGAGGGATCCTGGGTAGATAATGAATAATGGCATCCTTTTTAGATAATGTAGAGTAGTATCTGCATCAAGTGGAGATAGGGAAAGTTCAAGAATTTTATGGAATATACTACTCTGGCTTCACTAATGTTTTTCACACAAAAATTTAACAAACCACTTGACCCATACCAAGCTATTTGAGCTGACTATGCACATAAATACACCCTTCCGAATTCCAGAAAGACCGACAGAAACATAGTGAAACAGAGTCCTGATGACTGATTGATTATCAATAAGAAAGAGGGATAATTGAGAGGAAGATAAACCACCTGAGACATTTCCAAAAGAAGCTATAGATTCAATAAAGACATCCAGAGCTGGAAAAGGAGATATTCCATAAGTATTTGAAACAGGAAAATCATTTCGATGGGTACCAATGGAGTCCTTGCTGTTTCTTCCTTGAATCTAACCACAGCACATTAGACAACCAATTAATATAAAAAAAATCAACAGAATATTTAAGTATATTTGGTACAGGAGTTATAAGAAGCACGTGACACATTTATCCAATAGGACACTTTCGTAACAACCAATATTTTGTAAATTTTCAATAAACTATTCAAAATTAGTGAAGGATCAAAATGTAGGACACTTTTGTAACAACCAATATATTTGTAAATTTTCAATACAAAATTCAGAAATAGTGAAGCTTCAAAATGCATGAGTCATTTATTGCAACTTCTAAGCCACACAGCTAGCTGGTCAAAAAATACGTCAATCAAAACCTGCATCAGAGTTTGTGAAAATAGGGAATAATTATATTGGGAATAGATAAAGTGATAAATAGTTGCATTTGGATTTGATAGAGTAGGGGTATTAGAGTCTTTTAGGTTTTGTATTGGTATGTGTGGGATGGATGAAAAATAAACTTATTTTGAGTATTCCAGAAAATGCCCAAGCAGGAAAGTTGCAAGGTAATGCAAGAAAGCATATATACTTACTCGTATCATGCTGGCTTCCGAGTCAAAATGCAATGTTTTCTTGCAATCTAAATCAAGTTTGCATGTCAAAAGTTTATCACAGTCATCATCTAATCTGCAAATAAGTGACTCCATAAAGAGCTCCTTATCACTCTGTAACATTTAAAACAAGCTGTCAGAGTGCAGGGGGGGACATATATCCAAATCTCATAACTCCTTAAGACAAACAAGCTGTCGGAGTGCAGGGGTGACATATAACCAAATCTCATAACTCCTCAGACAAAATCTTCCATGTTCACATGCAGTCAACAGAAGATAGCATAAGGCAAAGAAGACATACAACACAGAAAAGATAACATAAAGTATTAGGATCGCTGTACTGAGCAGATTAGCCATTCCAGCAGGCATATCAAACTGCAGTGCAGATCTAAATTAAAATTCATCTGCTGTGTTTTAGAAATTATACAAGGACCTACTACCGAAAGGGCAATCTGTGATACACTCCTTTGTGGTAACCGATGGATCAAAAGGTTTCAAGAATGGATCAGGTTCTGGAAACCAAGCAGTACTAACTAGTAACTACTAAATCAGCTACCTGAACTAGGCTGTTGATAAACTGGCTTGTTCAAGAAAAAACAAACAGGGCAATTATGGACTATCAAAACAAATGTGAAATTCTTCTAAAAAGCCTCCTTGGAATATATATAAAATTGATGGCAGTTCATCAGTCCAAAATTTATGTAGTCTATCAGAACTGGGATGCCAAAAAGAGCCGATTTACAAGCAAATGAAAAAAACTATCACTTTCGCACTGTGTAGACACATGTTTTTTTTTTCAGAAATGGTGTTGCTTACAAGTGTCAACAAATACAGCACTAGCGAGGACCAGATCAACTAGTAGAGTACTTCTCTTACTGATTTCAGGAAAACTTGACAGGTCCAAGGCCATATAAAACAGCCTTTTTAAGTTCAAAAAGAAAGAAACAACTATTTTAAGTGAACATCTTCACTATTTCTGTATTTCAGCATCATGGCATGAAACAATAAACCATCAACTTTTTATCACTATTACAGGCTTACAATTATTCTCCGTCCCCCAAAAATTGTTCTACCATTTGAAATAGGAGACGTGTGTTTACATCAAATCTACAAGAAGAAATTAAATTTTCTAATATAGTTGAAGAACAGAAAGAAGTCGGCATGTCAAATCAAGAACTTGACATTAGGAATATTTATCGAGAACAAAGAAAAGAACTTATGATCAAGGTCTCACCATGTTTTTATGTTTGAAACGCTCAGTAGCCACAAGAAATGACTTCTTCCCAGACTTCGATGAGAAGGCTAAACGAAAACAACGATTCCGGGAGTAAACAGCAGTATCCATAAAGAGATGATCAGCACGACCTGTACAACTGCTATCTTTCGTAATGTACAGTTTATCAAAGTTAGGATTAGCTGCACGCTGAGATGCGATCCGTGAGCAGATCTGCAAAGAAGAGCAATACTTCAGTGTAGAAAAAAAATTCCAATCAACCACGTCGATTCTATATTGAACCAGGCAAAGCAAAAAAGGCAAATGTTCTGAACATAAATCCCATGGCCAGAAAAAAGGATACACATCTTAGGTTTGTTGGCAAACATATATGCAGAACATGTATATTGCAAATCAATTGCTAGTCAGCGTTGATGTACACACCTGTAAAGTAGAAGAAATTTATTCTGGTTCTTTTGGGCGTGGCGGACAAGCAGTGGCCGTGCCGTGCGTGTCCCTGTTGGGTCTCAACCGAACAACAGTGGAGCGAACCGTGCCATCCGGGGACACTCGGACGACATGAGCAGTTTCACTTGTCCCCCATCTCTCTTCCCTTTGCTCGATTATATCCGGCTGTTCAGACTTCACACCCATCAGAGCACTGCACTGCAATGCATATGCGACCCAGAATTAGTGCCTACTTGGACTATTGTACCGCTGTCTTAAGACTATTCCCAGCTGCTAATACGCGTACCGAACTAACTGGTACTTAGTACTTGGCTTAAGATATATAGAATTGATTTGGGCTTGTACCCTGTACGTGCTTTGCATTAGTACATACTAGTACTACATAGTACTAGGCTACTAGCTATAGCTAATTAGCTACTTGTTCGTAATCAAACATGGTGCAGAAATAACAGTGGAACCATGTGGCCAGTGGATGTATATCGATCATGCATGCAATCCATTGATCCTGTGTCGATCAGACGATCGAAGCATCTCTTACTTGTTCTTCTTTTGTTCGGTTCCCTGGAGGCTGGAGATAGAATCCATATCGCACAAATGTCCTGTTCATTCTCCAACAAGAGTTGGACGAAGATAAAGATTTTCGTGGCACACTTTTTAAACTGCTAAACGGTACGTTTCGTGCGAAAACTTTCTATATGAAAGTTGCTCTAAAATAATTAAAACTCAATCAATCATACGTTAATACTACCTCATTTTGCGTAAAACTTCATCTTTATCTTCGGAAGAAAAAAAACCACCAAAGTGCCACTCGAATCACATCAAACGCTGCATGCAGAGTTGATAAACCAGACAACTTTTCATTTGAATTCGCTCGATCGAGATATATATCGCCGTATCGATCGAGGAATGTACAGACTGGTGTGTCGATGAGGAGCAGGGATCGCTGGTACGCAATCTTTCCTGTCGCCTAACCGACATGATTGGAGGGATACATCGATCGATCGATCTCATCACCCGTTGATTAATTCCTCGTCGCCAAGGTTCCTGACAGATCGAAGATCCGGATTACGCTTTTGTCGATCGATCGATTCGAGTGTTCGGTATAGACGAGAGAGAAATCGATCGCTCTGCACATGCATGATGGTTGGTCGGTATTAGTCTGATGAACTCTGACGAAGCAAGTTGATGGCAGACATGGACGGGACTGAACGGCTCATATCGAAAAGCAGATGACATGTATCTGCTACTAGTACTACACTGCTGGTAATATTCCTCCGGAGCAATTGGGTTTTGATCTGGTAAACTGAAGATCATGTTGGTTGTGGTCAAGCGATAATGGTTTGCCAATGGCATACTTAACCAGGGGGATGTGATCAGTTTTGATTGTCTTGTTTGATTTGATGAGATGGAGGGATGGAGGTGACGACATATGATGAGCAGGTGAAGGTACAAAACTTTATATCTTGCCTTTTTTTTTTCCTATTAAACTTTTATCAGGGGACACTGGCTGAAAGTGATTAAAACTGGACAAGCTTTACTGTATGGATTAGAAAGTCACTTTTCATGTGATGTGAATCGACCATGGTAATATGGTATCCCTAGAACAAACCGAGCTAGCACCGTTATGATTCGTCTAAATTCTTGCTTGAGGATAAACGAATTTCACTATATAGGCACGGTTTAGATTCCAACTTTTTTCTTCAAACTTTCAACTTTTCCGTCGTATCGTTCCAATTTCTTCAAACTTACAATTTTGACGTGAAAGTGTACACTGCCATAGTTACATGTGCACATACTTTAGTATACACAATTTAGCTTAGGTCTCATTTGGTTTAAAGGATTTCTAGAGGATTATTGTACGAATTAAAACTACTCCTATATAGGATATTTTTTCATATGCATTATTCGTTTCATATAAATAGGTATTACCAAATTCTTAAGAATCATAGTCCTATAACCGGCAAATTTTGTTACAGCACACTCAAATTTTGTGTAATTTGCTGGTAGACATGGTAAAAATGTGTTCTTGCTGAAAGACACTCTAAAAAGCTGGTAATTTGCTGGAGGACACTTTCGGCTGAATTGAATTGATAATTCTTAATAAAGACGAGAATGCCCCTATGACCACATTCTTCAAACATGACGTTAGAGTAAAAATTTAGAAATTATGCAAATATAAATTTGTCATCTCCCCAAGTACTTCACTAGCATACATTATATTCCATCTTTGTTCTAGTCTCAGCGCAAAAAGATTTTGACCCTAGGGGTACTCTTGTCTTTTTGAAGAATAACGAGTAAAATGTCACCAGATGTTTAGAACAAGGAGTAACCTATAAAGAAGGTCTTCTGTATCCATTCCAATGACAGATGCTGATAAAAACTTTTCACTCAATGTGTTTCTGAGGCTGAGAGAGATTGCCCATGCCCTCCCACGTGTTAACAAATATACGTCAGGGTTACAAGATGACGTGTTACCAGTTGAAACAGAACGTTCCTGCGTGTAAGAATCGACGTCTAAGATCAAACATTTGGTTGAAGCTTAATGATCATTAATATGCCATCTAATTAGTTCCTCCAATAAAATGGGTAAAATAAATAAAGCTTCATCATTGTAGCAAAACAATGATCATCACAGAAAGGAGCTCCAAACTACTAAAACCAAGTGCAAACCAAAAGTTTTGTGACTTATTTATCTTTTTGTTACAGTAAAGACCCAGCCACATCAGAAACACCAGAGCAATTTACTAACCAAACACCATTATGCCTGGACATCCTCAGTAGGATTCTTTAGTCACCCTGAACTATCAGATATAAAGAAGAAATGGCATGTTTTCTTAGCAGTCATTTTTTCATTTTGACTCTAAGCATCCTGTCTTTTTACCAGTCATTTACTCATTTTGAATCTAAGCATCGCAGAATTTTTCTTATAATTTGCATACTGGAAATAAACAGAATCTGACTACATAATTTAGTTCTCCCACAACTGACAATGTGTCATCAAATATGAATCTACTAAAGAACACCTAAGATTAATATCCCTTCCATCATTTTTTAATGAGGACGTTAAATTGAAAAAGTAAATAGAGGGAGTACAGCATAACTAATGAAAACATGGCAAAATCACATCAATTAAAGATCCCCCACCATTTTGCACTTATCTGAAGTACTCCGTATGTAATATGTCTGGTTCTCAAAATCCATGTTCTATGCAAAACAAAGGCAATGCAGCTAAACTTTCACAGTAAATTACTGACTCTGCAATGCAGCTTGCTTACCTCTACTGGATCAGCTGCGCACGACCGGAACCTTTCCTGCACATACCGCGAGAGGCAGTTGCCAAGCCCAGCAGCCGTGGACAGCACCCAAGACGTGAACTCCTGGACCTTCACCCCCTTCCCACCACGGGAAACCTCCCATCCCCAAACACCAGCGTCATCCGCGACGGCGCCCGCCGACACGAGCGCCGACAGCACCAGGTGCGTCACGTCCGGGAGCAACACGGGTTCCCCCTTGCCGCCTCCCTCCTGACCACCCGAAACCCCGGGAGCCGAACCGCTCCACGCCATGACCCAGCACATCCAGAGCAACACGGCGATCTCCCCCGGCGCCAGCTCCCCCACGACCTTCCCCTCGCCACCGGCGCCGTCCTCGTCCGGATGGAACTGAAGGCCGCAGGGAGCACCCGCTTCGGCGCAGGCCGCGGTGTACACGCGGAGGAGCAGCGCCAGCGACTGCGACGCCGGCACGCGCGCGCAGCAGCGGTTGAATCCCCTGAGGAACCCGAGCCAGGCGGCCGCGTCCCCCGCGGGGCCGACGTCGGAGAAGAAGAGCGAGGCGATGGCGGGGCCGCAGGCGGGCGACGAGGCGGGGAAGTGACGGGGCACCGCGGCGAGTCGGAATCGGAAGAGGCGGGCGGAGAGAAGGACAGAACGCCTCGCCAGCGAACCGTTCGAGCGGAGAGAACGGCGCAGGGACCGGTCGCCGCGAGGAGCGGGGAGGCGGGCGAGGAGCGAGGCGAGGGAGCCGACGGGGTTCTCTGCTCTCCGGCCTCCGGCGAGGATGCCGGTGGAGGTGACGCGCCATGGTGGCCGGTTTGGCTGTCTGTCGCCGCCGCGCGCGGTGGCTGTCTGTCGGCGTGTCGCCGAAGGGTGTGGAAGTTTGGAGAGTTGGGGAGGAAGGAGAAGAGAAGTCGACGACTCCTGGAGAATCCGAGGGGGTGGAGAAGAAGGAAGGCTGCAGCGCAAAGACGAAGAGGAGAGCCCAGGAAGGGGACGGTGCGTGTACCGCTGGCGGAATCGCGAAAAGAGCGGCGAGTTGCGGGATCCAACGCAGCTGCCTCCTGTAAGCGGGAGCACTCGTCACGCCTGTCGATTCACAAATTCTCCGTTCGACATTTCATTCGAAACTGGCCACCTCTACCAAATACAGCTGGATTTGTGTAGAAATTTTTTAAAAATTCATACATCTGACTGAGCTCTCGCATCTTCCGACCCAAAAAACGAAGAATGTAAGGAAGGATGCATACGATACTTCCTGCTCAAGCTTCAGCTAGTTCCAAACATGTTGTAGTAACAAACATAGTTCATAGGTTGTCTTGAGCATCATTCCAGAGCAATGTCTCCAGCAAAAATGAGAGTAAAAACATAAACTTTCGCAAGATCGGAGTACAGTGCACAGGTTTGTACGAAGCAAATAACCAAAAATCCAAATTTCCCAGTGTATACAGATTGACAAGGCCCTCTCTGCCCCAAAACAGCGCTCGAATATGATATGCAGACAGCGACTCCAGTGTAAGAGAATTAAAACGATTGAGAAGGCCCGTACTGGCCGCCGTAATCAGGACAGTCCTCAGTATGAATGCACCCGCACTGTCTGTATCAACCACATCACTTATACTCCCCATACTTTCAGCAGCAAGAACTGCCTTCTCAGAAGCCCTTCTGCATTTGCCTCTTTGTTCAAATGGACCTGGCAAGCCTAAACCGCAGAAAGTAAGATCACTCTTATTATGACGGTCTCGGCTAGTAAGAGAGTGTGAAATCCAAGAATCAATCAGGTAGAAATAGAATCGATGGACATGAATTCCTTGTAAGAAGAACCAAGTTAGTTGCCAACAATAGCATGTGGCACTTTGCATTCACCCTGCAATTTCTTCTCCTTTTTCCGCACCCAAAAAATTACTAACACCAAGATAACAGTTACAAAATAATTTGCAAACATATCAATCATATATGTGGAATAAGAAAGACCAGAATAAATAGGAGACATCTGGAAAAAAGGGACAATATCAAATTTTCTGTCAGCTATACACCTATCGCCATCTCCTTCTCACTACTTCGTAGTGAATCACACCTAGCAAACCATGACACCTCAATTACAACTCATATACGTTCCCTGTCCAGATACTGTGCCAAATGCTAACGCATCTGCCAAGATAACCGTCCCGAAAGCATCATTTCACTTATGGCAGCGGACATAATAGGACGAGACCCACCCAGCCCAAGATATTCCAACTTAAAATTGTGATGTCACAAGTGGTCTATTTCAATGGAGCAGGTTAGTAATTTCCCGCACAGGGAACCATCGACCTGCAAGCCAAACTTATTAACTAGTGTATCGTGCGTTGTTTTTTTATCTTAGACCCTCATGTGCGATGCTCATAATAGTGCTTATTAGTCCAGGGATGGAAATCCCTGAATGCCAAATATCCACAAAAGATCAATATAGCCAGCAATCTCATGCTGAGAACAATCCTTTTGAGGAAAAACAAAAAGCAATGCACATCGCTAACTATCTAGTATAGTTGTATTGTGCTGCTGCTCTCATTGCCCAAATGTGTTTGCCTCATGTACATAACTACATATCAGCAAAATTATGCCATGTTCCGACAAAACTGTCCTCTTAATCAACAAATGGCAGAGTAAAAATACTGGTGATATTCTACAAGTTATTCATAGAAGCACGAAAATGAAGAATTGACTGCTGTCCACACCATTCCAAGTATGTCACCATGACCATGGGTTTCCGCCTGCGGAGTAACATTTTTCCTATCTTTCCTAAAAGAATAAGATATACAGCGCCAAGGGAGACAGGGTCGAGGGCACGAAGAGATTAATTCAATCTAATTCACTACCCTAACCTGGGGAACCATCCCCCTTTATAATAGAGGGGAACTTCAACACCCTTTAATATATCAGAGAGAGGGGAATTCTAACCCTTAGACTCTCTAACCAACTTGAGCTATGATTAACCGTTCCTGTGGGCCTTGCCCTCTCGGCCCATACCAAAGGCGGACCATAAGGACATGACGATGTTCATACAAGAAAAAAAATTAATGATCCCGCCATAATAGCAGTTACTAGGCCCCAATCTCCTCAAAAAGGACAGTTCGACTATGGAAAACACAACGGATCTAGATAAGTGGCGCGAACAAAACGCATCAGCCGCATTGATTCTTAAGACTCTTATTAAGTGAACTAGCGTCACCACATCAAAACGAGAATCTGGCAGTGATGTTCATACTTTATCACGCTTGAAGCGATAGGTTTACACTGACAAGTAATTGTCTCATGAGTAAGAGCTAAAACATGACTTGTCTTTCACGGAATTATAGCACAATTAGTCATATGTAAAATTCAATTACTGCACATAATTAAAACGTATGTCGTCGATGTCGATGTCCGTCCTAATACAAATATAAAGCGGCACCACCCTCCTTCACAGATTAGATCTCACGAGTTGTACTTGATAAATCCAAATTTCTGTGCACTGCTAGAACATAAGTATCACTAATCTAACAATTCAAAAATCGATTCGAAAAAGCTGTAAGTTCCATGCCGTCTATTGCTAATAGAGCTCATCAGAAAAGCAAATCTCGATAGTTCTTGTAAGAAACACAGCCAACAGATTGAATGGGGGTGGATGGGCTTACGGACGTGTGGTACTGACCTAGGTCACCCCCACGCTTGGCGGGTTGCCGATCGGACCTCCTCGGTTGCGAGCCTCCTCGCAACTTGCGCTCCCCGGCGACGATCTTCTCGCGGAGGGCCCGCGCGGAGGTCCGCGGCGTCCCGGTTCGCCGGGGTGGTTGAGCGGAGATGGGCGACAGCGCCCTCGGGGTCGCGCCACGACGCCATGCAGGCGGGAGCCCTACGTGGCTTTCGATCATCAGGATGTTGCGAGCGCGCGAAGCCTTCTTCTTCCCGCCGCTCGCGGGATGGACGCCGGGGGCGTGGCCGTTGGCGTGGCGCTGTGGGCGATTGGCGATTACGGGTGGCAGTCGCGGTCGCAGGGAGCCGGAGACGAGGGTTGGGGCGTGGCGTCTTACGTCGGCGAGGGGGCTTGGGGCCGGGCGCCTAGTCGCCGGCGCTGGGCCGCTTGCGGGCGGCGTCGCCATCGGCGGCGGGGGTTTCGGTCCCTATCTTGGCGTCCTTGGCTGCGACTCTCCGAGGAGCAGAGGAAGCAGAGAGAGAGAGAGGGTTCGGTCGAGTGGGAGAGAGCCTTGGTTTTTGGTTTTGCTGCTCGGACTCGACAGAATGAGCCGGTTTTTGCTATATAGCAGCGTCCGCTTTGGATCAGGTTGCTTCGCTTATGGATTCTTTGCATCAAGGAATTTCAATGGTTCGAAGGAATTTCATTATTTAAAAAATAAATTCTAGTACAGTACACCCTCGGTAAAAAAAACAAACTCGTATTATGATGTGACACACCCTAGATTTATTCGGATTCGTTGTACTATGATACATCAAATCATATTACTAGGTTGCCTTTTTTTTAAAAAAAAAGAGAGGCAGTACTTACAACAAAATAAGTAGGATTGAAAAAAAATATATAATGAATTAGGTTCCTCCTATAGCCTATGAGGCTATAACATCCTATTTGTGTGTTTTCTCTATTCCTGTGTTTTCAAAATCTATGTTTTAAAATGAACCAGGTTATGGATAGCAGAGTAAAAAAACTATCAACGAGTATTGCTTCCCAGCAAGTTTTATGGCTATCCATAATTACCACTCAGTTATCAATGAACGGTGTAACCGTGGTCACTTCCTGGCTGCATAACGCTCTAAGTGGTTAATTGGTT
>CM020187.1:12797968-12812158 GCA_009805545.1 Oryza longistaminata | reverse complement strand
CAAAGACTTAATACATGCTTAGCTTAGTAATAGGAAAAAAGACTTAATACATCTTTGCTATTATTATGTGTGGTTTGTGAAAGATCATCTATGCCCCTAGTTGGTTTTGGTTAATTGATGACAAACGATTAAGGGACTAATGCGCTTATTAAGTGTATAAGCAAGTGATTAGTCTGATGAACAAGCCCATGAAAAAACCTAAGCCTAATTTCAACTCCAGGTTGTTTTACATGTCACAACACTTACACCAGGTTTCTTTGCAAGTTTTTCATCATCTCTTGAAGGTTTTGGACCATGTTTTATGTTGGGTTTGATAGCCCACGAAACTAGATTTCCAGAGTCCAAGATCATTGAAATCAGACTTCGGAGTAAAAGGTTATTGCATTTCTTTCTTCAACATCGTCAGACTATCCGATTTGAAATCAAACTATCCGATGTATCGAACTATCTGATTTTTCAGAGAACTTCACTCTCTCTCTTGGTTTGAAAACTCCTCTCGAGTGAGTTTTTTTTCTAAGTGTCGGAGTATCCGATGTTGGATCAGATAGTCCGATGATACAAAGACTCCGAAATTTCATAGAACTTAAGTCTTTGTTTGAGGGCGAAGTTTTTGCTTGTAAAATATCACACTATCCTTGTATTAAGGGCTGCTCAGATTGATGCCGATTTCAACCATACCATTTTTTTGGCAAAGTTGCCAAAAAATATCTACGTTTAGTTTGTTGCTAAATTTGGTAATTACATATTGCCAAATTTTGGCAATACTAAAATTTGGTAATGTTTATTTTGGCTACAATCTGAACCGGCC
This sequence comes from Oryza longistaminata, assembly GCA_009805545.1. Lineage (NCBI taxonomy): Eukaryota > Viridiplantae > Streptophyta > Magnoliopsida > Poales > Poaceae > Oryza > Oryza longistaminata. The sequence goes on along the minus strand of CM020187.1, from coordinate 12,811,350 downwards.
TTAAGACAATCATGAAGCTGCCGCAAGGTCCTTTGTGAAGAGCAACAACATATGCGTGTACATCAAAGCTGCAAGAGGGGCAGCAATCGGTATGGACATATATGGAGTTTAATATTTTTTGAGTAAATTGCACCCCCAGTGTATTAACTTGACAGGTGGGTGCAATTTGGTGCAAGAACTTGAGAAATGAGAGTAGTTCTAGTGCAACAACTTGATAGGTAGGTGCAATTCAGTATAAGAACTTAATAAATGATCGTATAAATGCAACAACTTGCAAGGTAGGTACGATTTTGATACGCTAAACTAAGAAAAGTTATGCGACAACTTATATATTTGGAGCATTTTTTTATATAGATTAACAATATACTAGCGTGGATTTGTATAAGCATATTTTTATCCTAATAACTAATAACTGAAAATCAGTTAAATTGGATGTAAAAATTATTATATTTCAGTTGATATTTGAGAAGGTGAAAAAAAAAATCTCAAAGGTAATTGATGTAAACTGTATATGCAGCATAATTCTTAAAGAATAAATTCAATATTTAAGGTAATTTCCGTAGGAATTTTGAAATCATGAAAAAACACACCTAGCATATGCTTAGCCAAGTTGATGCACTAAAATATTAAATTGTCAAGTTCTCGTAGTAGAACGCACACACTTGTCAAGTTGTTGCACTCAGACGTTTAATTCTCAAGTTTTTGTACTATATTCCACCCACCTACCAAGTTATTGTACCGTGGGTGCAATTTATTCATATTTTCTATATAACTTATGGAGCTTGACTGTTTGTTACCCGACGCAATTCACTTTATATTTGCAAATAGTGTGGTGTTCATGACAAAGTATTATTTTGCAATGTGTATACTAGGGGGTAACCTCCCCAACTAATAGCAACTTGTAATACGCCCGTGCTAACGCTACGGCAATATCTGATAATGAAAATAAAACAATAAAAATAACAATATATGTTTTAGTGATTAAGCATATATTATTTTAGGATTCAGGCAACAAAAATGAAAGAAAGAGAGCTACTATATTGTGGAAGAATATATTGATCAACCTACCATGCGCATATGCGAATATATTGATCCAGGCATCCCACCTTCATCCCTCCATCCAAACAATGTATATGATCATTCCAACCTATTATATCCCTCAAAGTGGGCAGAGCTGGGCGTTAAGGCTATCAATGGACATTTTGCCCTCTAGATAAGCGTCTATTCCTTTATGGATTAATACTAATTAGATGCTACAAAACTGGCATTGCTGATTTCTGTTAGTTTAAAAGGTACTTAGTGACATATGCTGCTACATGCTTCTACTAATACTATAGTAGTGCAGTAATTTGAAGTACCTAACCTAGAAAATTGCAAGCTGAAATTTTAATCAAAACTAAAAAAACCAGTGAAATGTTGAAATAGGTAGCCAACAAATCTAGACTTTAAAAAAAGGAAAACAAAGTACTGTTGCTAAAAACCAGGTGCTCTTCAGACTTCATATGAAAAAGGATAAAACTAATACGGCTAGATGAGAGCTGTGCTACAGATGATCCTAACTTGAATACCTGATGCTTAACTAAGACCAGGAACAGGACAGTAGGACACTGCAGGAGATGCTTGGGTTACTAACAAAATAACACTATTCAGATGTAGAGCTAATTGCTTATTCAGATATTTGGTCAAGCAAACAAAACTAACTTGTGCAGAATAGTGAAATGGCTAACAAAACTGATAAAATACAAAGCCCAGCAAAAGACAAAAAAAACTCTGCCAGCATAGTAATTAGCACGTTACTATATATGCACTCTTAATATAGTTTACCCAAGTTTTGAGATGAGAAACCAATTTACATTGAGAAACAATAGTACCCGACTTGGAGATATCTGGAGGTTGTCTGAAGCACGTCCTAAAGTTTATCTCGATGGGATTGAAACCTCGATGTATTTCCGTTTGATGCCTCCACTTGAAATCCAGATCATCGGTAGTCCAAGTGGAACATCTCCTGCCATTTGTCGCTGCTGCAATCGTTGTTCGAGTCAACTCTATGCTACATAGTAAAATTGGATATAGGAGTATTTGGAGATATTATGTGAGGTTAAGAATGAGCCCAATACGCACAGATTGGATGTGAGCCCAATACGGTCAAATAAGCATATTTCGTATGGTGCGAGCAACTGAATTCCCAACAAAATTGTATGTAGAGATTATTAGATAGGCTTTGTGAGGCCCATGTGGCCATGATATTATTAACTATAAATTAATAATATGTGGTTAAGATAACACGATCTATTTGATCAATGGTGTGATTCGTCAGGTTAATATGAGAGGTCATAAAAAGTGCTCAATTAGTATAGGTATAGATTTTTAAAGCAACTTTCGTATAGAAACATTTTGCAAAATACGCACTGTTTAGCAGTTTAAAAGCGTGCGCGCGGAACACGAGGAAGATGAGTTGGGAAAGTTTGGGGGAAGAACACAACCTAATAAGTCAAAAAAAGAAAGATAAAAAAGCTTGAGTTTATGGGACAAACCCCATATCCCTCCTAATTATATCCAAACAAATAGAAAACATATAAAATCTATAACAAAATTCTAAAGGAATTACGTCATTCAAAGTGGGACAAAAGATCCTAGCTACTGAGTGTAGCTCCGCTGCGTATAGTATCCTGCTCCTCCTGGCATCAAGGACCTGTAGCTAAGATGCACATGCTAATTTTTTTTCTATATGCTGCATTTTTAATGGGTGCCTTAGTGTATATGACACTATATATATATTCCAAACAAAAATGTCTATTGTAGTCCAAATTGATTTTGGATTGTGGGAAACAACTCATTGTTTCGTGTAGAGTGCGTGAGATTATTCTTTTAGGGGAGAAAAAAATTAAGGGGAAGAGTGCGTGAGATTTCACATAGCCTACGAATATAATTTCATAGCTAAAAATAACTCCGCATGTGTGATTATTATTGCAGTGTCGACTTTTCATGAGTGTTGTCATGATTTAAATATTTTTACTCTAAAATTTATAATTAAACATTAGGAATTTATATACTCCAGACAATCACTCTTTGTAACTTTTTTTAGCTAATGTGCATTAGGAATTTTGTATTACACTTATGTGTAAAGTGTTACCCTTAAATTCATTATATTTTAGCCGTAACAAAAATTCTGACGGTCTTAAGAGTATAAATGTCTTTTTCGTGTGTGTGTGTGTGCGTGTGTGTGTGTGTCAGTTGGTTTACACAGTGTGTTCACGCAGCTTGTGCATAATCTTCAATGCGAAGCCCACAATATCTACCCTATTTTATCTTCTTTGTTTGAAAGACTTAGGAATTTAAACAATCACGGAGTTTATTATGTGCATTGCTGTTAGATGACCTACAAGCATTTGTGGAGGTATATTGGAAATAAAAGTTTTACTCACGATGATGTGGATAAATCTCAAACTTTTATTTTTATATCATGTGATAGTTTTTAGGTTTGCAATATATGTGGTTTATACTACATATTTTTGCCTCCTAATTAAACCTCTGTTTGTATGCATCGCGCTGCCATTGGTCCCGGAGGTGCACACGTAAATTCGGTTTTACTTGAACTTGCCGGAAAACAAATTCACCCCTAGTTGTTTGTTGCTTATATATGGTATTATATGTCTATGGCATGTTTTATGAGTATACTCCAGTATCTATCAATTGTTGGTTTGTCTAGGTGAACAATTTAGCACATGAAAATATGAATGGGACGGATCCATGTTTATAAAGTTGAAGTTGTCTTGTATACAATATAAAGTTGTAGCTCATCAGAGAAACTTGACACGGTGATGGCGATCTCCTGCAATCGCAGGAGGTGCATCATAGAATTTTTTTTATTTTTCTTTAATTTTGAGGCTCTGGTTAATTAGATCAATCTAACCTAACGGTAGAGATCCTGGTTGTTCTCTTTCGATGAGATAAATCCAATAGCCTAAAATAACATATCAACAATTCAAGTGAAAATCAATGATGAGATGTGTTTCCTTTTATCAAAATTTATATGATTTTTTAATTTATTAGAGCGTCATATGATGGCTTAGGAGTATATATAGGATGCCACGTGATGGTTTAGAAGTGTTTGCAGGAAGTTTAATGGACTTTTATATAAAGCCGTGTGTTTGTGCAACTATATTATCTCCCCTCTATTAAATTTACAATAACAATGACAATGTACTGTAGAACAATTTTGCATTGTAGATATAACTTTATCACACTAAACTTTTTTTCTGTAATTAATGAAATAATTGGTCATATATGTTGGTGCGACCTTGGTACATTTGATCATTCTTTTAAAAAAGATAGATCTAACAACCTAAAATCGATTTAAGTAGAAATCGATGGTCAAATATTTCTTTTGGATTTTCTCTAATTTAAGAGTGCTAGGTAGTTATTTAGAAATATTTGTATGATGTTTAGTGTACTATAAAGAGTACAGAGGAAGAGCTTGCTCGATCTAGAAGTTTGATGTCTATCTATGGATAATTTTAGGCCCATAAAGAAAAATAATAATTTTAGTTATCATGGAAATAGAAAAAAAAAGAAAGGAAAGGAGGAAGGGTAGGTTAGGTAGATGCGTGAGAACGCCGTGCGAGTCATGACAGAGGGAGATTTTTCTTATGATAGATCTAACGATTTAAAATAATGGGTTCATTGATTTAAATGAAAATCGACAGTCGAATTTCTCTATTTTATTAGAGTGCCATATCCAACTCGAAAGTGTTTATAGGGTTTCCACGTGAACGGCTAGAAGCCAGAAGTTTTATAGAAAATTAATGGCCTATAATTATGATCATCAAGGTATCTAAAAACAATTACGTATGTACATAAATATTGCTAAGATAAATGTCATAAATAGTATAAAAATAATTGGTCAACCATATTTAATTGGTCAACAATGTATTTGTCGGCTTAGGAGATTACTTAGTTGTCAGTTATTAAAACACATATATAAGTTATTAAGACTATAGGTCCACATGACAACTTTTGTGTAATTAAAATATATAGGTAATATGGATGCAATATTTTTTATAGATAAGATACATCATATATTTTATAAAATTTTAGATAGTGAACAACCGAAGAAAATAAGGGGTAAGGATTGATCGCTTCTTTTCCAACCGTGCGTGGGTGCATATGTGCATACATAATGTTCTTTTTTCAATTTTTTCCAATGAATAGTTTTTTATATTGTTTTCCTTTAGCAAATAGTGTGTAGGTAGTTTCGTTACGTACGTTTGTACGTTCGTATAAGGACGTGCGGGGGCTGCTTGGATGTGGCCCGTGGGGATAGGAGAGGGAGGTGAAAAAAACAATTTTTTTAATACTAATTAAAAAATAGTGGGTCCAGTTTTTATTAAAGTGACACGTGGTGTTTTTAGGAGTGTTTTGTAGGACTTTCACATGACGGCTTGAGAGCGTTTTTAGGAAGTTCTGGTCTTTTATTATATATATAGACAGATAATAGAAAGTAGATAAGATAGATAGATTAGCATTGGACCTAAATAAGCACTTTAAATTTGGATAAGGATGTCAATCAGCAATATTGTTAAATTTGGAGCACTTAAAATGCAGGAGAGTGGTCTCTTTAATCGCACTAGCACTTTAATGATTCTGGATTTTGTATTTTCATTAGCACTTTTTTCAAGTTTCATGTAAAAATTATCTATAAAATGTTTTCGCAAAATTAATACTTTTCAATTTTGTAGCTAATTCTTTCTAAAAGCCAGATTTATCAACATCATATCTATCAATTTGAGCTATTGATTTGGTATATGCGGGTTAAAATTAGCTAGCGGCATCATCGACACGCTTATTTTCTCTCCTACTATTTAATATCTTCCGTTCCAGCTTCACCATCCACCATATCTCTACTGGTCCTTTGTCACCCCAGTGCCTGTCCCTCTAAACTAGCACCCCAGTCCTCTTCCTCTCCACCCACCTACCACAACAATACCAAAACCAAATCTAGCAAAGCTTGCCAGGGTCCATATCGCTAACTCTCGGCCATTAGTTCTCATTAATCTTTGGTCGTCTAGAAAAAAATAATTTCCTCCATGTACATATGGATGCTCTAAAAGGTGTCCTTTCATCTGTCAAAGGATCTTTGGAGTATCAAATAACTATTTCTCCATATAGAAACATGACATAAAATTCAAGCACACTTGATACACCTTTTTTTTCCGGGGGGGGGGGGGGGCGGCAATGGAAATTCATTAATCAGAAGATAAATCCTCCCTCGCAAGATGTGAGATAGGTGTACAAGAGTTACCACACCAAAACTCTTAGCTTTCTTCACACAAGCACAATTTGCAAGCTCATGGCTTATATCCTATTTTGAGAACTATGAACCTTTTATCTTCCATTGCAGAGCACGAGAAATTCCTTCAACACAAGCTATAAGTTCCGCCTCCAAAGCATCACTACAAAAATTGATGAATTGATATATGCTGAAAAAATTGGGGAGCCATGGCAATCTCGAAGGACCATGCCGATTCTCACCCCATCTCGTTTTGCAAAGAAGCCACCGATGTTCAGCTTCAGCCAACCAAGAACCATGATGCTAGAAGGGGTCATCGCCAGTTTCTTCTTTTTACTGCTTACTGTTTGATAGTAACTCACAACCCGCTTCAATTCCCTTTTCCTTATTGTGCATTCAGGTAGTGCTTGATAAGGAGTAGACTATCAACATAATTTGCTAGAAACATTCTTGACGCCATAATAGGGATAGCCTCCTTGTCATGAGTTATCTCATTACGGACATACCAAATGCGCCAAAGCAACATTAGGATCATAAATTGCTCAATCTCATAAAGTTGCATCACATAGAGCAATACCCAATCCAGACATGCCCTATGTGGTCTTACTCTTGGCATGGCCGGCCATTCCTCTTGCATAGACCTCTACAATGCCTGTGCATGGTCACATTGACAAAGAGCATGGTAAGTATCTTCAACAACTATACCACACAAGGAGCAAATCCCTTGCTGCACTTACCATGCTCCTTGTGTGGTTACTAGTTGGTTACCACACAAAGAGCATGGTAAGTGTCTTCAACAACTGTGCCAAGTTATCAATGTGTCTTGCATGGTAAGTGTCTTCAGTCACTTCTTCTTATTCTAGTTGGTTGCCAAGTTATCAGTGGCTGCCCTCCAACCAAATTTCCTGACTTTTTGTGGCACAGGACATTTCCAAATGACGTCCCATATTGTTTGCTGGCCATCGCCTGTTGAGGTTGAAGGAGATCCATCCTCAGACACATCTCTCAGTCTTACTACTACCTGTAAGCAATGCGAACAGTGAAGGATCCATTTTTCTTTGAGTGCCATGCAAGGCAGTCCTCATCCCCTCTTTAAGAAATTCTGATTTTTTTTTGATGCATTGACTGGAAGAAAATTCTATTTATCTTATCGGAATCCCAAGTTCCATTCTGCCGAATTAGTTCTAAAACCCACTTTAGACGACAGCGACCTTTTACTCCAATTAGGCTTCTCGAATAATCTCTTGGAATCTAGGGATCCCTCCAAATTCTAATTGACCTGCCATTACCAACTAGCAAATTGAATCCTTTTTCAAAAGCTCAAGCCCGTGTTCGATTCCTCTCCATCCTGGTGACGCATTACCACTTAACGCTATAACACTCAAACACCATTCAAGTATAGTATTTAGCCTTTAACACTTGTGCACACAAATTATCAGGATGGGCTAGCAATCACCATGCTTGTCGAGCTAGCAGCGCTTGATTAAACAGCCGCATATCTCTGAACCCCATGCCACCACCATACTTTGCATGTATCATCAATTCCCATGACACCCAGTGAGTCTTCCTTTTACCCTGATCAGAACCCTACCAAAACCTTGTGCATAAAGTTCTAGCACTCTCTTTAGTGCCTCCGCTTGATCTTGTTTTTTCTTAGAAAAAAAAAAAGAGTAACGTGTCATCTGCAAATAAAAGATGGGATATACCAGGTGCTCATCGGCAAACCCGCACAGGATACACTATACCTTGTTGTACCATCAACAAGGGACATGAAGGGAGACAGAGGATCGTGTTGCCGCAAACCACGTGTCGAAGCAAAGGTACTCAACAGGGATCCATTAAATTTCACAGAATATTTCACCGTGGTTATACAAGACATACATAATCCGAATTGGTACACTTTATATATATGTGAGTCAGGAACAACACAACACATGTTCAAAAAATGTCGATCAAATAGTATTACAGTAGGGAGAGAGAGAAAGAAAAAGGGAAAAAAAAATTGAGAGGAAAGGATCAGTTTGCATTAGGGCGTGCACACACCCCGTTTCTTCTTCGAACGTCGCCATGCATGATCGAGCAAAATCTATATACCCATCCATCTAATAAATCCGAGCTCGCTCGAAGCAAATCCGGAGCGTGACGTGACAAGATTTAGTTTAGTTTCATCGATTTCGTCTCCCGAAAAAAGATCGTGTTCGTGTCTTTTTTTTTTTTTTTTTATCAATCGTGATCTTGAGGCTTCTTCGGTCGCCGGCGGCTCCGGCGCCGCCGCGTCCTCCCCGCCGGCTCTGGCGCGTCGGCCTTGGAGGCCGCAGCGGCGCCGGTGGCCTCCGAGCGCGCCCTTGTTTTTTCCGGCGGTTGGATTCTTGGGCACGGCGGGGAGTCCTGGCAGGTGGCGGCGGAGAGGGTCGTCGCCGGCGCCGGCGGCCGCCGACTTGTCGGACTTGTTCCTTCTTACGGTTCTTGCCGCGGGAGCTCTTCTTGCCTTGTCCTTCTTCTCCGGGCGGCGCCGCCGTCGGCGGCCGTGCAGTCCATGGAGGAGGTGGCGGCGGAGCCCCTGGAGCGGTGCCGCCTCGACCGGCGGGAGTCGGGCGACGGCGGGGAGTCGCCGGCGGTGATGTCCATGCTGCCGCCGGCCTCGCTTCTGGTTTCACTGAAGGAGGTGTCTCCTAGGCTTCCTCCGTCTACCACGATTTCTGTCACAAATCAAATGAAACATTCTTCTTCTGTCATTTTGATTGCAACAACAGAAACTAAATCAAACAGATAGTATCAGCTTGAATCTGAATTCAACACAGCACTCTATATATCCAAATCTGAATCTGAATTTGTGTGGTATTTCACTATAAGAATCAAGAAGGATTGCAACAGAATGTTCATGGAAATGTTCAGTCATTGCAGCCAATAATAACATGATTAATAGAAAACCAAAGTTTGCACTGCGTTCACTATAAGAAGAAGAAGTAGGGCGAAAAATTCATGGCAATTGATGAAATGTGAAAATTAACCTTGAGAAGCCCATGGATTAGCTGCAGCAGAGCCCCCTCTGTCGCTCCTAAATGAGGCTGAGTCCAGTGGCGCCGAATGGTAATCCTTCATCTGTCAATGCAGTGAAATATAAATATTTTCTTTTTTAAGATAATGGAAGATGAAAGTTACATCTCCTGTCTCTGCACATAATTGCACCAAGAGTTTTGAAAGCTACAAAAGGAGTGGAATATCTATATGCTATACTATCCATCCCCACATCAAAATTGGGATGAGATTATTGAAAATGTAGACATTAACATTTGATGATCGATTCAAACATTTTTGTTATGCTAACTTCCAAAAAGAAGCTGGCTTACCCAGCTAGGTGCTCCTGCAGTATTATTATTGTTGTTGGGGACACTAGGCCCATCCCATCCGATGTGCGCCACGTGTTTCACATCCGTGGGGAATCCAATCTGCATGTCTTGTGCCGCCTCCTTACCATCTGGCATATGGCATAATATCACAAAGCTAATTGGTAAGACAAATTAATAGTAGTAGCTTCATTACTTATGATGACAAAATAGCATTTCCTCCTATAGAGATCAGCATATGAACCGAGCCTACGTACCCATCATGTTAGAGATGTAGCGGAATGGTCTTAGGATTCCCTTCTTCATCTTTGTGCTCATGCCCTTTCACCTGAAATTCCTTTTTGTGTGTGCACGCGCCTTCTCTTCTCGAATTCGCAAAACCGCTACCAGAGAAATACATATAACAGATTGTGCAATGAAAAACATATGATAGAACAAAGGAAAGGAAATTAACCATGCAGCCAATAACTCTCAAACCTCAACAAGACGCATATATAAAATATGTTGTAAGCAGATGATTTTGCAAAGGAAGAAGAGATCCAAAATTAATTCAGATGATCATCACACAAGAATATATGCTTACTCTGCCAAGGGTTGAACGTCAAGATTTGCTGTTAACAAGATTTGAACCTCTCTATATGGTCAATTCTTGTTAACAATTAATTGGCTCTCACTACCCTTCCTCAACGGGCCAATGGCATTGTGCTTATTAATTCCTCCCTCAATGTCTTGTTTCTCAAGAGGTCAGTATTGTCCGTCCCTCCGCGTTGCCAAGCCAAGCTCAGCGGAGGGCGCCTTGTGGTGGATGGAATTATTGAGGGTAAAGAAGAAGACTTCTATCTTGTGCCTAACAATTTTTTGAAGGGTCAAGAACCCTTTGAGCTGTCTCCTATTATTCTACCATGCATGGGTGCAGGAATGGGTGAACCAGTCCTTTCTCTGGCTATATAAAGATGATACAGTTTATGGCAAATTTTGTTGGAGGCTGCAGAGGACGTTGCCTAAATATAGTTGCTTAAGTGAAAACATGTTACTGCTTGAAATAACCTTTGGCTACTTACACCAGGAGTTCCCTAAGCATTTATCTTTTTTTTCTCTTACATTTTTGTCTGCTTGTTTTCCGGTGATTTTTTTTTTAGAATAACAATTAAAATTTGTATATGGACCGTTTTCCATCAGCAAACTTGTAGTAAAGAAGTATATGATTGCTTGGAATAATTCTTTGCAAAGCCTGCAGATTGGACCGTTATAATTAAGCAGTAGTTCCTCAAGGGAGTAACCGGCCATTTCTTTAGTTTATTACTACCTCCGTTTCAGATTATAAGACTTTCTAGCATTGCCCACATTTATAAGGCATACATATATGGCTAGATTCATTAACATATATATAAATGTGGGTAATGCTAGAAAGTCTTATAATATGAAACGGAGGAAGTAGTATACTAGAATATGACTCTTGCCTTTCAGCATGTTAGTATATGGTAGAAAGCTTTGATTGTTCCAATACAAAAGGAGAAGTATTCCCTCCAAAGTGTTTTAGTTTTGTCCTAACTAAAATTTCTCTAACTATGACCAAGTCTATAGAAAAATAAACCAACATCAAATTAAGTACATTAAAATTCACTATGAAATATTTGACTTAGGTACATTGTAGTTGTTAATTATTTTTGTACAAACTTGATCAATGTTCAAGAAGTTTAACTTAGGACAAAACTAAAACACATTATTATATAGAATGGGGCGAATATTTTATTTGTTTGAACACTGAAAACTCTATAAGTAGTGTGATGATATTTTGCTTTCAAAATAAGATGGGCCTATATGCATTTGGTATATGTATAAAAAAATCTAGAAGTTTGTGGTGCAGTTAAAGTCCAAATTCAGAAACATCACTATTTGAAGTTTGTGGTAAAACTCAAGCATCTATTATGTCACAGAAAATTTAAGTTCTTACTATAACAATTTGAGCCAAATGAGATGATGTAACACTATCTTGAAATTTACTTTTTAGTTAGCTTTATACAATTCACAAAATAATACTCCCTCCATATTTTAGTATATGACATTGTTGACTTTTAGACGTACACTTGATCATTTGTCTTATTCCAAACTTTTGTGCAAATGTGAAAAAATAAGTCATGCTTAAATTACATTTAATGATAAAACAAGTCATAACAAAATTAATGATAATTACGTAATTCTTTTAATAAGACGAATAAAAAAATCAATGGTGTTATATATTAAAAAAACAGAGGGAATAAAAGATCATTTCATTTAACATGTACTGTGCACAAGAGTATTATGGCATATCATATAAAAATGAACCCAGTAAATTTCTCATCATAAGTGACTTCACATCCTTCCATTCTAATCATTTCTGACATATGATTACAAAAAAGACAAATATGCACGTTCAAAACCATATCAACATATGAAAGAAATAGGAGACTGGCCGGGTTGACTCACTAGTACAGATCCTCTTATCTATGACGGCTCATCACATGCCTGGGCAACGTGGGCCGTCAGAACGAATTCATCTCAATCGGGCCTAAATTTTTGCCGTTGTAGATGTACTCGTCGGGGTGCATATTCCTATAGCCCGTCACCGATGACACTTATCTGTGACGGGCTCGAAGTTAGGCCCGATTGAGATGACCTCCATTATCTCAATCGGGCCCAAATACTGAGCCCGTCACATATGAGTGTCATCGGTGACGAGCTCCAAAGAAGGCCCGATTGAGATGGCCTGAATGCCCGTCACCGATGACTCTTACCGGTGTCGGGCTTCTATTTCTGCCCGTTAGAAATTAGTGTGCGCCCGTTAGAGATGACTTTTTTTTGACCCGATTGAGATATACTTTGCACACTATATATACTCCAGCAGTCCGTTGTCTGTAGTTATCCCACTGTTCACTATTTTGGTGCGAGGTTGTTAACAGTGAAATTTGGTAATCGGCAAAGACGTCATCGGCTTAGAATCATTATCGGCTGCAGCATCTCAGAATCAGCCGATGGGAGTTATCAAGTCGCCAATAGTCGGATTCCTGCTATATTCGGTTAAGGAAATCAATCTACTAAAGGAAGCTTATCCCTAAGTAACCGAGTTTAAAGAGGATGCGGCATGGCAGTTTATCTATTAATTAGTAATAGTTTGTTAGTTTCCTTTTATCTTTAGGAAAGTGTGTTTAGTGTCCGATAAGGACTTTATATTTTCCTTTTATCTTTAGGTTAGTTTCTTTCTTGTCCGACAAGGACTTGTATCAACCTATGGGTATAAATATGTACACCCGGGGTCTATCAATCTATCGATCAATAATACTCTTGGCGCATCGCCACCCTCTTCCCTCAGGTTTTTACTTATCTTCCGACGGAACTTGGGCACCTGACGCAGGGCTGTATCGGCTTTCGATCTCCAGCGAAGGGGTAAGTCCTACGTTTTGTCGGGCCCTAGTGAATCTGTCGGCTACGTTGGTGTTGTTCAAGGCTGCATCGATTCGATCTCTTGGATCGCTCTGGTTTGGTTGATATATTTGCCTACCTGATATCTCAATTCTATCTCTAATTGCATTGTGTTTAGAGACGCATCGGTTTAGTTGGGACTGTCTCGGTTAGGTCTAATCTCCTGTCAGCCGATATATCTCTACAATCATAATGTTGTTCTAAATAGATTTGTTATATCCATCACATTAGACAGATCTATCGGCTCATCGAGTATTAGATTATCATATACAATCTCGTGCTGCATC
>CM020187.1:12780888-12792641 GCA_009805545.1 Oryza longistaminata | reverse complement strand
ATATTTGCCAACCCCAATGAAGCAAAGTTAGTACGTTGGCATGCCACAGAGAGAAGGAATGACGGTTTGCTAAGACACCCCGCGGATTCGATTCAATGGAGGAATATCGATTGAAAGCACAAAGACTTTGTTGCCGACCCCAGAAACATGAGGATATGTTTGTGTACAGATGGCATGAATCATTTCGGAGATATGAGCAGTTCTCATAGCACTTGGCCAGTTCTTATTGCGAACTATAACCTCCCGCCATGGTTGTGCTTCAAAAGGAAATATATTATGTTGTGCTTGTTAATCCAAGGTCCGAGACAACCCGGCAATGACATCGATGTGTTCTTGGAGCTTGTTATCTATGACCTTGAGATTCTGTGGAAAAAGGGTGTGGAAACTTGGGATTCATATGGTCAGAAGAACTTCACACTACGAGTTCTATTGTTCTGCACCATTAATGATTATTCCGCGCTGGGTAATCTTTCTGGACAAACCGTGAAAGGAAAGAAGGCATGCTCTGACTGTATGGAACATACACGCAGTAGGTGGCTGAAGAAATCAAGAAAGATGGTTTACATGGGTCACAGGAGATGGCTCCCCCTACGGCACGCCTTTAGAATAAAGAAGAAAATTTTCAATGGTAAGAAAGAACTTGGGTCTGCCCCTGTGGATTTGTCCGGAAATCAACTTCGAAATCATTAGAGAGGAGATAGCACAATTCATACTAGATGATATCTTGTCACCGAAAGGGATGTTTAGAGTGAAGTCCTAGTTAGCTCGTCTCGGAATGGCAGAACATTTGCAATGCATATGCGACAAACATTTGATTTTTGTAAATATTCTTTGTAATACAATTATATTCTTCAGAATAAAGTCCTAGGTAGCTCGTCTCTGTATATACTTGCATTTCTAGTTACATATAAAATTGTTCCAATTTATAACTTAGTTTTGCAGGTTTTGATGCATGTCGGCGGTTTTGGAGAGAAAAAAGGATGTGAATGACATATACTTCCTCATTTTCACAATGTAAGACTTTCTAGCATTGCCATATTCATTTAGATGTTAATGAATCTAGACACATGTCTAGATTCATTAACATCTATATGTATGTGGCCAATGTTAGAAAGCCTTAGATTATGAAACGGAGGGAGTATATGTGATGTGAATGCATGTGTTGTGATGGAAACACATGTGAATTGGCTGTGAATGCATGTTTTGTGATGGAATGTAATGCTGTGATGCTGGGAATATAAATGTTGTGAATTGGCTGTGAATGCTGTGATGCTGGGAATGGGACTATATATATGTGCTTATGTCAATTTTTGCAGCGGGCATGGCTAGCAAAGGCCTGAGGCTAGCCAAATTATAAAAAAAAAAATTTGTTCCAAACTCATCCCTGACGGGCATATTAATAATGCCCGAAAGAGATAAGTCATCCGTAACGGGCTTTTAGAATAAGCCCGATAGAGCTAAGTCATCCGTGACGGGCTTTTAGAGTAAGCCCGATAGAAATAAGTCATCTGAACCGGGACTCGTTTGACTCAACACGTGGGGTCAAACCAATCGGTGACGGGCTCTATCTAAATGCCCGATTGAGATGACTAGTCATCCGTGACGGGCTTAGTGGTGTGCCCGATTGAGATTAGTCATCTGTGACGGGCTCCTAACTACGCTGGTTTGACTGGTCATACTCATCTGTGGCGGGCTTTGTTTTCGGCCCGATTGAGATAACATCCATCCATGACGGACTTTTGCCCGATTGAGATTTTTCCTCACATCAGTGACCTTTGCCCAGTGACGGGGGCCTTACCCGATAGTGATGATGCTTTCAGCCCGTCACAGATAAGCGATCCCGTTCTAGTGACTGTGCATCAATATTAATAGACTGTTTTTTCTTCCAAGTTCGCTAGTGCATTCTTCAGTTTTTTTTAATGAAACGGACGGCAAAAGATTCGCCGGATATATTAGAAGGAATAAAAGTGAGATACAGAACCCGGGAAGGCAAATAGAAAGACCAACTACAGTGGCGACCCTAGATGCTGGCCCTACGATTGGATATGCAGTCTTTGCACATGTGCCTTTGAAGATGCAAACCACCTACCTGGCTAAGGAGTGCCCTTTCACAAACATGGTTTGGAGCCCATGTTATCTGCTTGCTGGGTTTTAATTCAACTCCTCTTCAACAATCAATCCCAAACATTGCAGACTGGTGGGAAACTCTAAGCGCCCTAACATCGATCGCTACAAGGAAGAAAATTTTAGGAGCCTTGATAACTACATGGTGGAACATCTGGTTCGAGCGAAACCGAAGAATTTTTCAACAAGTCTCATAAAATGAGCTGCAAGTCGCTTTCCTTGTAAAGGAAAATAAAAGCCAGTTGGCTATATCAAGACTCTCCTAATGGGGAGGTCTTTCCTAAGTGCTTTCTTCAATAAAAGTCTGTGGAACAGCTTTCGGAAGTTCTGAAGTTTTAGTTTAAACATGGTAAGTTCTCTCTATAAAGGATTAAACTTTAGCGTTTCACTGATAAGGAAATAAAGCTTTTTTTATAAAGGATTCAATTTATAGTTTTCTTGCCGTTTCACTATTCCAAGACGGTACAAAATAGTGTGTTAGCATCGAAATCTGTAACGTGATGCTGTGCCATCTAATGTAGGATGAACATAATTTAACCACAAAAATGTGGTATTTTTTTTCGTCAAAAAAAATATGGTAGTTTTTTCCGGTTGCAAAGATAAAGGTTTCATATATATTCCAACATGTATACAGAGTAATATTACTAGTGATTTGCATACCGGCTCAGTCAGACAATACTATGATTGGTGTAGTATTCATTAACTGTACAACACAGGCAGGTTCTTGTACGGTTATTACATTGTTGTTACAAGACTAAAAACCATGCAAAGCTTCAGTTCATCTAGTCATTCATAGTAGTATGATGCAGCAGATATATGTACAAAAACTCATTTGCTTCCAGAATATGATGCGCTCCTCTGAAGGCTGAAGCAGAGCACACATATAATGCAAGAGAGATTCTTCATATTCTGTTTTGCCAGCCATACCTGTTCAATGTTAATATATATTTATTTACCGTATATCTTTAAAAGTTTAAACTATCAGTAGCCCGATTGAAGCTATATGTTAGCACAATACATTGTGCTTAATTTCAGATTTTAACTGGGAAAGTAACTGCACAAAATGAAACAAAATATATAAACTTCATCACAACAGTTCCCTTTGTCATTAATTGCTTCAAAATATTAAGGCCGACAGCTACTTGTTGTACAAACACAGAAACAAATATAAGTAGTATATAGTACAATACACATAAATAGATAATGACTGCGATTCAATTATTTCATGTGCAAGCTGATTAGTCTCATCAACAGAGTGTACTGCATCAAGATGCCTTGAGGTCATCCATACCGACACTTGCCTGAAAGTAGACAAATCTATTATAAACTGCCACCTTTAGAATTCAAAAGTTGGTCGCAAAAGACATTAGAAATCTGGGCCAGATGAGCTCACCAGAAACCTATGGTTTTCTGCCAGCAATGGGGAGAAAGTTGCACAAAACTTCTCGATGTCTGCGTTGATATCACCTGAGCCACTAATGATCTCCATGAATTTCTTCCTGTCTGGAGCAAGCTTTATGGCAACCTGAAACTCAGGGATTGTTAGATACTCCTATATAATAATATGCTCGTAAGACCATACTAATCATGTTCAACTTCAAACTCTTGGGCATGAAAAACTTTCCACAACAAATTAGTTGTAATCCTAATTAGACTTGTGAACTCTCTGAACCTATATTGCTATTGCTACAAACTCTGTATATATCATTCCGGATTTTGGCGTACATTTGTTTCTTAAAAAAATCAATCATGATAATCTTTGACTTCTAATACACCGCATTTCACTATACTAGCTAAATGTCTGTGCTTTGCTACGGATAAAAGAAAATTTATTAATTTGTTACCCATCTTTTTGTTATAGGGGTTATTCATCTTAATCTAATTTTGTAGATGTCTATCCATTTAGATTTGATTTTTTTTAATATTAAAAAAATTCAAGGATAACTTGCAAAATTTCCAATAGTAGTAGGTGGGTGGCAATGAATCTGCCACCATCACTATCTTCTTTTATAGGAGTATAGATATCGTGCATGAAGTTCAAACCCCAAATTATGGAGATTAATCAAACTATATTTTCCATCTGTTTGGGCTAGAAAAATGTTTTACATGTGATTCATTACTACATGAATTGAGAAATAATTATGGTACTGATATATCAATGGAAAGCTCCTTCAATATCTCTCTCAGTCAATCTAGTACTGCAGTGCTGGTAATTAAGAGGTCCAATCTAACAGCAACAGTTGCTTATAGCAGACAGTAATAGAGCAATCTGTCAATGTTATATTGGAGAAGTGTGCTCCCTCTAGATGCTAGTAATTGTAGGTTAATTAGGGCCTAAACATTATATTTTTTGGTTGTTGCAGTTGCATCATTGATGATTACTGGACAGTGAAACTGCAACACAAGATGTAACTTAATTTTGAAGGCAAAATATTTAGGTAAAGATTGCTACCGAAAAGCTTGAACTCGCCAGCCATCCGTGCCATTTCTTGAGAGTTTTACTGTACGCATCGCTGCAAGCTTGTGACATTTGCCAATCTGGGTGCTGTACCAAATTATGGAACAGTGCAACCAGGAAGTCCATGGCTCTGACAATTAATATATGCAAAATTAACAGACTTTTATATAATCTGATAAATGCCAAGCTGTGCAAATAGTGTGAGATAGTTAGTTACCTTGTCAACCACAAAAGGCCATTGGTACAACTGCTAGAACTTTTTGCTGTCTTAGAGCTGATCTCAACTTTCACCATGCTGTGCAGCTGCTCATACTTTGAAGGATCAGATGCATATTTTGTCTCCAATCTCTGCATATAGCAACAGCCACATAACAGAGCACTGTCACAATTATGCTAGACATAAACCACTAAAAGCATGTTGCTTTAGCTTTCCATTGACCAAAATTTATCAAAGAGCAATACATCATTACATTGAGAAGAGCTATAGCTGCTTGAATCTTCTAAGGAGACATAGAAGGGGGGTTTTTCTCTTACCGTAATATTACCACCAATGTCATTCTTCACAATTGACATAGCCGATCCAAACTTATCTACATAAAAAAAAGATAGGTTAAACAAAATTTCGTTGATGGAGATTATCTGTCTTGGAATGCAAAACAAACTCCTCCTTAATTACCTAGCACAGGAAGAATGTGCTTGCAAACTTCAAGAAACGGCTTCGTTAGGATCACACCGCTCTCTGACTTGACATTCTTAATGCCTTGCAGCGATGGCGTGAACACGGTCCCCTCCATCTCTGCTTGAGTTTAGGATCAGCTCTCACCTTGCAAAACCAACAGAAAACCTCATTACTTTTTTTTTTCCTTAGAGCCCAAAAGCATGCATTCTTTGTACCCGAAATCACCAAATTGCACAAACTTTGGCCAACTGCAGGAAAGTACGGAGTTTTCTGCACAAAACCGAGTAAACAAGAACCTAAACCAACCTAAAAGTTCTAACGTAGTGAACCCCCATTGATTTCTTGTTTCTGATAATGTCTAATCAAAAGCACAATGCAAGAGAAACTCACTGGACAAAATCAATGCTGGTTCGGATTAGGAAGGAAAAACCTGGGTGCATAGGTTCCAGGAGGATACCTGAGAAATGGAAGAAACGGGGAGAGTCGTGGAGTCCGATAAAAGAGGGGGTCGGTGGTTTATTTATGGCAGAGGAACAGCAATATAGATCCATGAGATGCAGAGTGCAGTTGTGGCCTGCTTGTTTCAGCTTCTATTCCGTTAATTTACTCGTGAAATCGGTTGGCATATACAATAATATATGCTGAAGCCATATGGCTTATTGGAAAAAAAAATTGGGTGTTAAACTTTTGTATGTATGTTCTTAACGATTCAAAAATTGATGTTTTTAAGCTAGGGTAAACAATGGGAACAGCCATAGCCAGTTTTGAATTTTAGCATTAATCAAAAGTTTATTTTTTTAAAGTTAGTGGTTTATACAACATGCTTGAGAAGTTATGTATAAAAGAGCAGCACCAACTGGCCATTGTAGCATTTCAGAATAAAACTCAAATCTTGTATTAGATTTGTTTATTTTGAGATGTAGAGCATGTATTAAGAAGCATCATCACCAACTAATTTAGGTTCTTTTTTTATTGAATTAACCAAGTGCTACCGGTGAGGAATTGAAGAGGAAGACATTATTTTCAAATGGACTTGATTGTAATTTTCTTTTGGTTGGGTGATGCAAAAAAAGTACAAGAACAAGGCCCTCTAGGACCTACTACCTTCTTACATAAAGAAAATGTAATGACCAATGAAAACCTTCAAAAGCAACCTAATCATCACTTATTCATAGTTCCTTTCGTACTAATCACATCCATCCATTAGATCGACACATCATTTTCCCTTTTCTTTCTTTGAAAAAGGGAGAGATCAATCTTATCATTAGCATTGTTCATCATTAACGCAGAGTATATTCTATGAGGTCTAGGTAATCATACACACTATCAACATGCATATGCATGCCCCATGCCCCATATGGGGACATGGGAAGCACACAGCCTCGTTGCCTCCGAACGTGATAAGCACCATCTTTTCCACGGGAGAGCAGCCATTCTGCCGAAAACAAGCCAGCCGCCGCCGATCTGGACCGACAATCTTTCCAATACTCTGACATGAAAATATGATGAATAGTGAAAGGGCATGTAGCCTAATGGTTGCAGTGATCTAAGTAGCATTCTAAGGTCCTGAGTTCAAATCTCCATATGAGTGAATTTCAGATTAGGTTATTTGAGGACTAAGCTCCCTATTCAATAGGCTAAGTTTCTAATTTAAAAATGTTGCATATATCCGGTTGGATGTAGAGGCCGGGTAAAAATGCCCTTCTCTAAAAAATATTTTAAAAAATGAAAATATGATGAATAGTAAAAATTGTGAAAATATACTTAAAAATAGAACTTATAAATTAAAAATATATATACTTATTTACATGGTTATGAAATAATCTGATTGTTCTGCTTGGCACCTAGGGAGTTACTAGCAAATCCTACCGGTCCTGCATAGGCCTCTTGTTAGATCCAAAATATTATCTATGTTTGAATTCAGTCAGATAAAAGTATGGTAAGAATTTTTCATATCTGATGGATATGGATTATTCAATATTTGAGTAGACTGATCTGACAATGATCTATTTGGATAATCTTATAAATAATCTGGGCGTTTGGCCAACTTAGAAGGTACTCCATCTATCACATAAT
This sequence comes from Oryza longistaminata, assembly GCA_009805545.1. Classification (NCBI taxonomy): domain Eukaryota; kingdom Viridiplantae; phylum Streptophyta; class Magnoliopsida; order Poales; family Poaceae; genus Oryza; species Oryza longistaminata. The sequence goes on along the minus strand of CM020187.1, from coordinate 12,785,304 downwards.
ATAAGGGATTTTGACCTTGTACTGTTTGACCACTCGTCTTATTCAAAAAATTTGTGCAAATATAAAAAATGAAAAGTTGTGCTTAAAGTACTTTGGATAATAAAGTAAGTCACAAATAAAATAAATAATAATTCTAAATTTTTTTAAATAAGACGAATGGTCAAACAGTACAAGAAAAAGTCAAAATCCCTTATATTATGGGACGGAGGGAGTATCAAAACCTTATATCAAGTCATCCCCTTTAGTACGTCCTTAACTTTGCATTGTTCGGCTTGTATTGCTTTGTATTCCATTTCATATAACCAATCAACCAACACTCCACTATGTTTCAAAGTTGTCTACAAAATGTAAATTTAAAATTGTTTCCTATACACTACGGCTAACATGTCAAATACATCTTATAACCAAGAAATTTCAAGTGATTGTTCTCTTGGATAGGTGTTGATCCTACCATGGAACCACTATATAGGAATTCTTGCCTATTCCATTCCCCTATTTGTAGTTGATGGTCATGGACTCCTGGTGCCTCTAACAACTCTACCCAATCAGGATTTCAAAATGCGATTAAAGCCAGTCAAAATTCATTGTTTTTGATTGATTTGAGCAGGCTCAAATTGATAAATCAATTTTTAATTTAGTACTTTTTAAGACATTCAAATATAGATTGAAAACTACGAAGAAGTATGCATTTTTTTTCTATAAACAGTATGATCACTTTATACTTTGTGGCATTAAAACTTTTCTGAAAAGTTAAGTATGAATTATGGCACTTCAAATAACAAAATAATTTGAAGGGAAAAGCTAGTCTATTATGTTTTTTTTGCAATCAAATAGTTTAGTATTACCTGCAATCATGATTATGGGATGTTTCAACAGTGACACTTAAAAGTGGTATTCAGCTTCATAGCTAAAAATACACTCTTTAGGGACAGTGGAAGTACGCGTGAAAAATTTAGCAAAGTTATAAATTGTATTTGAAGACAAATTAATATAGGCATACCTAAATAAGTTGAATCAAAATGTTTAAAGATATATTAATTGATGGTCAAAGTTTGAACGTATTAGCTATGCATAGTGAAACATCACTAATTTATGACTAGAGCATTATATTGTTGATGTCATGAACATTATAACTTTATCTTGTAATATTATACTATTTATCGACCATGATGTAACATATGTCGTTGATAGCAGGGTGCAATGGATTTTAAACTTTCTAACATCATTACAATGTTTAGTTGTGTTCATATTTTACGTCATCGTCGATTGTGTTGAAAAACAAATAGCCTAATATTGTTCTACTTTTTAATTTATTTTTCTAAAATTTCTCATACAAATTTTATTTTCCATGAATCTAATTAGATTTCAGATCGAACGGATCAATATGTTTTCACTCACTCAGATCGGTCAATATTATTTCTCACAATTTTCCTATGAAATCCGGTTGGTTTTCCACGCAACAAATTGTTTTCAACCGAAACCAGTCGGTTTTTTTTAATTCTCGATTAGCTCGAAACAAGCAGCTGGATTATTATTTCACACTCCTGCTTGCAGAAATTTCTGCAGTTAAAAGAAAAAATCACGGTGCTCGACAAGCACAAGCACCCTTTCCTTCCTCCAATGCAAAATTCGCATGACAACAGCAGGGAATAATGCAGTAGATTACTTTGTTGTTTTATGGCCCCCAAAAAATATATCTTGTGGAGATCGGAGAGCCAAGGCTCCAAGCGAGAGATAACAAAGAGAGAGAGAGAAGAAAACATGGCTCCGCTGTCAGGCGCCGTGCACGCCACGAGCGCTAAGCTCGTGATATCCTAGAGAAGCACCACTCCACCACCTCACCTCCGTTTCCATCCATCTCATTGTCCGTTTCCTTAGGCTGTGTTCAGAGGATCCCTAGCACGTAAAACGAGGTTTGTTTATTTCATAACTAATTAAGTATTAACTATTTTTTTAAAAATAGATTAATATATTTTTTAAAACAACTTTCATATAGAAAGTTTTTTATAAATCGTATCGTTTAGAAGTTTAGAAAGCATACGCGCGGAAAATAAGAGTGGCGGGTTGGAAAAATGGGGGAAAGAACACACACGTAGTTTGTTCACTGCAACTTCATGGATTACAGCGACGAATCAGAACAAAAATTAGCGGGGTTCAATGCATATTATTTATTCTCTTCGTATTTTCGTATTTTAATGTAAAATGCTATTAATTTTTTTTCAACGTTTAATCATTTATCTTATTAAAAAATATTCCCATAATTTTTTTTACGACGACGAGGTGTCCAAAAGTATATATAAACTAAATAAATATTTAATTTTGTTGAAATATATTTTTTAAATATTCCAATATATTTTAAGACTAATACATTTTGTTTTAGTTTTACCATCTTCAAACTAATATTTAAAGTTACCGGTAATCAAAGTTTTAATTATTTAATTATAATTTTTCTAAAATATAATAAGAAATTATGAAATCGAAGGGATTACTAGTGCTATTTTCTGCCCAATTATTGTCAGCGTACGTACGTTGTGCTTGGATGGATGGATCAAGCAATGCAACGCTGTCCCCACGGCCCACGCGCACACATCTCATCTCGAATTCCAGGCTTGTCTTGTGAGAATCCTAGGCGGCGCTCATCTACTAGTACTCCCAACTCATACGGCCCTATAATACTGTATTTAAGAGAAGGATACAATCTTAAAAAATAACTTTGACAACTATTTTTTTATTATAATATATAGAAATATCAACAAATATATAAAATATGAAATACTTTTTAGAGTTGCTTTAAAAAAAATAGTTTTTAAGTAAATTTTACAAAACTACATATACTCTAAGTAAATTATCCCAAAACTACATATTTAAAGTGATGTATCACAAAACTACATTTCACAATAAATTTATCCCAAAAGTACAAATTTAAGGTGCAGTATTGCAAAACTAAAAATTTAGTAACAAAGTTATCACAAAACTACATATTTTATAGTTTGAATCATATTTAAGTTATAAACGTCTAAGTTTTGTAATTGAATTGACACTAAACATGTATTTTTTTTGTGAAAAATCTGTTAATAAATCTATAGTTTTGCGATAATCCACCTTAAATTTATAGTTCTCTGAGAAATTTAGTATTAAATCCATAGTTTTGTGGCATATTACCTTAAATTTGTAGTTTTGTGATAATTTAATCAAAGTATATGTAGTTTTTGTGAAATTTACTCTATTTTTTAAAACTACTCTATACATATGATTGTCGTTTGTGATTGATTGATACTAAATCTGTAGTTTTGTGATAATTCTGTTACTAAATCTATAGTTTTGCAATACTCTACCCTAAATCTAATAGTTCTATAAGAAATTTAGTGTTAAATCTTTAGTTTTGTGGTAGATCGTTGTGATAATTTGATCAAAGTTTATACTCTACTTTTTAAAACTACTGTATAAATATTTTAAAAATTATTTATAGTTAAATATTTTAAAGTTTGATTTTAAAATGACGAATATTATCAGACAGGTCCTACCGTGTTGGTTCCTCTCTTTTGCACTTGCCACCTTGGCTTACCGGACATTCTCACAAATAACCCATTTATATTTTACTCCTATGTAAAGTATTCTACGACCTCTACGGCATATGCGTGTATGTAGCGCATCAGATGGCACAGGTACTACTAATCAATACAGGATTGGTTGGATATGAATATGTACTACACTATGATCTATAAGCAGCTGATCAGGTATAGATGGATGGATCCATCAGATTAATTAAGTGCCAGCTAGGGTGGCTCTCTATGGAGCGTATATCATGCGAGTCAACCTCATGCCATTGCCTACTGGGACTTGTAAATTCGCTGCTAGTCCACTTAACAACGTGCTGTACTGCTGTGGGTAGTATGTCCTAGTCGGTCGCACTCCTGCGGTTCTGTATTTCGGTCATATTTCTACTAGTACAAAATTCATTATGACAGCATTCGAAAGTGCTTCTACGATTGTCTACTTTCTCATTAATTATCATGGGTATGCTTTTTCCAAACTTCTAAATGATATTTTATTAAGGAAAAAGTACGAATTACCCCCCTTCAAAATATCGCGGTCGTCTAAATTACCCCCCTGAACCACAAAACCGGACATTCTTCACCCCGAGCTATGTAAACCGGACGAATTATCCCCCTCGACCCAATCCGCGGTGGTTTTGGTCTACGTGATGTACGCATGGCAGTCTAGTCAGTATTTTATTTATTAAAAAAATATGGGACCCACCTGTCATACTCCTATCCAACTATTCCTCTCTCTCTTCTCTCATTCTCTCTCACTCACGCGCACGGAGGCAGGCGAGCGACAGGGAGCGGTAGCGGCGGTGGAGGCGAGCGGCTGGGGATGAGGCGGCGAGCGGTGGCGGGGTGCGGCGAAGGAGGC
>CM020187.1:12619586-12780863 GCA_009805545.1 Oryza longistaminata | reverse complement strand
GGAGGAAGCGAGGCGAAAGCGGCGGCAGCAGCGGAGGAGGAGAGTCGAGTGGCGGGGTGCCAGGCGCGACGGCGGCGGGTGCGTGGAGCGAGCCGCGAGCACGGCGGGGGTGCGGCGGAGGAGTACGACGGCCGGGGGTGTGCGGAGGAGATGAGCGGCCGGGGTGCGGCGGAGGAGGCCGAGCGCAGGTGGCAGCGTGCGGCGTCCATGGCACGCCGGAGCCGCCTTCGCCTCGACGAGCCCCACCACGACCATGGCGAAGGGCAAGGGCCGTCGTCGTTCCCGGCGGTTCGGACCACCGCGGCGTCGCGGGCCACTGCGGAGCCGCCTCGCCTCGACGAGCGCCGCCCACGACCATGGCGAACAGGCTACCGCCCATGTGGCGCCGATGCGCTGAGCATCGTGATGCCGCCGCCCGCCTCGCCTCCTCCTCCCCGCCGCTCGCCTTCGCCGCCCGCTCGCCCCTCCACCCCCTCGCACTCCTCCGCGATGCCGTCGCCTCGTCCTCGCCGCGGCTCTGCCTCCGCCGCCGTCGTCTAAGGAGAAGAGAGAGCGAGAATGAGAGACTAGAAGAGAGAGCAGATACTGACAGTGCGGGCCCACCTACTTTTTTAATAAATAAAATTGCTTGATGGACTGCACCGTAGACCAAAACCACCGCGGATTGGATCGAGGGGGGGTAATTCGTCCCGCCGTTTACCATAGTTCGGGGTAAGAATGTCCTGGTTTGTGTTTCAGGCGCGTAATTTCAGACAACCACTATTAGTTCAGGGGTAATTCGTACTTTTTCCAATAAAAAAAATGAAGTTCATTGCTATCATGGGCTAGAACCAAAACAATATTGATATAGATTCATCAATATGAGCCGATGCAAAACACTTAGAAATTAGTAACATCTTAACTCATACAGCTAAAACATCGATAAAACATCTGCATAAATTTACTTGTTTAGGCTTAGATAGGGAAATAAAAACTTATAGCGAAACAGTATAATAGGATTCCAAAACCCTTTAAACTGAGGGGACCCCACTATAAGGAATTTGGAGAATAAGAAAAAAACCTTTATTTAGCGACAGGGATTCTATTATCGCATCAAATCTTTTTTAAAAAAAAAAAAAACAAGGGAAACGGGGGGGAAAAGATTTCCCAAAAAAATCCTCCGTTTAAAATATTTATACAGTAGTTCTCTGAGAAATTTAGTATTAAATCCATAGTTTTGTGGCATATTACCTTAAATCTGTAGTTTTGTGATAATTTAATCAAAGTATATGTAGTTTTTGTGAAATTTACTCTACTTTTTAAGACTGCTCTATACATATGATTGTCGTTTGTGATTGATTGATACTAAATCTGTAGTTTTGTGATAATTCTGTTACTAAATCTATAGTTTTGCAATACTCTACCCTAAATCTAATAGTTCTATAAGAAATTTAGTGTTAAATCTTTAGTTTTGTGGTAGATCGTTGTGATAATTTGATCAAAGTTTATACTCTACTTTTTAAAACTACTGTATAAATATTTTAAAAATTATTTATAGTTAAATATTTTAAAGTTTGATTTTAAAATGACGAATATTATCTGACAGGTCCACAGGAGGGACTGACTACTACCGTGTTGGTTTCTCTCTTTTGCACTTGCCACCTTGGCTTACCGGACATTCTCACAAATAACCCATTTATATTTTACTCCTATGTAAAGTATTCTACGACCTCTACGGCATATGCGTGTATGTAGCGCATCAGATGGCACAGGTACTACTAATCAATACAGGATTGGTTGGATATGAATATGTACTACACTATGATCTATAAGCAGCTGATCAGGTATAGATGGATGGATCCATCAGATTAATTAAGTGCCAGCTAGGGTGGCTCGATCTATGCGAGTCAACCTCATGCCATTGCCTACTGGGACTTGTAAATTCGCTGCTAGTCCACTTAACAACGTGCTGTACTGCTGTGGGTAGTATGTCCTAGTCGGTCGCACTCCTGCGGTTCTGTATTTCGGTCATATTTCTACTAGTACAAAATTCATTATGACAGCATTCGAAAGTGCTTCTACGATTGTCTACTTTCTCATTAATTATCATGGGTATGCTTTTTCCAAACTTCTAAATGATATTTTATTAAGGAAAAAGTACGAATTACCCCCCTTCAAAATATCGCGGTCGTCTAAATTACCCCCCTGAACCACAAAACCGGACATTCTTCACCCCGAGCTATGTAAACCGGACGAATTATCCCCCTCGACCCAATCCGCGGTGGTTTTGGTCTACGTGATGTACGCATGGCAGTCTAGTCAGTATTTTATTTATTAAAAAAATATGGGACCCACCTGTCATACTCCTATCCAACTATTCCTCTCTCTCTTCTCTCATTCTCTCTCACTCACGCGCACGGAGGCAGGCGAGCGACAGGGAGCGGTAGCGGCGGTGGAGGATGAAGAAATAGGAAGATGAAACCCCCCAAAAGAGAGAATGAATCATGATTATGAAAACAAGGTACATCCATATCACTAGAAATACATGAACAGTTAAAACACAAGCATTCATATATCTTGCACAGTATCAGGTTTTCTACCAATTTGAAAATCAGTGAACACACCACTACAGTCACTACTACACACAAGTCATTTGAGTATTAATTTTCTACATGTTTCCTCGTTACAAAGCCAAAATTAAAAAGAGGAATGCAAGATGAAATTACTCAAACGCAATTATACATCCAATCAATATTCCCATAATTACATGAAAAACAGCCTAAACTGCAGAACCATATCCATGGGTCCTTTGCCTAATGATCAAAGCTCCCCATGCTTCATGCATGTCAGACTGTCAGTCTGTCACTCACCAGCAGCAAAACACCTGCATCAGAAACAAGAACTGTCATTATTAGCTAATTAAGCTAGGAATTCAGAAGCAGAAATTTGTCACACACATTTCTGCACAAGTGAGAAGAGCACATGACACAATAGTGCAGTGCAAACCACAAACCTTCCTCCTCCAGCTCCGGCGCCGGCGCTTCCCGCCGCTGGCGAGCACGAGGGCCTCCGGCCGCACCACCAGCGGCGACCAGAGGCCGCTCTTCTCGTACTCGAAGCCGAACTCGCTGGTGTCCTGGAACTTGCCCAGGAGCTCCTCGCTGACGTCCAGCGGCACCACCTGCACCATGCCGGCGCCGCCGCCGCCGCCGGCGGCCGGAGTCGCCGGAGAAGAAGGTGGGAGGCTCACGAGGTCCACGAGCGATGGCGATGAAGAATGGCAGGTCGACATGGCAGCATGTCCTGGTCAGGGCAGACAGAATGCATGAGGAGAAGGAAGCAAAGGAGACTGATGGAATGGTATGGATAGCTGATGATGATGCTTCATGCTCAGGGGAAAGATTCAGATTGGTGTGTAGTTTGTGTGTGTGAGGGACAATGGCAAGGCAGGTGAGCTGTTGTGTTTGCTTGGTTGCAGGGCAAGCTAGCTGCCAAGATGAACAACATGCATGTGTGTGTGTTTTTGTGGTTGTGGGGCTGGGAGTGAGAGAGCAGAAAGAATCTCATGCTGCCTTTCTGCAGTTGGAGATGTGGTTGGACCGTTAGAGGGGGGAGGGAAAGGGCCTGGTTTGGATCCCTCCTTTTGTGATGATTTCTGGGGTTTCTATTATAGGGATTTTGATGGATTAGGATCCTCACCCTCAAGGTAACTTTATCATTGACATGTGAGCCAAGGCTTAGGCCTCCTTCAATAAAGGTGAGTCAGCTAGCTCATAAATCTCCACATCAGCTTTTGTATGATGTGGAAGAGAGAGAAGATAAGGATATAGAGTGCACTATCTCTTCTTCAAGAGCTAAGCTCCTAAATAAAATGTGAGAGGGGTTATGGAACCCAAAGCATTTTGAACAATGTGCTATGAGACAATCTATTAAAAATGTAGACTTTTTGCTATCTCTTGTATGAGGTGGACAAGTATGAGCTAGTGCACTAGCTTAACCATTGAAGGAGGCCTTAACGATCAAAACAAACATTACGAAGATTCACTAATAGTGTAGGGAAAAAAATATACAAGACTAATTTTTAATTAAATCTAACTTAAAAATTTTATTCTTCTTGTGTTAAATGCCTCGACACATAGGTGTACTCACTAATTCTTCTAGCTAGGGGTGAACATGGTTGGAATTGGTAGTATCTCCTAAAAACGATTGATGCTCGGTGATCAATAAGTAATTGAATATATTTATTAATTTAATTGGTTGGTGTTGTTATTAAATACTATGTTCAAAAATTAGAAAAATCAAATTTTATATTCTGCTAAAAATAGAAAAGGTACAATTTATACAAAAAAACAACGATTGGTCAGTCGGGAATTTTCTTAACCATTTTTATCGTTAGCCGTTTTGAAAGGTGATCACATCAATATAATTCTTGTGAAAATAAATTGTTCATACAAGACTCATTCAGCATCTCTTTGATCTTTGAGGATCATCCTTGACACTCCAAAATTAGAGGGGTCATGCTAATTAATAGGTTTAGTTTACATCAATTCTTTGCAAAAAGTATTGGATAAAAGATCAACTTAAACATCTATTGATTAATACATCAAGTATTTTCATGGAGTTGGGGGACCATGCATGATCCGTCCTGACCTCCATGTAGCTTCGCCACCACGTTAACATCTCGCATGAATCATGTTTTTCTTCTTATTCGGTCGCACCAAGAAGGTAGACATTCCCTGTAGGACGAAAGAGAAGTGCCATCTTCATTAGGCTTTGCACGAATGCCATTTTCCTTTTTGATTTACTGTTCTGCTTTTGTCATCTAAATTGGCATTTGCATACGCCGTTGCAATTAGAGCACTTTCTCCATATATAGATTCCGTAATTACCTTGTCTGTTTGCATACGCGTATAGTTTGCTTTCAGTTTTACTTTATCTGTAATAATTCACTAATTCTCCTGGTTTTGCTCAAAGAATTTAATACTAGTGAAATTCAATCGGTAAAAGATCAATCGCTGATTTAAGATATTCTACTTTTTTTTTTTTTTGTTTGATGAATACAAGGGCTACGTACAGTTTTATAAGTTGACAGGACAAACAACAGTTATACATAATCTGATCAACCATAGACAGAAATATTTGTATTTTAAGTATTAAACAAGTTTTATCATTTTTAAGTCGAGCCGTAATTTTGTAATTTGCAGCTATTCATCCTGTAAATTCTATAATAGCTAGCTATAAATTCTTTTAAAATAAAGACTTGAATAAATTCCATTATCTAAAACAAATATTACCGACATGTTTTCATGGTTCCTCGTTGTTTTTAATGTTCATGCAATTTTCTGAATTTTTTTGGTCGATCATTGGGAGGCATCAAGAGGCCTATATGCACCTTATAATAACTATTTAGGAGATATACATTTTTCAGTAAATGTATTATTCTTATATAAAAAAAGTAGTCATGATACTTCATTTTTCATTATCTACAAAATTATTTTTTTTTGAAAAGGAAGGCAAGAAATTTGCCTTATATATTGATAGAGAAGTAGTTATCTACAAAATTATAGTTCATGAAAAATATCTAGAATACCTCGACTTATTGCTAGATTGCCATGATCCTGCTGTTTGATCATCCGGCAAAAAAAAAAGCATCAATATGAGCATCAAAGCAGAATCTGTTAATCGATTAGCAACCACCTCAAAGATATTTGCAGCCGAGAATGGAGATATCGCAACAATACTTAAATCAAAGAACACAAGCACCTACCAATGACAGCGCCATGCGTGGACAAGAGGAAGAAATAGTTTTGGAAAAGCTTTGTGCTTTCCTCTAATAAAGAAAAAAATTAAAGGAAAAGGCTTCGTGTTTGTAGCTACTAGTTCAGCGTTTGTTTTTATTCTTCTTTCCCCATTTCTTCTCTTGATCAAATGATCTATGATCATAATCCCCTTTTTCCCCTTGGCTGTCACGCTCTAATGGTGGTTGAAATGGCGCCTTCCTGGCAATGCATCAAGTGCAGAATTTCTTCAACGCAATGATCAAGCAAAGAGGGGGGGATTTGCCCTTTAATTATCCCATTAATTATTACTAATAAAGTTGGAGGACTAGAATCGAAAAATGATCATATTTTTATTGCCGTTCTTTTGCTCACCAATAAATGCTGTGCTACTTGCACCACCTTCTTCTTCTTCTTCTCTCTCCCTCACACACTTCACACTCCTCTCGCTGTTCTTCTCTCCTCCTCCTGTGGCTGGCTGCTTGCTCTACTGCAATTATTTATTGCCACCTCCAATTCTTAGTACTGCGAGATTAATTACTCATTCCTCCCCGCAGTGCCATGTTCTTGAGTTTCTTTCGGTTTTTTTAATCCATTTTGCAACACTCTCTGTCCTGCAGCCAGAGCTGCATTTGCTGGGGATTTATACTAGTAGGCGGCTTCAGCTTTACTCTCTCCCCTTTCTGCTTCCGCTGCTTCTCCCTTTCCCTCTCAACTTCTCAAGTGGCAGTGGTGGGAGGGTAGCATCTGGCCCAAGCAAAGCGCCGGGTTCTTGGCTCTGCTCGCTTTTTTTTCGTGGTAAATCTGTGTGCAAGATCTGGGGTACAAAAGGAAGGGACAGCAGCACAAGGGAGGAGAAGGAGGAGGAGGAGGAGTTCTTGCGTTGGGATTCTCTCTTCGGCAATGAGGCCCGATGCGAGGCTGGATGCGGCCGTGTTCCAGCTCACCCCGACCCGGACCAGGTGAGTGTGAGCGCGCTGTGAGCGCGAGCGAGCTAGATCTGCCTGATTCGGTGAACTTTTGATCTGATTCTTTTCATCTTTTGGGGGTTTTGGTTTCTGATGCGGTTGGCAAGAACATAGTTTTGTGATGAGAAAGTTGGTTGCTTGTGGTGAACTGGCTTTGCATTTTGGTTGGACTTAACCAGCGTTTGAGGAGTAGTTTTTTTGGTTGGTTGATTGCAATTTGCGTGCAGCAAATGTTTGTTCTTCGTCTGTTGGAGACGGGGGTTCTTTGTGAGCTTAATTTTAGTACTAGATCTGGTAAATCTGGTGTGATGGCGTCTGAAAAGGAGCTGATTGAAGCTCAAGATAGTTACTTGATCATGGCCATGGAAGCTTCTTGCTGACTGATACTGAGCACTAATTCTTGTCCAGTACGTCACCATCCCAAGATGTCTGATGGAAGTTTGTCATTTTTTACCTTTTGCAGGTTCGATTTGGTGGTGATAGTGAATGGCCGGAAGGAGAAGATAGCCTCTGGCCTGCTAAACCCGTTCCTGGCACACCTGAAGGTCGCCCAGGATCAGATTGCAAAGGGAGGATACTCAATTACGCTTGAGCCGAGCTCAGGGGTCGGCGCGCCATGGTTTACAAGAGGCACCGTGGAGAGGTTGGTGCCTTTGGTTATGACAATTACCTGTGGCATTGTCATTTCCAATCGGGTTATTCACATGTTAATTCTTTGCAGATTCGTGCGCTTCGTGAGTACTCCGGAGGTGCTTGAGCGGGTGACGACGATAGAATCCGAGATCTTGCAGCTCGAGGACGCCATCTCTATTCAGAGCAACGATAATCTTGGGCTAAGATCTGTAAGTCGACGATTGTCGTTTATGAGTTGATTCTTGTTATTTGCAGAAAGGTGACGCATTCTTGTTTGCTATCTGGAAGGTAGAAGATCATGGAGGAAAATTGACTGAAAGCAACGAAGGTATAACATTATTGTTGTTATTTATCATGATGCATTGAATGGTGCTTGCTTGTGTCCTCTGGGGAACGCATACATCTGTAACAGCTTTCCATTGGGCCACACACACACACACCAAAAAAAAAAAGAAGAGGAAGCTGCAGTCCGATCTGACTGTTTTAGAATTTAGAATGTAGTCATTATGGAGTTTGATGTGACATCAGAACCTATTATTGAGTTAGGTACATACAACTATGTTGTAGGTATGTATGAAGTGCCAATTAATATATTCTGATTTAGGGGGCAAGGCAATTGCTTCTATTATTTTGTAGCTACAATAAAACTGTTCTCTTACTTTATACCTTTTAAATTTTGACACAAGTTTTAAAGATGGAGTTCTTAAACAATTACCATGATTTATTGATTTAGGTCTCAATCTTGAACTAGCAGACAATTATAGGAAGTATTGTGACCTACTGTTCTGAAAGAACCTGATGACAGATTGACAGGATTACCGATTGAGTTTTTATTTTCCAATTTCAGTTACCTTGTTTTAAAGTAGCTTTTGTATCCTATTATTTATTGTATAACATAACCTGATATTATCTATGCACTAACAGGTACGCGAGCGAATCACAGCCCTGATGCAGATAAGGCTATTGTTATATACCAGGTCTGATTATATATTTCTATGTGCATCCTTCTTCCTTTCCTGTATGTATCATCAACTAGCACTGACCCCACTGGCATTTTCAATTGATGACAGCCTGGATCACAGCCTACACCAGCAGTGCATGATGAGACTACAACACATGAAGAGAATTCAAAGTATATTGGCACCACCAAGAATATTTTTGTTTTGTATTTTTTTAAAACTTTCCATTTCCGGTAACAAAAAAAATATATATATTTATATCCCTGAAAGTAGCTGTGTTTTACAAATCACAGCATAGAGTGGAGAATAAAAAAGAGAATGTTGGTATTCATTTACTTTATTTGTTGTTTTGATTTTTATTCAAGCTACTACATATATGCTCTAAGATCGCATTCAGTTTCTTTTGATACTTACCTGTCCTACATGGGGAAGCTGTTAACAGATACATTCTCTTATGAACAACTTACAGAGTCCAACTGCTGAGAGTGCTTGAAACCCGAAAAAATGTCTTAAGGAAAGAGCAGGCTATGGCTTTTGCCCGTGCTGTGGCAGCTGGGTTTGACATCGACAATCTGGGTTACTTGATTGCGTTTGCAGAGCGCTTTGGTGCTTCACGTTTGATGTAAGTAGTCTTCGTTATTACTTGTTTTTTTATAAGCTGGATATCTTAATGCCTTGGCCCTTTTGTGCTTTAAACATATCCTTATTGATGCTGTTTTATCTTCAAAATGACATCTTTATTTTTGTCTATTCAATAGTGTGTTGTAAAGTCAGAACAATGTTGATGCTTTATATGTGAATGGCACACACAGTAGCACATAGTCTAGAACATTACTCTTTTCCATACGCAGAATATTGTTGCTACTGTTCCCTTCATTTGTATTGCTTCTAAACGTTAAACCTGCACTGGTAATTTGTGATAGATGTAGTAATCTTACCATTATTTATAGAAAATAGAGAAAGGGAGAGGCCCCAAAAAAAGAGAAAAGGGAGAGCCGGAGAGGGAAACAGATGATGACAGACCAAGAGGGATATAGCCTGTTGTCTCTGTTGCTGTTGTTATTTGTTATCTGTGCTGCTAACATCGGTTTTCATCATCGCTGGTATACTACTATAGTATAATCATCATCAGCTTTCATGGACATGATCGGAGTAGGGAGTAGGAGGGGCAAGGGAACTGGGTTGGTTGGGTTGGGCCAGGGCACTTTACCTTTTCCCATCTCTTCACCCTTTTCTTTTTTCTATTTTTTCCTTCTCTCTCTGTCCTGCTCTCAGCCCATTCTTCCTATTGATAATGGTCAATCCGCGCTACCCAGTTCACACAGTGCATAGATGCCTCACCTGGTGTTGGTGCCTCCGTGCCTTATTTATTCAGTTATATAAATTTAGTTGATTTAGCAAGCTAGTATTTTTGTTACGAAGACATTTCCCATGCTAAACTTCTTCAGTGTTAAAAATTGAATAGGAGGGCATGTTCGCAGTTCATTGAACTGTGGAAGCGAAAGCATGAAACTGGACAATGGATTGAAGTTGAACCAGAAGCAATGTCTACACGCTCTGAATTTCCTCCTTTTAATCCATCGGGTATTGTTTTTGTTGGAGACAACATGAAGCAAAACACAGAAACTATGTCTGTTTCCAACGGAGAGGCAAATGGCGAGGATGCTTCTAAAGCTGGTACGCATTCTTCTGCATAATCCAGAAAAGCCTCCTCACTTCAATTCTTTAGCAATGTCTATAACACGGGATGTGAAAAAAATAGCATTTTCGATGAATTATCAAATATCAAAATTCATATTCAAAAGCATTAAGGTAGAGAACTTATTCCATTTTTTGTTGCCAAGAATAGAATTGTTATTAATTTGACTGTCTGCAAATGCATTTAGAAAGCAGTAAATAAATTTATTTTTGTCTGTTATTCTATTCAAACTTTATACCTTGCTGCACTGTACACTAGTACATCATCTTTGATTTTAGCGTCTCTTTGTTTTTTCTCTTCGAGATTATTGGAGCTTACAAGATTGCTTTGTCTCTGCTTTACAGAGCATAAGTCTGGTCAACAGATGGGGTATCAGGCTGCATATCCTCCATGGGCAATGCATCCTCCACCTTACCATATGCAAGGAATGCCTTACTATCCTGGGCCGTACTACCCTCCATATCCTCCAGTGGATGACCCCAGGTATCACTACTCGGGAAGGAAATCATCGAGGAAGCACTCTTCAGACAGTAAAGAGTCAGAAGTACTTGACGAAGGAAGTGATGGTAGCAGTTCTGAAAGAGGGAGTTCTCATGGTCACAAGTCACATAAAAAGGGTAAGCGATCAGGGAAAAAGAAACCTAGTGTAGTTGTCATAAAAAATGTAAATGTAACATCCAAAAAGCATGGCTTGTCGGAAAGTGAGTCGCAGTCAAGTTCTGAAGATGGGTCTCAAGACAGTGATGACTCACACTCCAAAAAGAGACATGGGAAGCATAAGAGCTCAGGTTCAAAGAAAAAGGAGGGTGCAAAAACTAACTTTGACTCTGGAGACGACTATAATAACAAGGATGAATCATCTTATGGGCAAGATGCTGACCAAGGGAACTGGAATGCATTCCAGAGTTTCCTGATGAGAGCAGAAGAAAAAACAAGATCTAATGATGCAGATATGTTTTCTGGTGAAAAAGCACCTCCATCAAGGAAAAAGAACAATGTGAACACTTCTGATCCTATTCTTTTGGCTGGGGGAGATTCTGGTGATGTCTATGAACAGAGAGGAGCAGGCTTTGATCCAGTCAATGGGAGGAGTAGAGCTATTCGGCTGCAATCCAATGATGAACTGATGATGTCTGGGGAAGGGGGAAGATATATGGATGGTGAAATTAAGGAGATAGAAGCTGGTGGTGGAAGATACAGGAGAGGGACAAGTGAGGACTTCATGCTCTATGGCCAGGAAAGGTCCATGGATAGGAGGAGTGCTTTGGATCCTCTTGCAGAGGCCCGGTACAGGAATCCTAATCAGGTGGACAAGAATGGATATGTCGCGGCTGATGAGTCCTTTATAATTCCTCTTAGATCTGGTTCACAAGATAATGTTGGGCCGGAATACCGAGCCGCGATAGACATTGATGTTGAGCTTCCTACAAACACTAAGAAAACTTCAGATGGGAAGGCTGGAACTCAACTCTTCTATGAGCCGGATGAATTGATGCCAGAGCGTGCATCTGAAAATGCTTCATTGGGATATGATCCGGCAATGGATTACGAAAGCAACATGATGGTCAGAGCCGTCAAGGTTGAAGACAGTAATGACGAGGATGTCTCACATAGTAATGATGGCGATGTAAAGAAGCCAGAGAAGGAGAAGATAAGGAGTACAAAGGATGGTTCGGATAAAAGAAAGAAGGATGCAATACTCAGGAGGCTCTCTGCTCCAAAGACCCCACTCAATGATGCACAGAAACGTGCACAGAACATGCGAGCATATAAAGCTGATCTCCAGAAACTGAAGAAAGAGCAGGTATTGTTTCTATTTTCCCCTTTCTTGTCTCCAATCAGTTTGAAACTTAGTTCTTCTGCATGGTGTAAATTTAGGTACATTTGTTCATTTGTTGAGATTTTTTTTTAATCCTTATCATCACTCCAAAAGCACCAAGTCTGAACACAATACTGAATAACGGCAACTTTCTGTTATTTTACCTATACAGTAATGCATCAACAGATTAAAGTGAACATGTGTCATGTGTACAGAAATTGCCAATTCAACCCACTATAAAGAATTGATTATTTTTTTAGTTCTGAAAGTCTTGTTTCAGCTCGGACTGGTAATATTTGTAGTTGTACCATCTGAGTATTTTAACATCTATCTGAGCAACTTTCCCTTTCTTTCAGGAGGAAGAACAAATGAAGCGACTGGAGAGGCTTAAACTAGAGAGGCAAAAGAGAATAGCCGCAAGAAGTAATGGGAAGAGTGATCCTCCTAAAGCAAGCAGAGAGCATGCCAATGGACTAAGTAAATCAGTTCCATCACTAACTGGTCTGAAGAAAGAAAAGAGTGGATCGACCGAATCATTCAGCGAGCGACTGAAGAGGCTGGCTGAACCCAAGAGCATTGGTGGTGCTGACCATCTTTCAAATCCAAAGTCAGCTACCACAGACCACTCAAGGAGAAGAAGCATGGTATGAGCTCATCTGATACCAGCAGCGAAAAATTCTGAGTATTTATCATGTAATTTCACAACCCAGAAAACTGGACGAAAATAACAGCCAGATCTCCAAAAGCTGCTTGTACAGGGAAAAAGTTTGGTGTTGATTATTAAGTGGTGGTGCAGAGAAATTTGAGTCTTGTTACAGTGGGTCTGGCATTTTACTTTTTCGGTTTCATATTATTGTATTCATTCTTTTCATTGAAAGGTGGCTTGTAATAGCTGTAAACCTGTTTTTGTTCATGGCACATACTATATTGTGGATGTATTTAGAGGAGGGATTGGTCATTGTGTTTGAGTTGTGGATGGCGTAAATGTTTGATTCTTTGGGTTGATCAACAACAGGGCCTGAACTCGCATGGTTTTGGAACAAACTTTGGCCTACGTTCTCCTTTAGTCCTTTACTCCTTTTGACAGCATGTTGACATCATTAGTGGATTTCTAGGCTGAATTTGAGAGCATAACAGGTTGTTGACTCTGTCATATATTCTTTAAACATGTAGAGAAATAGAGAAACTATAAGTTTGGAATCAAAAGAACTAACTACCAAGGCATGAACCGACCAAATCAGCATTTTTGGCAAATGCAAATATGCGACCTACTTCTGTTCCGAATTCTGAGTTAAAACGACGGGCCGGAGCAAGCAACAGTTACATGAGATACCTGTTTTGAGTAGCTTCTTTGCAAAGATCGAAGAGAAGAGTCTCTTCCATCAATATTCCCTAGAAATGGTGAACTGGCGTGCTAAGATACGACTCTACAATTTTCACTTAATTTCACCTATACGTCGCGGCGCTGGGAGAGGGAGAGGATGAGGCGAGAGGGAGGAGGTGAAACCGGCGGTGGCGGCTAGGGTTTGGGGGTGAGTTGTTTTAGTGGGCGTCATTTGTGAAAAAGCCTCTCGGCTTCCACGTTTTATAGAACAGTCCTAATTCACAATTTCTCTCTCCTTTGCATGAAATACTCGGATTTTAGAATGGCCTATAGATAAAACATCGGCTCACAGAAACTGTTCGCGAGGGATTAATATCGAATTACACACAAACCAGAGGACTTTTTCGCAAATAATCCACCCCGCACAAAACAGTTCCTATCTGACGTGGCATCGCTCAGCAGCCGCGTCACCCGCGGCCCTTTTATTTTTCACGATGTGAGTATACTTTTATCTCTCCGATAGACTCTTCCAATTAGATAATAATAAATTATTTTCTATCCTAATTCTCTTGTACATTGTAATACTGAAACTCGTAAGTTTTCAAATTTACCATACAATTAAAATATAAGTGCAACTAATTTACACTTATAAAACAAGTTGATTATTTTATTGGAAAACAATGTACTCCCTCTATCCCATAATATAAGGCGTGCACATATTCCAAGATTCAACTTTAACAAGATTCGACCAACAATTATTATAATATAAATTAAATTTTATTTGCTAAAATTAATATCATTAGATTGATATTTAAATTTACTTTAAGATGGTTATAATTTTGTTGCAATAAACCTTATAGCATATGAGAAATTATAAGTTAAAGATTAGTTTTGAAGACTATGCCAAGTTTGACCAATGCCTTATATTATAGGATGGAGGGAGTAACACTGAAACTTGTAAGTTTTCAAATTTACCCTACAATTATTACAATATAAGGGCAGCTAATTTACAACATGGGAACAAGTTGATTATTTTATTGAAAAAGGTGACGTCATAAATATAGCTACTATTTATTTTATAGTCCAAAAACAAAACACAACTTATATTGCGAAAGAGCCTGTAGCCTCTTGGTTACCAGAGTCTCAGTAGCACCTTTTCCAGGATTTATCGGCATTGTGCTTGTAGTGACTTCGTCAATCTCCAGGATTTGCCGGCTCAGTCTTCGAAGATGCTCATAGGGGTAGGGTTTGCGTGCGTGCGTTCATAGGGGTGAGTGTGCGTGCATTGTATTGTGTAATTTAAAAAAAAACAACTTAAATTTCTTCATTTTTCCCCTATTATTTCTACGTTTCTAGCGTTTGGAGGAGGGGCTAAACTCGTAACTATTGCTCTTTTTCTACTACCACTAGTAAGTTGCGTTACAACGGGATATGTGAGAATATGAGGCCCTATTTGATTTTTTTAAATAATGGAATGAAACATCCTGGCTTTTACTCAAAAAACTACAGCCAATTATTATAGAACTCACACAAAAGAAAACTCACACAGAAAGTTCACGATCGATAGCATAAAACAAAGCTAAGCAAACACAAACTAATAAACACCAACAAAAGAAAAAGATCCTCTAACTACTGAATTCTATTACAGAACCTCCATCCGAAGTTGGCAAATAGATGCATAATCGTCATCTCAAGTTTACGACATTCATCATCTATTAGCTTGATATCTTCATCACGCCTTTGTAATTGAGCCCATCCCCGAAGCCAATACGTTGCCCTGAAAAGCACCTGCAAATAGGATTTTGATGGTGTTTTATCAAAAATCATGTCATTTGTATTAAGCCAAAGAGCCCAACATACAGCGGAAGCTTCAACAAGAATAAGTTTTTTTTTATTTTTTTACTAATACCCACAAGACAATACCCAAACATATGAGATATACTATGAGGAGGATAAAGTCCAAAAGAGAATTGTATAGCTCCCCGAAGAAATTTAGAAAAATGGCACTCAAAGAATAGATGGTATATTGATTCATTTTTTATACAAAAGCAACATCTCAAACTACCATTTCAATTTCTTCTAGCCAAATTATCTTTAGTTAAAACGATCCTACCACATAAAAATATTAATCTTAAAAGATATTTTAAGTTTCCAAATAATCTTATTTCTCTCTATGAGATCCTATTTGATTTAGCTCAAGATTATTATAATCTAAAGTCTTAGGAGTAATCTAAAATGGATTAATATGATTTTTTTAATGTAACTTGTGTGAGTTTTCTTTTGCGTTAATCTAGAACCCAGATTAGGTAATCTCCTCCAAAGCTGCTCCTTTCATATTATTGGGTGAATGGGTGACTAAAAACCTATCACCTCTAGAGACTGAAAAAATTACCCACCTCTACTATCCATCTGAACAAAGGACATTATAGATTTTAATCTCCCAAACCCAAATAATCCGTACCTCAAACAAATATCTCACAACTTATTCTATTTTTGTTTATTATATATAATACAACTTATAGTAATCTAGCTTAATAATTAGAATAATATTAAGTTAAAACACTTAAGTAACGAGAGTTTATTCCTTTATACGGTTTTTTATGGAAGTCTGGGGTGAGAGTTGGGCCTCCAAACATGCAAAACGAAGTGGTTAATTAGCACATGATTTAGCTATTTTTTTTAAAAAAATAGATTAATGTGATTTTTTAAAAGTATATACTCCCTCCATCCTAAAATATAACAACTTTCAGCCCTCAGAATTTGTCCCAAAATATAACTTCTCCATCGACATTCTCTTCCTAACCAATCACAACCATTCACCATTCACTTTTCCCACCTACCTCCACTGCTCATCCAATCAAAACCCTTCACCACTCACTTCTACCTACTATCTCCGTCCTAAAATACAACAACTTTTAGCTATGAATCTGGATATTAAGAAAGTACTCCCTCCGTCCTAAAATATAAGCATTTTTAGCTATGAATCTGGACAACTGTATTCAACTCTAAAACTTCTTATATTCTAGAACGGAGAGAGTAATTTTTTTTTTTAAAAAACGCAATGTTTAATAGTTGAGAGAATCCCTTATATGCCACTAGAAATTGGCGAGTTCTCTTATATGCCACTCAAAATTGGCTTCTCCCTTATATGCCACGGGTTCAACTTTTTTCATTCTTTTATGCCACTCCCAACACTATAGCGTTAGTTGACTGTTAGTCACAAGTTAGTTTTTGAGTAAATGACCAATATGCCCTCTCAACTAAAAAAATATGTAAACTTCAAAAAATCATAACTAATTGATTTTAAATCCTTTTTGAGCGAACAAAATTTTGTCAAAACCAGTGAAAAATGCTCTTTGTATTAAAAATATTGTTGAAAAACTGCATGTTTCATGCTTATATTGAAAAATTTATTTGTGATGGTGATGGCTAAAATTGCATGTGATGCAAAAAAAAAATCATTGATTGTATACCAACTCTCAAGGGTAAATGCGTCTTTTTACTATAAAGTTAACGGCCAACTGACGGTGGAGTGACGACAATGGCATAAAAGGGAAGACAAACTTGAACCGGTGGCATAGAAGTGAGAAGCCAATTTGAAGTGGCATATAAGGGAACCGGTTAATTTGGAGTGGCATATAAGGGATTCTCTCTTAATAGTTTGTGAAGCATCGCGCGTGGAAAACGAAGGAGGTAGAGTTGGGGAACTGAAAGCCGAACGCAGCCGCATGCGTCTGCATTGGAGCAAGTACAATAGCAGACTATAAGCCAGCATTAAACATATTTTAAAGAGATAAAGGAAGAGAGAGAAGAGCAACGAGCAGATCTGTAGTCAGCTGCAGCACGGACTCCAAGACATAATGTGTGTATGACAAGTGGGACTAGGTATTAATAGTATAGTAAGTAACTATTGTATAAACTAGGAAGGTAGCCCGCGCATATGCGCGGGCACTTATTTAATGTTGCTTGAATTTTTTTTTACGAATGTTTATGTGTAGATGATATTTTTAAAATAGATCTTGACTCTATTTTAAATATGTTTTCGTTAATATCTGGTTTGGATATATTACTTGGAACCGTACAACCTTGAATTTAATTAAAAAAACATGTGCCACGATAATGGAACAATAATACAATACTGGAGTTGTTTCATATCTACTTGTACTATACATGATTTTTTTAACCAAGATAAAGGGTTTTTTTAAAAAGTTCACGATCGATAGCATAAACAAAGCTAAGCAAACACAAACTAATAAACACCAACAAAAGAAAAAGATCCTCTAACTACTGAATTCTATTAGAGAACCTCCACCCGAAGTTGGCAAATAGATGCATAATCGTCATCTCAAGTTTACGACATTCATCATCTATTAGCTTGATATCTTCATCACGCCTTTGTAATTGAGCCCATCCCCGAAGCCAATACGTTGCCCTGAAAAACACCTGCAAATAGGATTTTGATGGTGTTTTATTAAAAACCATGTCATTTGTACTAAGCCAAAGAGCTCAACATACAGCGGAAGCTTCAACAAGAATAAGTTTTTTTTAAAATTTTTTTTACTAATACCCACAAGACAATACCCAAACATATGAGATATACTATGAGGAGGATAAAGTCCAAAAGAAATTGTATAGCTCCCCGAAGAAATTTAGAAAAATGGCACTCAAAGAATAGATGGCATATTGATTCATTTTTCATACAAAAGCAACATCTTAAACTACCATTCCAATTTCTTCTAGCCAATTATCTTTAGTTAAAATGATCCTATCACATAAAAATATTAATCTTAAAAGACATTTTAAGTTTCCAAATAATCTTATTTCTCTCTATGAGATCCTATTTGATTTAGCTCAAGATTATTATAATCTAAAGTCTTAGGAGTAATCCAAAATGGATTAATATGATTTTTTTAAAGTAACTTGTGTGAGTTTTCTTTTGCGTTAATCTAGAACCCAGATTAGGTAATCTCCTCTAAAGCTGCTCCTTTCATATTATTGGGTGAATGGGTTACTAAAAACCTATCACCTCTAGAGACTGAAAAAATTACCCACCTCTACTATCCATATGAACAAAGGACATTATAGATTTTAATCTCCCAAACCCAAATAATCCGTACCTCAAACAAATATCTCACAACTTATTCTACTTTTGTTTATTATATATAATACAACTTACAGTAATCTAGCTTAATAATTAAAATAATATTAAGTTAAGACACTTAAGTAACGAGAGTTTATTCCTTTATAAGGTTTTTTATGGAAGTCTGGGGGTGAGAGTTGGGCCTCCAAACATGCAAAACGAAGTGGTTAATTAGCACATGATTTAGCTATTTTTTAAAAAAGAAATAGATTAATGTGATTTTTTAAAAGTATATACTCCCTCTATCCCAAAATATAACAACTTTCCGCCCTCAGAATTTGTTCCAAAATATAAACTTCTCTATCGATATTCTCTTCCTAACCAATTACAACCATTCACCATTCACTTTTCCTCCTACCTTCACTGCTCATCCAATCACAACCCTCCACCACTCACTTCTACCTACTATCTCCGTCCCAAAATACAACAACTTTTGGCTATGAATCTGGATATCAAGAAAGTACTCCCTCCGTCCTAAAATATAAGCATTTTTAGCTATGAATCTGGACAATTGTATTCAACTCTAAAACTTCTTATATTCTAGAATGGAGAGAGTAACTTTTTTTAAAAAAAACACACCGTTTAATAATTTGTGAAGCATCGCGCGCGGAAAACGAAGGAGGTAGAGTTGGGGAACTGAAAGCCGAACGCAGCCGCATGCGTCTGCATTGGAGCAAGTAAAATAGCAGACTATAAGCCAACTATAAACATATTTTAAAGAGATAAATGAAGAGAGAGAAGAACAACGAGCAGATCTATAGTCAGCTGCAGCACGGATTCCAAGACGTAATGTGTGTATGACAAGTAGGACCAGATATTAATAGTATAGTAAGTAACTATTGTATAAATTGGCTATTACATTAGCTATAAATGATTTGGAGCTAGTAGTGTGCTATACTGTTAAACTTGCTCTTAGTAGTGGGTGGGGAATGAATTCCCTCCCCGGGTTACCCAGAGAGTCCCAGACCGTCGCTCTTCGTTTCCCTTGCCACCGCCGCAGCGACGCCGTGGTCTACCCCACCTGCCTCGAGCCGAGCCATGGGCCTTCTCCCGCCCTCGAATCCGGCCGCCGGCGTCCTCTCGTGTACACATCGGTCCTCGTCGCCGGCACCAACCCTATCGCCGGTCTTGGGTAAGGCATTTGGTTCGTATACTACTCCGGTACTGTTCTGTTTCAATCAATGCCACCAATATCTCAATGAGAATCTGGCCAAATTCAGTTAGGACCACAAATAGTCCTTTTATTAGTTTTTATTTTTTACTTTTACTAGAAAAATGGCAGTGCGTTGCAACGGGTGAAGGCTATTTAAATCTTATTATTGTTATATGCATTTTAGTTAAGGTGAAATCTACTATAAGAACTCTTTTGGATATATACTTTTTTAGAAAATCATGAGCCGCAACTAGAAGTCCGATCGTCTTAAGTTAGCATGCGAGTTTTTTAAAGAGATTTCTTATACGACTTCTTCTGTATTTCCAAAAGCGAACGAACTTAAAACAACTCAAATACAGATCTATATTTCCAAAACCGAATAAACTTAAAAACCGACTCATACACGGATGACGTACCAAAGTACCGGTAAAAACATCTTCAATTTTTATAATAGTAGATAGAGATTTTTATTCTTGGATAAACGGCATAAGGCCAGCTTTAAACAGGGGATGTAAAACTAGAGGCCAGTGTGCACCTCATTGTACACTAGACGTAGTGGGGGTGTAAACATGGGGTTATTAGCACATCATTCACAAAGATGGATAAAATTAATGAAGCATTTTCTCAAGAAAGTTATTTAGTGTGATACATACTCGATAACAGCCGGCCGAACCATACGGATTCAAATGTCTGAAGTATTTCACAGCGTTTAACTCGTCAAACCTTATCGGTTGAGCTAGGGTTGATAAGTCGTGGAAAAATGAACCAACAATAATTTATGAGTAAAACTCTTACATCTCTATTCTTTAGTGGGTTAAAAGGCTGGGAAATAGACTACAATGAAAAAAGAATCCCAAAATCAACTCCAAAAAAATTAAGTTTCAAAATTCAAATTTTGGATGCGGCTCTGGCTAGTAAGACAAGAAGCAATCAACAAAAGCCCTTGTTGAATTGATAACTAGTAGACATGTAACTGGTGGGCTGATCATATCCTCTACTTGATTGATGGGACTGCCATGTTGATAAGGTATTGGCAAACACAAAGAACCAGGATTGTAAGCAGAGTACCATAGTTAAGATGCCATCCAGGAGTACTACTATTCTGTGTTTCCTGCATCATAGGACCATCTGTAGGATCAATGGCCATGCTTGTACTCCTCATATATGACAATGGGAAAGTACTGTTATCCAAAGTCCTCCCGCAGACATATGGTATTCCTTCTATAAGAGGTCTGTCTGTGGACTCTTCATCAAAGCATCTAACAAGCAGATTCCATGTTCCAATCATTTCAAGTCTTTGCAGTCTGGAAGTATGGTGAGCCAACCATGCAGGAAGTTTTTCCAAGTGTCTACCTTCAATTTGAAGGTGTCTCAATGAAGTGGCACCGTTTACACTATTCAATTCTCGGCAGTTATTAACTTCAAGGATCTGAGTTCCGGGAGGTTTGAGAGTTCTTTGAGATTCCTATTGTTGACTACAGTTAATTCCTTCAGCGCAGGGAGGTTTTCGACCTTTTCTAGATGATCGTACTCTTCTATATGCAAGACAGTTAATGCTGTAGAATGAACAATGACAGAAGGAAGGCAATTTAGACTGGGACAGCACTTGATGACAAACTTCTGAAGCACAGGCATGTCATTAGCCTGAAGTCCCGACCATGATTTGAAGTTTAACATCCTCTCAATTTGCATGTATTCCAGTGCTGGAAAAGCAATTTGTTGGTATCCCCTGAATTCAGTTCCAATTGTACGTAGTGCATTACATCCTGTAATTGTCAAAAATCTCAGCTGTGGAAGCTCACCTAATGCAGTTGGAAGTGTATCACAATTAATGCAGCTGTGAAGGCCAAGTTGCTGAAGATTTGTTAATACTGGCATCCACAATGGGTATTGGCGGCCATAATAGTTCTCTAGCTTTAGAGATTCTATGCATGTTGGTGGACGTAGCTCCTGGAATATCCCCTCTATACGAACAACTTCTTGAGGCACCTCCATTGGTTGCCCAACACTACTGCAGCATAGTTCCAGCTCTTTGAGCTGGCAGTTTGTTGACAATACATCTCTTGCATCTTCGCTCTTCAAGCACTTCTCTATCCTCAAGATATGTAAGCTTGTCAACTTACTGAGAGAATTCAACTCTTGCAAAGGCCATCCATCAGGTTCGCATGCTTTGGTGGTCACGAGAAATCCATACAAACAGTTTAATTCATTTAGTTGGTCAAAACTGAATTCTGCAGTATTCAGTTTTGTTCTTGAAATGTCAAGGCTTCTCAGTTTCTTCAGTTGGCCGATGCCTTTTGGTAGTGTGCTGAGAGGACAACCCTTGAGGATCAAGTACCGCAGAGAATTCAGGTACTTGATGGTTTCTGGAAGTTCCTCAATTTTAGTTTCAGAAAGATTTAAGTATCTGAGGTGAACTAATCTTCCCAGAGTTGGAGGGAGAGACTCAACTGGGGTAGCATGTAGGTCAAGAACTCGTAGAAGTGTCAGCTTTCTCAGATGTTCTTCCAGGCCACCAGGTTTGTATTTATTTTTGAAGAGTAACAATGTTCTCAGTTTCGTTAACTTTGAAATCTCATTTGGTGCAGGCATGATCTCACTTGTAAACCTGAAGTGGCGAGTCTCAAATGCATCATTCAAATGTTCGATATCACCTGTGTAGCTGTCGTCTTTTGAAAGACCTTGTGCAAAGGACTGTAGGATATGAGGCATCTGGGCTTGCTTTATCGTGTCAGTCTCCTCTATCTTCTGTAGAAGGCCCTTCATGATCAGTTCCTCAAAATACACTTCAGCCAGCTCCTCTGGTGTAGAATTTGATGTTACCTCAATGAAACCCTCTGAGATCCACTGCTGAGTGATATAGTTCTTCTCGAAGACGAAACCTGCAGGAAACAGCCCACAGTAAAGAAAGCATTGCTTCTGATAGGGCCCCAGATCCTTGTAGCTCAAGTTGATAGCACCCTGTATGTTTGTTGAACAGGTCAAGAAGTCCTTTTTATATACATTCTCCCACCCTGCCCTCCGGTCATGCTCTCTCAGAGCTTCTGCAATACTGCAAATAGTCAGTGGGAGGCCATCACATTTTTGCACAATTCTTCTTCCAGTATCTTGCATGTCCTTTGTCACATGAATATCTGAAACTAAGTTCTGCAGCAGGGACCAACCATCATCCTCGTCCAACTTATTCACTTGGTAGATGTGTCTTCCTGGTACACCTATTCGTTTCGCAAGATTCTTGTATCTAGTTGTAATTATCACTCTACTACCAGGATTGCCTTGTCTTACACGAGGTGATAGATTATACCAACAATTAGGTGTCCAGAGATCATCGATCACCAATAGGAACTTCTGTCCGTCTATAATGCTACGAAGTTCCTCGTCACCTGCTGCTCTTGTAGAGCCTTTCCATATGGTTATATCATTGGAGTGCCTGGAGGGGCATATCCATACTCTGGTAGGAAATGCATCGCATATATTTTGGTTATGATATATCTTTCCTACAAAAGTAGACTTTCCAACCCCAATAGTACCAACTACTGCAAACAGAGATAATCTACTTCTATCTTCCCTCATTAACAGATCAATTAGATTCCTTGTGCTCTTCTCAATATCAGCTCCTACAGTGACTGGAAGAATTTCTGGAGCAGAATAAAGATATGACCTTGTGGTTCCTGCAGTTCGCTCATCTCCTGCATCTCTTAGCATTGGTTTTCTCCTTGATAACTCCTCTGAACTCATATTCAACTTTCTTATAGCTCTAGCAATCTTACAATCGACATCAATGACTTTGCAATTTAGTACAGTCGTAACTTGTCGTTCCTGATATTAATAAGTAATATTGTTAGAATAAAACAAAAAAAGATCTATATATATGAGAGATAACATGTTTTATACGAGAGATGAAAAAAACTAATCCAGTTCAAATATGAGCTCAATTTCAAGAATTTCACTGAGGCCCATCCATGCAATGTCCTTCCTACTACTATCATGTTACCAATCCCTGCTGTTTTTGCTCCATAAATGTAATTGTAGTACAAGATTAGGTAACTAATTGTGTGGGAGCTTAATGCAATTACATCTTTTGTTATTATGGAGTAATCTAACAAAAAAAAAGCTAATATGGTGCACCTACCAAGAACATTTAACAGAGCAGCAAACATTGATTGTCACTGGTTGGCTGTGGTAATCATTGCTTGTTACCTTGTTGTGTAACGGCTTTTCTTTTTTACATGATTGTGGTGTTATTTGTATGATTGTTCTTCTCATATTGATTGGGAATGAATGAAAGTTGATTGTTTGCTTGTTTTCACTCCTCTCTCTTTATTTTGTTCTAGGAGTGGACAATGCTATTGACTATGTCAAGCCCACAGACATGCCACGACAACAGCAGTTCTATAGATCTGAAGTGACTATTATTGCATAAACTGTATTTCAGTTCTCAAGGAACTGCGCCCTGCAAGAATGGCCACTAGTATATGGACAAGAAATAGCTGAGGAGCTCAACGATGGTAACCAATGATAGTGCCTAGGTTGTATCAGGTAAAACCGTTGGAGGATCTTGCTCCGTTCCTGATAGCATCTATTTTAATTAAGGGCATAATGATCGCACTGGAGTTATTATACGGGCCAGGGTAACCTATCAGATCTAAATGTTTCACTTTCAACACAAGCAGTAAGAGTACTGAATGTATAGGCTGATTCAAAAGTTTTTCTAGAGACACTAAGATTGTACTGGACTTTTGGTCCACTGAGTACTGGAATAGGATGACACCAAGACTTTGGAGCCAAGTTTGCTTAAATTTCTTTGGAATGTGTCCTTTACCGTTGGGATTTACGGAAGCAAGAAAACATCGGTCTGACAGAAAATCATAAATGTAGCAAATTCACAGGCTGTGCAGTATTCCAGTGCTGGGTTTCTGTGTCAGTGTAATGTCTAGCAAACTATGAACGGTTTGATATATACTGCGTTGAGCCTGAGACAGATAGCCATCTGCTCTCCCAAACTGGTAGATATATATGGGTTGAGAAGCAAATGGAGCAGTGCTATTCCAAGGCAATTCTCAACAAGTAGAGCTGACACAGTGCATGACGATGAGCTTACAAGAGATAAGTTTTGTGGAAGATTATTACTCCCTCCTTCCCTAAACGTCTCCTTCCCTAAACGTTTGACGTCGTTGACTTTTCTAAACATGTTTGACCATTCGTCTTATTCAAAATTTTCTGTGAAATATGTAAAACTATATGTACACATAAAAGTATATTTAACAATGAATCAAAGATAGGAAAAATAATAACAATTACTTAAATTTTTTTGAATAAGACGAGCGATCAAACATGTTTAAAACAGTCAACAGTGTCAAACATTTTGGGATGGAGGAAGTATTATATATATGCAGTACCAGTCTGAAGTGCGGCCATGTCGTCGCAGCTCCTGAAAACAATCAATTGCAGCACTTATTCACAGGATTTTGTATAAATTACATCTATTGGGTACTGCAAATATCTTCCAATACTAGTTGATGAGCACTATTCTGCTCAGGCAGAGCTCTCCAGTAGTTGAGAATCTGAAACTGGAGAGCAACAGAGTGCAGATTCTAGAAGATTGCGAGACCTTTGTAAAACAGGCTGCCCCTCTTCTGATACTACTCTCTTGCATGTATTAACCTCTGGTTTATGGAACCAACAGCAAATTCTTCATCTTCCTGGGTACGAATCTCACTTGAGTCACTCTCACCTGCTTCTTGGCAGAGCTGGTCATCCGATGCCATCAGAATGTTCCTTCGAGCACGATCTCTGTCCCGAGGATACGTGCAGTACAGGAAGGTGTATGTCAGGCAGCAGATGGCCATGGGCACGGCGATCTCCGTGTACACTGCCTTGGCCAACGCAGCTGCATTTTCTCTGTCCGTTTCGACGCTTGCGTCAGAAGAGACCGGCTTGTAGCCAAACACTTGCTCAGCTAGAACACCGACGATCGGTGGCGCGAATGAAGCGAACACCGCTTCGAAGCATTTGTCGAGAGCGTAGACCGTTGTTCTCGCCTTCTCCGGTACAATCTCCGCGAAGATTGGGCTGCATTGCAAAATGTAAATTGTAAGACATATCAGCATTGCATTGGAGATTCAGATATGAAATTGTTCCAGTGTCGAGCATGGTACTTGTTGGTGGATGACGCGTTCCAGGAGATGGCGAACCCCATGATGAAGAACACGGCGGCGTGCGCGACGCCGGTGGACGGGTCGTTCGGCAGCGCGAGGAGCAGGACGGCGGCGAGCGGGAGCGCCGACGCCGAGCTGATCTGCGCCAGCGCGATCCTTCCGGTGTTCGGGAACCGCCTGGAGACGGGGTCCCCGACGAGGCCGCCGAAGAGCGCGCCGAGCGCGGTGGCGAAGAGGTAGAGCCCCGTGATGACGCTGGTCTCCCAGTGCGTGAAGCCGACGAGCTCCAGCCACATGGCGGAGAAGTTGAGCGCCGACCATGGTATCGACCCGGCGATCCCCTGCGCGACGATGATCTGGAACGTGGGCACGCCGATGACCCCCCGGGCGTCGCGGAGCAGCTCCCGGGCCTCCTCGGCGGCGGAGGCGGCGGTCTTGGACTTGGCGCGCGGGTCGGCGGCGAAGCACCACATGAGGACGCCCAGCGCGGCGCTGACGAGGGCGACGGCGTGGAACGCCAGGCGCCAGCCGGCGACGCCGAGGAAGGTGACCGGCGCGAGCAGCACGCCGAAGGATCCCCCCATGATGGAGCCGAGGTTGCAGGTCATCTGCAGCCACCCGAACGCGGCGCCGCGGGTGTGGTCGTCGGTGTAGTCGGCGACCAGCGAGCTGATCGCCGGGAGCACCAGCGCCAGCCCGACGCCGTTGAGCCCCCGCGAGATGGCCATCTGCGCGTGCCACAGAATTTTTTCAGTTCATCCAGTTACCTCTCTCTCTTACAGGTGGGACCCACAGCGTCAGTGGAAGAAAAAACTGAGGCTCATCTTTTCACTTCAACCTATACCTAGGGCCTGTTCACTTTGATGCCAAAAAAAACCTTACAAATTTTGACAATAGCAACTATGCCAAAATTTTAGTAACTTGCCAAAATTTTGGCAGGATTTCTTATATAGTTACCAAAATTTGACAACAAACTAAATGTAGCCATTTTTTTAACAACTTTACCAAAATTTGGTAAGGT
Organism: Oryza longistaminata; assembly: GCA_009805545.1. NCBI lineage: Eukaryota > Viridiplantae > Streptophyta > Magnoliopsida > Poales > Poaceae > Oryza > Oryza longistaminata. Next base: position 12,754,233 of record CM020187.1, on the reverse strand, counting down.
TGAAAATGGCACCAAAGTGAACAGGCCCGAATTCCATTCATGTTTGGAAAAATAGAAATGCACGTAGAATAATTTCCTTGTTCCAAATGCACCTTTCTTCTTGCTAAACAACTCCTTTCTTCCATTGAATCCTTTTATTATACTGACTTTTATTATTAGCCTTGAATTGGCGAGTTAGAAAAATGGAAAATAAAAAAATGATTTACAAAATACAAATGGCCATAAAACATCCTTATCTAGCCAATTTGCAGCATCCACACCGGCGCCGCTGGTGCGGTCCTCTTATTCATTGACGTGGAGCCCAGCGACAGCCAACGGCTTGAGTCTTGACTTGACTCAGCGAAGCAGCCAGGACGAGTCAACGGCTGGCCAGTCGCCCGACGAGCGGCAAATTAATCCGGCGATAGATCCAGCAGCATTTCCCTTCTTTCTTTTTTCTGTTCTTTTCTTTCTCAGCCGATGTATTCAAGTATTCAACGAAAGAATGATCCAGAAAAAACGAACCTAGCTAGAACTAGCTAGCTAACATGTACTCCATTCATTCCATAAAAAAACGAATCTAGAACTGAATGTGATATATGATGAATCTGGACAGATGTATATCCAGATTCGTAGTATTAAAATGTCTCACATTTTATACTATGTTAGTTTTTTATGGGACGTAGAGAGTATAGTATAGTATAATAGATTAGCTAGCTCTAATACGAGTCTAGGATTTATGAATTTTGTGGGTTTCACAGTGGAACTGTTGTGAGGAGTAAACTGTAATTCTTTCGTCACTTTTCATTGCGAAAGAGGTTGGTTATAAATGTGTTGCCTACATGTTGAATGCCACATCGGTGGTCAGCTCTGGTCAAACAAAGTTTGGACCGATTATTGCTTATTAAATCAAGATGGTGGATTTAGATATGTAATTTTTAAGTTTACGTATATAAGTGATACTTGCTCTAGGTTCATGGACCGATCATGTATTTTACTCCTAAGAATTTACTCTCAAAAATAAAAGGGGTCACTACAAAAAAAAAAGAAACAAAAAATCGCTCCCATCCTCTCCTGTCCGATCCATCCCTCCACAAATACTTGTTCTTGAGTACGTAGTTTATAGTGAATATGGAGTTAAATCTGTAATTTTCTGATTCTATAGTTTTGTTATAATTTCGTCGAAGTACTTGTAGTTTTATAAAAATAACTTCAATTTTTATTATGGGTAAAGATTAGTGCATGCTTCATGAAAGGTTGATGAAATCTTTTTGTAAATAACAAATATTTATAAGTTATGACGAGAGGAAGTATATGGAAATTCCAAATTTATGAGATATAATTAGAACAGTAAAGTTTAGAAAACCCCATGTTTACAGTCAAACCACATGTATTATGATGTATGATCTAAATGTTTTAAAAAACCCCACTCAAATGGATATTGAGCACGAATTTACTTCAAATTCTAAAACATACAGTGTATATGAAAATTTTAATTATTATGCTCTTGAATAAGGTCAATAATTTATCTCTAAAAGTAGTTCCAAATACACTGAAATTAATCAAAATTCTAATATAGGCGAGGTTTTGTGAAACTTTAGAAGAATAATAGCTGAGTTTATACGTCACATGTCATAATATCTATTTGCTTTGTCGTAAAATATAAGGATTTTTAAAATTGAACATGAGTATTAAGGAAGTATGTGCGGGTACGCATACGCGTCGGCCGTCCGACGGATTCCCAAAAATCGGACGCCCTCAGCGTTTTCTCTCACATAGCCCATACATGTGTACCTACTTATTTTCTAAACTATAAATGCTTTTATCTAATCTACGGTATAATTATACCATCGTACTTGTTAGAATTTAATTTTTGTAACAAGAACTCATATGATAATATTTTGATAGAAAAATCGAGCATTGTTTCACCCATTATAAAAAATTGTTTCATCATTTAATCAAATGTGTTTCAAAGATATGCAACACTTAAAAATATTGACTGGAACATCAATAACCACTACATGAAACATTTAGTTCCAACTAGTGAAACATTTAAAAAAAGGCATGTGAAACATCAATAACCACTACATGAAACATTTAGTTCCAACTAGTGAAACATTTAAAAAAAGACATTCGAAACATATGTACAATCTATTCACAAGAATAATTAATATTGCTAAAACATTTTGTAGACAGTATGAAACAACAATTTTTTTGCGTGCAATAATTATAATTGAAATAGTGAAACATTAAAAAATACTTATCGAAACATTTAAATAATATTGTGCGCAACATTATTAAAATATGTTGTAAAAGAATAATCAGAACATAATCAAGTAAGATCTTGTTTTAAAGATTTAATTATAACAAATGTAATGGTACGATCAGATCGTTGATCGGATAAGTAAAATATAAGAAAAAGTTGTTTAAAATGTGAAAAACGAAGTTGTTACATGCATATACGTCATTACCGAGCATCCGAGCATAAAAAGAAGAATCGCAACGTCATCACATAAAAAAAATTATCTTAGCACCAGACAAACGTGTGCTAGTCCTAGCATGGAGTGGAGATGTCCGATATTTGTGATTGCATCGGACGTTTGATTATAAGTATTTTCCAGTATGTACAGTTAAATAGAAGAAAAATATAATTGGTTGAGAAGTGAAGGTACGAAGAAAATTATTTCCTACTGAGTAGTACAGTACATCTTTAACGGTAAAACATCTGATTAAAATATGGTGAGAGGTCTTGGAATATCCCGGCTAACCTGCATAGACATCGATCATGTCACGTTGATGGCAAGTACTTGAGCCCCACTAGCTGCGTGGAGGAGAAAATTGTGATTTTGCTATCGCAAAAGAATGGATTCGCTGGAATACTATCCCTTCAAAGTGATTCATTAAAATGCTATCCTAAACTAAGGGTGTTCACTGAAATGCTATTTTAGGTCTTTTTGGTTGCTAGAAATGATTTAGCTCTACTTTCATTTTTGTTCGGACCAAAATACCCCTGATGCGGGCCCCACCTGTCATACTCACTCATCTCTCTTTTCCCCTCTCTCTCGGGAGCGGCCAGGTTTTCAGGGAGTCGTCCCCCTTTCCCTGTGGGCAGGGTCCTCCTTTTATAGCTCAAGGGGATACCACATGCGCCGCCTCTACCTACTCTCGATAGGAGGGGGGGTCCCACTCCACTTTGGGCTTCCTACCGCGCCTTCTCCCGGAAGATAAGCAAAAACCGGTTCTCGCGTGGAACCCCGCGCCGCCCCCCGCCTGACATGGGGGACAGCCCTGTCATTCCCTCATAAATGAACGATGACTTGCGACAGCCCTTCCTCGAGTGACGCTCGGATATGACGGGTCATACCCACCCCCACTCCGCCGGGGACAAGGGCGACGTGAAGACATGATTGCCCTATCCATCGGATGTGACGGTGACGGGCTGGTCACAGACCGGTCACATCCGATGGACAGGGGTTAGCTAGGCGCGCCGCACGTCTGCCCTTACCGCATTAAATGCGGTGAGGGACAGTTGGGGCGTCGCACATTTATGGTTGTTCAGCCTGTGCTCCCCTCTCGCTCTCTCCCTCTGTCGCGTGGCAGCCGGGTGAGGGCCTCGGGGCGAAGCCGCGGGAAAGCCCGAGGGGATGACGTCATGCCCCGAGGGGGTGACGCGCGAGTGGGGCCAACCTGCAGAATCACGTGGCCGGAGGGAAAGTAATTTCCCTCTACCTCACATACCCCCGGGCCCATATCTCCGACGGTAGCCCCCGGCGCTATATCAGATATCGATTTCCTCGGATCGTTCTGACATGGCACCTCACGGGCGGGAGCCGTGCCGGCGGTCCAGGCGGAGGTGGCTCAAGGGCGCCCAGATCAAGCCACGGACCCGGAGGCGATTCCGCCGGCGACCCAAAGGGGAAACAGAAGGTGGCCTATTCCCGACCGCCCTCTCACCCACGTGGAGGGGGTGCCGAGCGCGTGACGGATCGTTCGCCAGCGGGCCACAAGTGACCAGCCGAGCCCGAGACTGGGCAGAAAAAGAAGCGGCTCCGGAAGATAGGGCAAACGGAGCCATGCCGGGGGAGCTTCATCGAGCCCTCGAAGTGGACCTTCAACCGCCCTCCCCGTAGGAATGATTCTTGGCGCTCACTTCGGTGCTCTTACCCAACCCGTTCTCTTGTCCCTTCATTTTCTTTTGTTAACATGATCCAGGTTCTCTTGTAGCGAGATTCCTTCTCAGGGAATCTCAGGGTCAGACCCCTCGCATGGGACGAAATCCGAACGGTCGGGGCAATCTGGGCCCGGCCAATCCAAGGCCGCGGGGTTTTCGTAGCCTCGCGGCGGGGCCCAGAGGTCACACACCGGGCCCGATCCCGAGCGACCCTTAGGCTAGACCCGACCTGCCGCGGGCGACAGGGGTGGCGACGCTCCTCCCGAGGGCGGCTCTGGGACCAGGGCCCACGCGGAGCTCCACCTAGGATCGGGGGGTGAAGGAGGACGCGGCCCGGGAGCCGAAGCCAGAGGTGGCCTCGAGCCCGAGGTTGAGGCCGAGCCCGAGGGTGGTCCCGAGCCCGAGGCCGAAGCTGAGGCCGAGGGCGGTCCCGAGCCCGAGGTCGAGGCCGAGGCTGAATCCACCTAAGGGCCCGAAGCGGGGGGTGAGTAAGACAGCCGTTCCCCCTTGCGCTTGGGGCGCCCTCGAGGCTGGTCTCGCAGAAGGGGGGCCGAGAGCAGCCCCCAGTCTCGCGGAGGATCCAGCAGTACCCCGTCGTCCCGGGGGCGGACCGCGGCCTTTTCCTCCCTGACTCCGGCGAGTATGGAGCCACTTCTGCAGGTGCTCGCCGCCGCCGATTCATTTGTAAAATTAGTTTTTGCAAAGGGTCAAATTGTTAAAATTTGTGGCTAGTTCCTTATTTAGATTATATGGAAGAGCTTCTCTAAGAACCTAAACATAGCCCCAAACGATTTTTAAAGGTTGAGGCAAAAATCTAGGTCCAGCAAGGATCCTGTTTGTGGCCAAAAACTAGCTAGGGAGGACCCCAAGCACCTAGTGCTGGGTTCTAGTCCTTAAGCCCCATCCACTGTTGGAAAGTGCAGGTGAAATTTTCATCATATCTCTTTCCGTACAACACCGTGTACTTCGTCTGTCGCACCCATCACCAATCCTGCCTCTGGCGCGATTTCTAGTTGCCACTCCTCGTAGACCGGTGCCTCAATCCTCCAACCGTCATGCCTCTGCTCGATGACTCCTCTGCCTCGGCTTGTCTTTCCTCAGGCCGATGAAGCCTTTTTCGATCGACGTGCCTCCTGGCAATGGTCTCCTCTGCCTCCGCCTGTCCTGCCTCCTTCTCATTCCACTTCCGTCTTCCAAGGTTGGATGACCTATCCTGCCCATTCCCTTTCTTCCTCCTCACCCAACAGTCACCTCCTTGCCCGAAACCCTCCTTCCCACCGCGACGGCCACCTCCCTGCCCGCGCAGCCTTCTCGTCGCACGACCTCCTCCTCGCCCAACGACCTTATTCCTAGAGTGCCACCTCCCTCGCTAGCGTCCTCCTCATTGCCTGACCTCTTCCTCGCCCGGTGCCCTCCGCGGCCAATGCCCTCCTCCATAGATGCTGCACAAAGCTTAGGCCAACATGAGCCATTCATCGTGTATCCATTGGAATGCGCAGGAGGACAAAGAAGAAAAGGAAAAATAAAATGTTTAGCCATTGATAGACATGTCCTACATGTCAAAATAGGGACTGAGATTTAGAGGCTACTATTCGAGTTGAATGCAGAATATAGGTGGTAAGAAAATAGGAGCAGCCCCTACTTAGCTTTTATGGTCTCTGATTTGGGGCTACTGCTGAAAATGATATGAGAAACAAAATGAGGAACAAAATGACTTTCCCGGTTATTTGGAGAGAGAAAGAGACTACAACGAACAAAATGACTTATCGCGACGACTGCATCCGCTCGTCCATTCATCAGTCGGGCTGGAGGTTTAATTTTCTGAGAGCGACAGGCCGACAGCTCAGATTTACATGAACCTTTCCATAAGCTCGATTGGTTCCTATCCACACGATGTTTAGCCATTGATCGACCCGGTCATACGTCCTGCATGGGAGTTCCTCTTTGATTTGAAGTGTTGATGCATATATGGACAGCTGGTTTGCTCCAGCACCGTACAGATATAATGTTCTTACTCATCTGTTGGACCTTGCGAGAAATTTATGGCAGGTTTAGTAGAGCTTCAGTTCTTGATCTTCTACCTCCGTCCCATAATAGGTGCCACTTTGATTTTTTCTTACAACGTTTGACCATTTGTTTGATTTGAAAAATTAGTGCGAATATAAAAAAGATAAGTCATACTTTAAGTACTTTTGATAATAAAGCAAGTCACAAACAAAATAAATAATAATTTCAAAATTTTTTGAATAAAATGAATGATCAAATATTAAAAAAAAACTCAAAGCGATAAAGTAATATGGGACGGAGGTAGTATCATTTTTGTTAGAGCTAGAATTCAGTTAAATAGTTTCAACTTCATCTAAAATAGACTAGAAGTGGAGTAATGTGAAGTACTTTCATAACAAGAACCATAAATATAAAGCTGGTTTTAAACCGCTTCACAACTTCACTCTAACACCTACTCAATCTTAGAGTTAAATTTATATGTTAAAATCGTGCTAAACATGTCCTTAAGTGATGACAGTTATATATGTAAAAACAAAGCATGTTTTTTTCCTTCAAGTGCATGGTGTGTTGCTAATGCAAGCTAGTATAATTAGTTTAGTGTATCCGTAACTTCTGGCTGGTCGCAGGGAAAAATTCAGAGATTTCGGGACTTGACTACACATTATATATGAACAATGGCGCGAGCAATGATTTCAGCATGTGCAGGGGGCAACTTAATTACTACTACAAGTGATAATTATCGCGGAAAAATAGGATACAAATGTCCCCACCTCTCGAGAATATCATAGAGCATACCAATACCAATATATACATATATTTTAAAATTTTAGTACCGGAAGAGATTCATTCCGAAGCTTATTATATTATTATCCCTAAAAGAAATGCAAACACAATACAACATACTATATAATAGACCTCTTCGGCTGCGCTTTGCAGCCGCTCCTGCACATATAAAATACTGTATGTATAGGCTGCAGTGTAAATATGGGCAGTCGAACAGTCCCAATAGAACATCCCAAGATGCTTAGCATAATGGTATAAATAATGCTTAGCAATTTGGTGTTGCAGCACCGGTCCATCCTCCCTTCCTGGCCGTACATGGTCTGCCCATATTGGAGGGCACCTAATACAGTGATAATCACATATCTAGACACTTCTTCTAATATTTTTTATTTATTCATTTTGAACTTTAGTTATTTTTATATTTTATTTCTATGCGGACTCTAACCTTTACTTTTAGTTTTCTTTTCTTTTTCTTAATTTTTAATTTCGATTACTTCTAAATTTTATATTTGTATGGACTTTAGTCTTCTTTTCCAATATTTTTTATTTTTTAATTTTGCATTTCAGTTATTTTTAATTTATACTTCTATATAGATTTCTTTTATTAATCTAAGAATTTTCATGTGGCGAGAGCCAACGTGGAGGCTAGATTGTGTGCGTTGGGGGCAGCTGTGCCCATGGCTGATCCGCCAATCCACCAGCAATAGCTGGCCTGATCTATCACATCATGCGTTCATGACACCTAATATAGTATTATCTCCGTTCTAAAATATAGTAAATTTTAGCTTTGATTTTAGACATCTAGGGTGTGTTTAGTTCACGCTAAAATTAAAAGTTTGGTTGAAATTGAAACGATGCGACGGAAAAGTTAAAAGTTTGTGTGTAGGAAAGTTTTAATGTGATAGAAAAGTTGGAAGTTTGAAGAAAAACTTTGATACTAAACACGGCCATTATTGTCTAGGTTCATAGTTAGATATTTCAGGATGGAGGGAGTATTAAACTCTATGATAAATCAGTCTATTATTTCGCTATAGCATTCAAGAACAAACCAAGCAATGAGAATTTTGCCACTACCTCGCTGGAGCGCAACAAAAATCAGGCCGTGACATCTGGCTGGTAGCTAGTTGGATGGTCTAATAATTATATAAGAAATGTTCAGTGTCCTTTTCCTAAAGAGAAAAGGTTGCAGTAGCAACAAACAGACATCTACATTTGTCTAGTTGTTCTTATTGGAATGCTCCAGCTAATCGGTCTAGTGAATGACATGCAACGTGTAAAGTTAGAGTGTGAATCATTATATTTATTTCCTTCTTGGTTGTACTACCTTTTCTACCACACATTGTAGGGGACGATTGCACAAGTCACGAATACTCACATTATAGCTTAGAGGACAACTGCACAAGTCACAAATACTCATGCGAGTTAGAAATATTTCGTTGATGCAAGTGCCTCTCCTAAAAGTAGATTTCAAGAGATAAAACACCATATCTTTAAAAGCAAGAATGACTCTGTGATCCAATTAAAGCAGCATGTTCCATTTGACCATATTAATAGACCATGAACAACTAACGAAATATATATTTTTTTTCATTTGGTCAATCACAAAAAAAATTAGTGATCATACTTCAAAATATTTTATTCAAATGTTGTTAATAAACTAGTAGAGGTTCATGGAGTGACGTCGCAAAATAATTTCATTCTACGCCTAATTGACATCCATTTCAAAAAATATATGGACAAATGTGCCATACGAATTTCATCTGTAACTAGCAATCTGTAATATTTTTCATATTGAGCCGATAGAATTTGATGTAATGATATGACTTGACAGATCGGACTCATACCAGTGGAACATTGTTCTATTACACCAAGCATAGCTGCATTATCATCTCAAAACTCCAGCTGTTACAATTCCCATAGTTCGAAAGTTACAACTAAAACTTTTTAAGACCATCATCAGTACAAACTTTACAATTCTTTCGTAAGATGAGGGATCGCTTTATCTCCAAAGCTCAATAAGTCTAGGAATTTTCGGGTATCATTACTAGAAAAATGATATTTCACAACACCTAGGATTGATTTTTCTTTAAGCAGAATATAAAATTCCCGCTTAAAAAACTAGAGGCACCATAGTTCTAGCCCCGCCAGTGAAAAAAGAATTTTGCAGGCGACATCCTATATGTACCGTTTGTGATAACAGCGGACCAACGTGACACAGTTGATAACCATAAAATATTCTAAGGGCCCCTTTGAATCGTAGGGTAGAAAAAACGGAGGAATAGAAAAAACGCTACTAGACACCGATAGCATTATTTTATTATTTCTGATAGAAACAGGGATAGAAAGAGCATTAAAAGTACCAAAACACCCCGCGTCATTTTGCTCCATCTTCTTGTCCTCGAGTGACATCGGGTTGCCGCGCAGCGCGGGTGTCTGTGGCGGCGGCAGCGAGGGCACAGGCAGAGAGAGCGACGCAGCAGAGCGGGCAGGTGGAGCCAGGGGCGGATCCACAATGGGAGCGGAGGGGTCTTGAGACCCCATTACCGTCCCGGGACAGTGGAGACCCCCCTAAGCCCCCACTAATTTTTTTTCCATAGATTCATAGGATATAGGGACTGGAGGTTCAATTTATACTGATGTAGTTTATTTAGCTTCCACTACTATATTTTTCTAGATCCGCCCCTAGGTGGAGCTGGAGCAGTGCCGCGTGACGGCAAGGCATGCACTGGCGCGGCGGAGAAGGACGGCGTGCGCGCATGCGGCAGCACGACACGGGCGGCTACGGTGGACCAAGAAAGGGGCAGTGTGGCCAGGCGACACGGTGTGGGTGCGCGGAGACCGTGCGGGGGTGCGTCGCCGGCGCTGGATTCGGGTGCAAGCGCGGCCGGCTCCGGGCCCGAGTGCGGCGTGGTGCGGATGCGGCGCGCGCGTGAGCGCGATTGCGGTGCGGCCGTCGACGACGGCTATGCGGAGCCAGTGAATTCGGGCGACGGCACCATCGTTGTGTACGCCACTTCAGATGTGTCTTGTACACTTGAGGCAGCGTTGTATTCGTCAATTGTATTAGACTGCGTCGTCAAGGTACACATCGACGATGCCGTCGGCCAGGTTCATTGAATCCAAGACAAAAAGATGGCTTGATTACAACTTGGACATGTCCGGAGTCTGCCGGTTGCTACGACGTACACCTTGAGTATCAGGGCAAGCTGAGTCTGCCTTCTTGAGATCCCACGTCACAGCAGAATCAACAGATCGACGCCACCGCGTTGTCGATATCTCTCAATACGATGGAGACGGCAGCTTCGGCGACGGCAGACGCATCGGCAATGCTGGGTGAGGACGACAACGGAGGGTTAAGAGGTAAGGGTTTAGGGTTTAGGGTTTAGGGTATGCGGAGTGTTGGGTGAGCACGCGCTGCTCTCCTGGGTGCTCGACCAGCTTCGCTGTCGACACCGCAAGGTTCGGCACCGGCGGGAGTGAGCGGCGGATGCGCCTACTTGTTCTTGGACAATGTCGCGGGTGCAGCGTTGGCCGTGCGGCGCTCGTGCAGCGGATGGCGCGCGGGTGCAGCAGCAGCTAGCGGCCAGACTCGCGGCAGAGTCGTGCAGGGCGAGGCGTGCGCCGGCGCGCAGCAGAAGATGGCGTCGGCGTCGGCGCACTGTCTGCATGTGCCTCGTCTGGAGGAAGAGAATAAGAAAATGGAGGAAGAATACATCTTTTGTCCACATAATCGTTGACCTGCGTGACTCATAGGGCAATTAAGTATTTTATGATGTTTCAAAAATAATAAAATATAGTTACTGGTGTCTAGTAGCTAATTGCCACTCTTTTATGTGTTCTATAGCTAATTCATTACAGTTTTTTAGTTGTCCATAGCAAATTTTGCCAATCTATTTAATTATTTTTTTTTAGAAATTTTCATAATTATTTAGGTCGTATGCAAGAAAACGGTGACGTCCACCCGAGATATTAGAATCTATCTTCAAACCCACCTAGCTAATTCTTTGGCTTGTACTTGCATGGTTGTTGTAAAATCATTGTCAATAGAAAGTAAAATAAGGTCAAAACCCAGCTATCTGCAGTTAACCTTATATACTATGTGCAATCGGGGAATGATGTTGCGCATTAGTAACTTGTCTCCAATTGTTTTCCATAATCATGCGAGTTAGCCGCCCTTAACACACGATCACCTGACGTTCAATCCATAATATATATGCAGTGACACTTCATCGAAGGTATCGTACTATTGTAAGTTAGTACTTCCTCCGTTTCAGAATATAAGACTTTTTAGTATTTTTCGTATTCTTATAAAATTAATGAATCTATATATATATATATATAATATATTATAATATATATATATATATATATATACTATATGTGTGTGTGTGTGTGCTCTAAATACATTAACATTATTGTGTTCATGAAACAGGGAGTACAGTGTATCGTTATTCAATCTTCTCCTTCCAAAGGCAAATTAAATCATGGCGCCATCGCTGCTCGCGGCAGGCTAGCCGTGCCCTTGCTCCTCGTACTCGCGGCGCTGCGGCGGCAGATGGCGTCGCCGCGCCGGCGCCGCAGCATGACGCACCTCCACTTCTTCTCCACGAGTGTTCACCGCCGGCCCGAACGACGACGACGCGACGGTGTGGCCCCGCCGGGCGCGCGGCGGCGGCGGAGCAGCTCCTTCGGTTCGTCGGCTGGTGGACGACATGCTCCGGGAGGGCGCGGACCCGGCGTCGCGCCTCGTGGGGCGCGCGAGGGTCACCCCCGGCACGTCGCCGCCGCCGCCGACGGCCGATCACGACGATGTGAGCCTGCGTGTTCAACGGAGGAGGGCCCGTTACGCCGGAGCACGCTGCAGTGTTCGGCGCAGCGATGAGCTGGCCACGGATGCGGCCGGTGGTGGGCGGCACGGGCAAGTTCCGGATGGCGCGGGGTTACACGCTCAGCCGGCGGGTGAACTCGTCGGACCCCGACAACCTCCTCGTCATCGAGTACGACGCCTACGTCACCACGTCTCCCATTTAGCCATGGATGGCTAGCTTTGATTTGTTATGTGGCTAGCATCGATCGATTCTTGTTATGTGGTTTTTTTTTTCTTGATCATATTCTAAATAAACAAAATCGTGTGTTTTGTGATATCTGCGTAAACAAATTCAGTGTTGTATGCGTCTATCTTGTGAATGGCTAATCTACGATCGCCGGTAAGCTTGGCAGTCATTCTACAGGCATGCCAAGCAAAAATAGATAATTTGAATCATAGATTAATCATCTAATGACTAAAAACAATTGATGTAATATGAACTAAGTGAGTATGAACTATATAGATATATAGGATATTATAAAAAACTGATGGAGAGATATATTAATTGAAATATTATGTGAATTAATTATGTGGGATGATTTAACATGCTTACATTTTAAATCTCTAAAATTTAATAAATTATTAAATTATAGATAATATAGTATGTTTGTATGATGATTAAATGTAATAATTATTAGTGAATGATGATGTAACATCTTTGCATGTTAAGCTTTAGAATTTAATGTACCATAACTTTATAGTATGAGAGGATTGTCGAGAACACAAACCAAATAAGAGCCAAACTAGTTCCCAAGACAGTAAATACCGTATTTAAAGTTTAGCTCCACTCAATTATTCTTTATCAATATTTAAAATGAGTTGCTAAGCACCCCTCAAATAGCTAAGCCAACAAGCACACCGAATAGTTGAGATAGGGATCATTTGCCAGTTGCCACAGGAGCAATAATGTGGGCACATGTACGTTCTCAGCTTCATCTAGAGAATTGATTTTTTTTCTTCAGATTGTAGCCATTGCCATTGACCATTGCTGCTATCCATGGCATTAGAGATCTCCTGTGCAATGAGTAAGGTCGCTAAGCAAACAATAATAAATGGTTATTTAAATTATGACAATTGTCTTAAGCATAATTCATCACCTGTAAAACCGTTCACATTGCTAGAGTTTTCTGACACTGTAGATGAAGAAGGCAAGGCACTTCCTCCGTTTTTCGATATCTGATCATCCATAGAAAGTTCAAGGGGATGTTCTATGCTAATAAACCGTCCGCCCTTTCCTCTACGCCTCAATTTTGCTTGCTTTTGGCGAGCCTCAACAAGGATCCTCTAAATAAATAAATGTTATATAACAGTCAAGGAGCATACGAAAGCATCCATACAAGAACAAATTAGAAAAGTAAAATACAAAACCTTTCGAATTGCTGCTACTTTATCTTCTGATCCAACAATTTTTCGGCGTTGTCTCCTTCGGATAATTGCATGGTATTGCTTTGCATTTACATATATAGGCTCATCATCAGCATGTTCTGTAGGTAGTGGTAGCAGTGGAGTACACTTCATACCCTTGGAAGGTATGTGTTCCTGTATATAGTTGTTATAAAACTTCATTAAAACTATGAACAATGAAGACTTTATAAGATTTTGGAAAGTTGATTCCCAATGAGTCCCTCAAAATATTGTGGTGGAGACTTCTCATTGAAGTTTCCATCTATATGGAAGTTTTTTTTTTCCCATAACGCTACAGGTGAAAGTTTTATGGTATAAAGCTTTTAATTCTCCAGGCGGATATGAAAATTTATATTCTCTAGTGAAATTGTAAAAGTTCTCTGATAGATAATTTTACTTTTTTTAAAAGATCTCATAGAAAATTTATATATATAAAGTTTTTTTAATAAAACACTTGCTAGAAGTTTTTTGTGCAAGTGCACAACCCGAACTCTTGACCTGAGGTGTCAAGGGGAAAAGCAATATGTGAGATAAAATTGTTGGTGCCAATCAAATATTATTCAAAATCGATGTGAATGCAGTAGAGGCTAGATGTTTTGTGCAAGTTCACAACCGGAACTGGACCTAAGGTGTTAGGGGAAGAAATCAGTGTGATATAAATTGTTTGTGCCAATCGAATATGCAAGACATTTATCAAGCAATATAATATAAAACTATATTAGAGTTTGGTTTCCTTTTCTGAACCACCATATATAGGATCGGCAGGAGGAAAGAGATTGGGAAATGCCTGAAAATTTAAGAGCATATGGAAATTTCAAATGGTAAAAATTTAGAGTACATTGTTACCGATAAATGGGGAACTCACAAGAGGTTGGTTGCACTCAGGTTTGGGATGCAAATTTTTAGCTTCTAGATTGACTAGGGATAATTCAGTTGACACTTTCCCAGGACCATCAAGCTTACCTATAGCAATAGAAATAAAGTAGCATCATCAGCATGTCATGTATAACCAAATTATACTTCAGCTTTATCATTAATGTACAAGAGGTACAATATTGATATCATATTGCAATATGACAAAATTTAACATGAATAAGAATGCATACGTTGATTGCCCTGGGTGCTTTCACCAAAACCCATTGTATCTGTGGGACTTGCAAGCAGGTGCTCTGAACATGTTGAAATCACTCGATGTCAAGATCAATAATCCATTATACAACAAGGAGTTACAAAGTAGTCAAGAATACAATCACATAGAAAATGTAGCTAACTACTCACCCCATTTTCTTTTATATGACGTTGGTTACTTTAAAATTAAATAAACATAGGGAGTAATTTGAATTCATAGTCATAAAAACAATTGAATGTACTAAGAATATTTATAGATAAAGAAAGAAGGGAAATCGTCTGTCATAATATAATTTGTGCAATTGTACAAGCTTTGTCAATAGTATGGATTGGAATCTTGAAGATAAAATAAATTTGTTTCCACATTTGCCTAAAATATTTTCTTCTAATCTTGTGACTATTCGCTTGATTATCTTCATCTCAAAAGTTCTAATATGCAAACCTACTAAATGAAACTCTAATGAACATAATATGTCATTCTCCATATATTTGTTCCAAACACAATATATACAATTATTATACTTAGAGACTAAATAAATTTAGAAGCAATCATGTGTAAGCAAACACAATGTGCTAAGGAGTAAGGGCTTTAAATTGAAAATCAATTTATTCCATACATTAGCCCAAACATCTAGTTTCAAAACACCTATTCCACTAGCAACACTTCATCTAACAAATCTAACATTCAAAAACATATGGCTCCACCATTTGAGATCTATGTATTTGCAAGCATTTCATAACATTCGCCATAAGAAAGAATTGCACAAGAAAGAATAGACAAGAATATTTGAATAAAAGACCATAAATTCTGCAATCCACATGGTTGGAAAGATATGTATATTAGCATTAGAGTCTGAACAAATTTCCATATATTTTATGATGAATATAACCATAGATTGAACACCTTATGATATGTTGAAATAGTCCTTGTAGACACCAAAAGTTTATGGTCATAACAACCAAAACAAAATCCATGAATTAAAATTGGATCCCATTAGATGCACCAAGATACTCAAACAAGAATATTTGTTCACCCTAGGTACTTGCAGGAGCAAAGTCCACAAAAATTAGAAAGATCAGAAAGAAATAGAAACCTATGAGAGGAATGGATATCCCCTTGTTCTTCTTGAAATCCTTCTGTCGGTCCGCCTCCTTCGTTGTCTCCTATGGCTGCAAGATCATCATCTTCTTATAGATAAAGCCAGGTGTGTGTGGTATTGGTTCATGCAATGTTTATGACACAAAATGACAAAAGAGGTTAGCAACGGATAGATCATCCCACATCAGTTTTCTTGAGTCATCTGGGTTGTAAAATCGTGTCTTGGGTTGCATCATTAGCTGCCCTTTTTTTGGTTTTAGTGAAGGACTTCAAATACAACCCTAACATAATTGTTATTTATATAGTCATTTTAATATGACACCATGTATTACAGTTTTTGCTTCAGGCTTTGGGAATGGGAATCATTATTGACATATGTGTTTTCTTAGAATGGAGTATGTTATTGTGTTCAGTGCATTATTAACAATGGAGTGTCGTATGTGCTATTTTACAATGAACGAGTACGTGTATTATTTTTTATAAGGATGCATAATGATTAAACAAAGCCTACTATGGCTAAAGATGCTACAAGAACTTGAGACCAGTGATGATGTGTCTATACATTTTAGGCCAAAAGAGCACTCTCAGGCTGTAACCAATATGAGGCATCCGTGTACCCAACAACAAGAAGTGTTGATTATAAAGGGTCACTAGCAAGAGTATGAAGATTTTCTTATGTTGCTTTTTAAGTTAGACCAAAAAAACATTTTATTGCAACTGAAGTGTATACTCCCTCCCTGCTAACCTGGATTTTCCTCAGACCCCAGATATGATCATATGAGTAAATTACCCCTCATGTGTTCAGGGTCACTATAAAGAGAATGTTCACCACCCTCATGTGTTCAGGGGTTATAGAAGCACCATTGTACACTGTATTGAGCCATTTTTATAAGGGACCACCTATATATTTGTCGACAAATTCTCTGATAAAAATTTGACAGATGTAATTATAGTACAATCGTAGTGTAATTACACTGTAACTTGCATGTAACTACAGTGTAACTTGTATGTAAGTTTCATGTAATTTTGAATCGTTAGATCTATTACAAGATTTGTTCTGGTGAGGAAGGAAAAAATCACAGCACACACATATGTGAAAGGATTTGTTCCCACGACCTCTATTTTACTGAAATAACATGTTACCGAGAGATTCTTGAAAGTTACATACAAGTTACATTATAGTTACAGTGTAATTATATGCAAGTTACAGTGTAATTACACTACGATTGTACTGTAATTACATCTGACAAATATTAGGGGGAGAAATTTGATGACAAATATCTAGCAAAATCGTTTAAAAATAATGCAAAGCTCTGTCATCTAAAAACAAATGCAATGCGTTGATCTGCAGGCAGGAACGGCCCATCAGAACAAGCACTTGGGCTACGGGCTTATGGCCCACTTTGCGATGAACCTGTCGGCCTGTAAGCTGGGCCCACTCGTCCACAGATAAGCGCAGCAGCAAAGCCACCCGGACAGGTTGGCGACGCGACGGCGACGGCGGCGGCGGCCATCGCTGGCGCTGGCCGCCGATCCGATGCGATCCGGGGCACGGAACTCGGCGAGCACCCGCTGCTTTTGGTTGGATCGATGGATCGGCGACGAGGAAAGGCGAGCGCCCCCGCGCGCGCGCGAGTTCCCAAATATTCCCCCCCTCCTCCTCCACCTTTCTTCTTTTGATCCGCCGTGACCGGCTATCTCGGGATCGCCGCCGGCGCTGCCGCCGTCGCGCTTTTCCCTCCCCCCGATCGACGATCGATCGATCAGGCGTGTGGATTCTCCAAGAAAGAGAGAGGAGAAAGGCGAAAACGCGAGGCCGAGTCTTTGTTGGCTTTCGTCTTTTGTCACATTCTCCCCTAACCTTTCGCTTTCCGGTCTTTCGAGATGAAAACAAATTTGAAATTACACAACGGATGCAGCCCGGCCAGTCATCGACCTGTCCATTCGCAGTCGCAGCCTCGCAGGCTCGCAGCTTACCATTGCAGTCACTAAATTCAGTGTTACTACTACCAACTAATTACCTCCTCTTGTACTAATCCGCTCCTCGAGTTGACATGTTTTTTTTCATAATGAAATTCATTCTCACCTTTACTAAACCGACTACGATCGATTATTATTGATTTATAGGGTTTGCTCCCTCAAAAAAAATATATTATAAAATTAAAAACTACTCAAAATATCATTTCGGAGACAAAGATGGATAATTTCCACCAATAGTTGGTGTCTTGGTGAGACGTAACCATTATTTCTTTTTAGGGCCTATTCGGCTTGAAGAAATTTCATGGAATGTTTGAACAAATTAAACTATATCCTTGTAAAAAATCATACGAAATTCCTACATTTCGACATTTTGAAGAAGCCCTTAATGGCTTACATGTAGGGCATCCCCAGGAGTTACGCCATCTAGTACTCCATCTGAAATATGGCGCATGTGAGTGAAAAAGGGCCTCCAGCAGATATGTCATCGAGCCATCCATAAATAGCGCATGCCCCAAAACGAAGATAGGAATGTCATATATAGAGCATCTCTCTCATCGTATCATATCACAACAGCTGCAGATCCCGCCACCTTCCGAAGTTCCGCGACGTCGTCCGAGTCATCAATTCATCATATCCCTTCCGTTCCGGGTTTGGGCTGGTGGTTGGACGCATCTCATCTACTTCGCCGACCTCGACCTCTCAACAATGGCGATCCGGGACCGGGGAGACAGTTGGTGAACACCAACCCCTGCCGTTACCAAGGCAACAAACTTCGCATTCCTCCATTAATCTCTTCATCGATCTAGTTCGTTTTGCTTTGTTTGCGGATTCAAAGAAACCGGTCTTATTGCTACGAGTCTACGACTAGTTGAACTAGTGCGCATAAGTTTTTTGACAATGAACAAATTTGATGTTTGCTCGTAGTTGGGGAGTAAGGATAAGCTTAGCTCCCTAGATAACTTATTTCAAATTAATTACAGGGCAAACTTTTGAAAAATTGGAAGGTAAAGATTAAATTATGTTATTTAAGTTTCAGAAGCATCAATGTTCTTTATCAAATTATTGGAAACTACAGATTTACAATTTTGTATATAAAATTGTAGATTTTTCGCTTAAGTAGCCGCAAAACTATGGGTTTTTTAATCTCCACCGTGGCCTTAAACACTATTTGACAAGTAGGTCCCACCTGTAATTCTTTAAAAAAAATGTAGGATTTTATTGCAGTACATGTTTTTGCATGTGGGATCCATTAGTCAAGTAAATCTGCATGCGAAAATGGAGCCTAAAGTTTGTAGTTTTCAATAATGTAAGTGTATAATTTGTAATTCTCAATACAAACTTTAAATTCGTAGTATCACGATGATTCATGTGAAGTATATGTAGCTTTCCAAAAAAAAAGCGCCAGCCCCGTTCTAGGCTTTCCCATTCGTAATGTTCATTGCCTGAAAGATTGGTCTTAGGAGGGGACGGTTTGAGCAAAAACAATTTCTTCTTTTTTTCAGAAGTAAACAGATATCGGAACAACCAATTTGGAGCGATTCATCTGGGACTTTATCCATCAAAACATACATATCATCATCTACTAGTAGGACTCAAATAAATTGTTAATCATATCAAGAAAATGATGACACATTTGGCCTGAGATCCCAATGCTTCGTGCAGCTACTATGCAGGGGTGCCGTCGTTGGTTCCAATGCGCTGCCGGCTATGAACACAGCCGGCAAAACAGTTTCACCTCATCCTTCTGGGTTTTGGCACACACGAAATGCAAAGCTTGTAAGGTGAGCGTAACTCAATTGGTTACTCCGTTTATTTATATTCAAGTTTTAGATGTGATAAGGATATATCCGTATTGTATTAACTTTTTATTAGTGATGGACAACGATGGCATTTCTTGGAACTCACACTTGTCGATGGCATTTCTTGGAACTCACACTTGTCGATGGCATTTCTTGGAACTCACACTTGTCGATGGCATTTCTTGGAACTCACACTTGTCGATGGCATTTCTTGGAACTCACACTTGTCGATGGCATTTCTTGGAACTCACACTTGTCGATGGCATTTCTTGGAACTCACACTTGTCGATGGCATTTCTTGGAACTCACACTTGTCGATGGCATTTTTAGGACTTAGATGCTTGTCAATAGCATTTCATGGATTATCTCTAATTTTTTCTATCACTTATTCATTGTTAAATATGCTTTTATGTATATATATAGCTCTACATATTTCACAAAAGTTTTTGAATAAGACGAACGGTCAAACATGTTTAAAAAAATCAACGGCGTTAAATATTTAGGGACGGAGAGAATACTACTAAAGACAGCATTATTTTCCCCCCTTTTTTTTTACACTAGGTAGGCAGAGAGAAGAAGATTTGATCAGGTATGAATCCGTGGTGACTCTGCATCTTGACTCAAAACAGTTCTGTGATAAGATAAGCCAGCTAGCTACCGGTTGAAATTTTATAATAACTGAGTTAATCAAACCACTAAACACAGTATCGTCATCAGAAGATAAGGCGAGAAAGTAAACCCTATCGTTTTCCTGCCGTGTGGGCCCATACCGATGTGCAGTCTGAGGCGTCGTCCGAGTCATCAATTCATCATATCCCTTCCGTTCCGGGTTTGGGCTGGTGGTTGGACGCATCTCATCTACTTCGCCGACCTCGACCTCTCAACAATGACACTGTTTGGATCCGGAGGGCTATTAAATAGCCCTCCGGAATCTTATTATTTAAGAGTATTAAACGTAGATTAATAGCTCTCCGAAATCTCGTTATTTAAGAGTATTAAATGTAGATTACTGATAAAACCCATTCCATAATCTCTAGGCTATTTTGTGAGACGAATCTAACGAGGTATATTAATCCATGATTTGCTACAGTGATGCTATAGTAATCAGCTGTTAATCATGGATTAATATACATCATTAGATTCGTCTCGCAAAATAGCCTAGGAGTTATGGAATCGGTTTTGTCGGTAATATACGTTTAAAAATCCTAAATAGCAAGATTTCAGAGGGCTATTTAATAGCCCGAAGGATCCAAACAAAGCCAATGGCGATCCAGGACCGGGGAGACGGTTGGTGAACACCAACCCCTGCCGTTACCAAGGGCAACAAAGTTCCCATTCCTCCATTAATCTCTTCATAGATCTAGTTCGTTTTGCTTTGTTTGCGGATTCAAAGAAACCGGGTCTTTTTGCTACGAGTCTACGACTAGTTGAACTAGTGTGCATAAGTTTTGACAATGAACGAATTTTTTTGAAGGGATACAATGAACAAATTTGATGTTTGCTCGTAGTTGCGGAGTAAGGATAAGCTTAGCTCCCTAGATAACTTATTTCAAATTAATTGCAGGGCAAACTTTTGAAAAATTAGAAGGTAAAGATTAAATTATGTGATTTAAGTTTTAGAAGCATCAATGTTCTTTATCAAATTATTGGAAACTACAGATTTACGATTTTGTAGATATTACGCTTAAGTTGCCGCATTTTATCTCCACCGTGACCTTCAACACTATTTGACAAGTAGGTCCCACCTGTAATTCTTTAAAAAAATGTAGGATTTTATTGCAGTACATGTTTTTGAATGTGGGATCCATTAGTCAAGTAAATCTGCATGTGAAAATGGAGCCTAATGTTTGTAGTTTTCAATAATTTAAGCGTAAAATTTATAATTCTCAATACAAACTTTAAAGGAACTCACACTTGTCGATGGCATTTCTTGGAACTCACACTTGTCGATGGCATTTCTTGGAACTCACACTTGTCGATGGCATTTCTTGGAACTCACACTTGTCGATGGCATTTCTTGGAACTCACACTTGTCGATGGCATTTCTTGGAACTCACACTTGTCGATGGCATTTCTTGGAACTCACACTTGTCGATGGCATTTTTAGGACTTAGATGCTTGTCAATAGCATTTCATGGATTATCTCTAATTTTTTCTATCACTTATTCATTGTTAAATATGCTTTTATGTATATATATAGCTCTACATATTTCACAAAAGTTTTTGAATAAGACGAACGGTCAAACATGTTTAAAAAAATCAACGGCGTTAAATATTTAGGGACGGAGAGAATACTACTAAAGACAGCATTATTTTCCCCCCTTTTTTTTTACACTAGGTAGGCAGAGAGAAGAAGATTTGATCAGGTATGAATCCGTGGTGACTCTGCATCTTGACTCAAAACAGTTCTGTGATAAGATAAGCCAGCTAGCTACCGGTTGAAATTTTATAATAACTGAGTTAATCAAAGCACTAAACACAGTATCGTCATCAGAAGATAAGGCGAGAAAGTAAACCCTATCGTTTTCCTGCAGTGTGGGCCCATACCGATGTGCAGTCTGAGGCGTCGTCCGAGTCATCAATTCATCATATCCCTTCCGTTCCGGGTTTGGGCTGGTGGTTGGACGCATCTCATCTACTTCGCCGACCTCGACCTCTCAACAGTGGCGATCCGGGACCGGGGAGACAGTTGGTGAACACCAACCCCTGCCGTTACCAAGGCAACAAACTTCGCATTCCTCCATTAATCTCTTCATCGATCTAGTTCGTTTTGCTTTGTTTGCGGATTCAAAGAAACCGGTCTTATTGCTACGAGTCTACGACTAGTTGAACTAGTGCGCATAAGTTTTTTGACAATGAACAAATTTGATGTTTGCTCGTAGTTGGGGAGTAAGGATAAGCTTAGCTCCCTAGATAACTTATTTCAAATTAATTACAGGGCAAACTTTTGAAAAATTGGAAGGTAAAGATTAAATTATGTTATTTAAGTTTCAGAAGCATCAATGTTCTTTATCAAATTATTGGAAACTACAGATTTACAATTTTGTATATAAAATTGTAGATTTTTCGCTTAAGTAGCCGCAAAACTATGGGTTTTTTAATCTCCACCGTGGCCTTAAACACTATTTGACAAGTAGGTCCCACCTGTAATTCTTTAAAAAAAATGTAGGATTTTATTGCAGTACATGTTTTTGAATGTGGGATCCATTAGTCAAGTAAATCTGCATGTGAAAATGGAGCCTAATGTTTGTAGTTTTCAATAATTTAAGCGTATAATTTGTAATTCTCAATACAAACTTTAAATTCGTAGTATCACGATGATTTATGTGAGGTATATGTAGCTTTGCAAAAAAAAAGCGCCAGCCCCGTTCTAGGCTTTCCCATTCGTAATGTTCATTGCCTGAAAGTTGGTCTTTGGAGGGGACGGTTTGAGCACAACGATTTCTTCTTTTTATTACAAGTAAAACGATATCGGAAAAACCGATTTGGAGCGATTCATCTGGGACTTTATCCATCAAAACATACATATCATCATCTACTAGTAGGACTCAAATAAATTGTTAATCATATCAAGAAAATGATGACACATTTGGCCTGAGATCCCAATGCTTCGTGCAGCTACTATGCAGGGGTGCCGTCGTTGGTTCCAATGCGCTGCCGGCTATGAACACAGCCGGCAAAACAGTTTCACCTCATCCTTCTGGGTTTTGGCACACACGAAATGCAAAGCTTGTAAGGTGAGCGTAACTCAATTGGTTACTCCGTTTATTTATATTCAAGTTTTAGATGTGATAAGGATATATCCGTATTGTATTAACTTTTTATTAGTGATGGACAACTTACGTGTCGGTACCGATGTACCTCAATCGTACTTATAGAGATAGTAGGATAGGGTGCTGGTTCATATAGGTGAGTGCTTGAGCACTTCATCTTTGCTGTCTTTCAAAAAAAAGGAAAGATTATATATAGATTTCTTTTCTTATTGAACTCTTACTAACAACATTTAGATTTTTTTATACCTTCTGTTAATTTAAATCAAACGGTTGAGCTCATTAGTAAGAAAATATTAGTACGTGATGAAGTAGTGCCCTTCGAAAAATAATGCAAAGCTCTGTCATCTAAAAACAAAGGAAAAAATACACCGAAGGTCCCTCAACTTAGTCATTGAATTATAAAATCGTCCCTCAGCCACAAAACCAGATATAAAATATCCCTCAACTTGCAAAAACCATTCACTTTAGGTCCTTCGGTGGTTTTGAGCCTGGTTTTATCCTACGTGGCGGAAACCAGCTTGTGATTTGTAAACTGATAGTAAATCGTATGCACATGTACATATCTAAAGCATCTGCGTTTCACATTGATCTCCTCTACGACATTAGGATGCAAAGGCTAGATTTTGTTGGATTTTTTAAGCTCTCTTTGTAAGTTGTGACGATGATGATGAAAAAGTTTGGTGAAACGAAGAACATGTATGTTTGCATTTGATCAAAATGTTATTTGGTGGTTTATGTGATTCAACTGGATGATTGTTGCATGATCAAATGCTGCTGTGTCCATCACTGTTGGGGATTGCAATGTTACAGTTAGGCGTCACTACTGGGACAGCTGATTGTTGCACCTTGAGATTTTATTTTATTTTTTTACGATGAAAAATTTGATGAAACGAAGAACATACATATTTGCATCTGATCAAAAATGTTGTTGGTGGTTTATGTGATACAACTGGAAGATTGTTGCATTATCAAATGCTGCTGTGTCCATCACTAATTCACTAATAATATAGCAATGTTGCAGTTAGCCGTCACTACTGGAAATTTGGGAACTGAAAGTGCATTGTGTGTGTGCCAATTTTGTCACGGTGTTGCTTGTAGGTGCAAGACACTGACGAAACAGTTGATATGTCCGAAATTCTGGGAGTAGATTCGTTGCTGCCCTGCTGGAAAGGCAGCTTGAGGTATTTTCCACATGATCACCGTAATTTTCGTTGAAACCAATCACTTGTACTACTCCTATGCCTAGTAATCCATCTGTCCCTAAATATTTGACGCCGACACCATTGACTTGATGCCTAGTAATCCCTCTGTCCCTAAATATTTGACGCCGACACCGTTGACTCTTTTTAAGCATATTTGACCGTTCGTCTTATTCAAAAAATTTAAGTAATTATTAATTTTTTGAGATAATCCATAAAATGCCATTGACAAGCGTTCAAGTCCCAGAAATACCATCGACAAGTGTGAGTTCCAAGAAATGCCATCGTACAAACGATTTTGTCCCAAAAATGCCATCGCCGTTAGGGTTCCGTTCATTCCATCGCGCTTTTCCCTCCCCCCGATCGACGATCGATCGATCAGGCGTGTGGATTCTCCAAGAAAGAGAGAGGAGAAAGGCGAAAACGCGAGGCCGAGTCTTTGTTGGCTTTCGTCTTTTGTCACATTCTCCCCTAACCTTTCGCTTTCCGGTCTTTCGAGATGAAAACAAATTTGAAATTACACAACGGATGCAGCCCGGCCAGTCATCGACCTGTCCATTCGCAGTCGCAGCCTCGCAGGCTCGCAGCTTACCATTGCAGTCACTAAATTCAGTGTTACTACTACCAACTAATTACCTCCTCTTGTACTAATCCGCTCCTCGAGTTGACATGTTTTTTTTCATAATGAAATTCATTCTCACCTTTACTAAACCGACTACGATCGATTATTATTGATTTATAGGGTTTGCTCCCTCAAAAAAAATATATTATAAAATTAAAAACTACTCAAAATATCATTTCGGAGACAAAGATGGATAATTTCCACCAATAGTTGGTGTCTTGGTGAGACGTAACCATTATTTCTTTTTAGGGCCTATTCGGCTTGAAGAAATTTCATGGAATGTTTGAACAAATTAAACTATATCCTTGTAAAAAATCATACGAAATTCCTACATTTCGACATTTTGAAGAAGCCCTTAATGGCTTACATGTAGGGCATCCCCAGGAGTTACGCCATCTAGTACTCCATCTGAAATATGGCGCATGTGAGTGAAAAAGGGCCTCCAGCAGATATGTCATCGAGCCATCCATAAATAGCGCATGCCCCAAAACGAAGATAGGAATGTCATATATAGAGCATCTCTCTCATCGTATCATATCACAACAGCTGCAGATCCCGCCACCTTCCGAAGTTCCGCGACCTCCTCCTCCCCCCCCCCTCCCCTCGTCATCATCAGCGGTCGGAAGGAGAGGGAGGAAAGGGAGAGGCACCGGTCGCCACCACCGTCTCCGTCTCCTCCCCCGCGCCTGCCGCTCGTCGCCCCTGCAAAGAAAATAATAGAGAATAGTCTGAGTAGAATAGAGAAGAGCCTAGAAAAGCTATAGTTGTTCAACACATCAAATTGATAAAAATGGTTCACTCATTTCAAATATAGCAATTAAAAAATTTCCTATTACAAATATATCCATTTCAAAATATTATCACAATAAATAACACCATTAATTTTAGTCGTTGAAAATATAGCCCGTAAAAAATATAAATGTATGATTGGTTGGAAGATATTACTAAGATATAGGAGGGTGTGACATAAAGAATGTAATATGGATGAACCGTTGAGGTGGAAAGGGATATGAAGGAGAAATCTTTTTTGGATGGTTATTCATATGGGTAATGGGTATATGAAGGATCGAATTTGGATGAGGGATACTCTTATATATAGTTTTTGTCTTTATCAAGCAGGAGCATAATCTTCAAAATCCATAGCCGATCATTATACTGATCGAATTTTTATCATCATCGACAACTGACGACGAACAAAGAGGTAGATAATAGCAGAGAGTAACTAGGGATGAAACTGGTACGGATATTTTTCTTCCATTCGGTCATTTTTTGGGATCGGATAGGTTTGGTTGGATATTTTCGGATTCGAAAACGAATTCAGATATTTTTCTCGAAAATGGAAACTAGTACAGTGTAAGGGCACTATCCGTTAGAATCGTAGAACGGTCGGAAACTATCTGGGATTTTTTTTCGGATTTCCGCAGACAATGATTATTTTTAAAAA
Source organism: Oryza longistaminata (assembly GCA_009805545.1). Taxonomy (NCBI): domain Eukaryota; kingdom Viridiplantae; phylum Streptophyta; class Magnoliopsida; order Poales; family Poaceae; genus Oryza; species Oryza longistaminata. The sequence goes on along the minus strand of CM020187.1, from coordinate 12,727,978 downwards.
AAAAACAAGTATATATACATAAATTTTTCATATGGAGTCAAATGAAAATAAACTTTATATCAAAATTGTAGAGCTCGACGAGATCTATAACTTTGTTGCTAATAATTTTATTATTTGAGATCATTTAAGGCTCTAAATATTCATTATAAAATATCATATATGTTTTTACAAAATTTCATATCTACAATTCAAGCAACATCCAACGGAGACGTGCTCCATATCAAAATTGTAGAACTCAATGGGATCTACCACTATGTAGTTTATGACATTTGTGTTTGAAAATATTTGAAGTATAAAACAAATTTTACAAAAATTGAAGATGTGAAATAAAATAAATAGCATCTTCAATCTATACAACAAGAACATAATACTCCATCCGTCCCAAAATATAAAAACCTAGGACCGGATGGGACATTTCCTAGTACTACGAATCTGAGCCCTAGGAAATGTCCCATCCGATCTAAGGTTCTTATATTTTTGGGACGGATGGAGTAAGTGATATGTTAAGTAAGCTACTATCTCCGTCATATGTTACTTGTCGCTTTGACTTTTTGTTTGCAACGTTTGACCATTCGTTTTATTTGAAATATTAATGCAAATATAAAAAATGATAAGTTGTACTTAATTAAAGCACTTTTGATAATAAAATAAGTCACAAACAAAATAAATAATAATTCAAAAAAATTTAAATTAAACGAATGATCAAACATTAAAAAAAAACTCAAAGCGACAAGTAATATGGGACGCAAGTAGTATACATGAAGTAGGCGATCTTGGGACTAGAAAGTGGATAATCATATTTACATACGGATCTCTTAGAAAACGGCCATGAAAATTGATTTTTCACATACGGTTATGGGATCGCTACAAAATGGACAATATAAATTTTAGAGATGTTGACCTAAATAACAAGCGATATCTCTTGTTTGATTAATGAAGCTTAATTTGAGAGGCTTTTATATCCCGGCAAATATACGTTACTGTATTCGTTCTGTTTCGTATTCCTTCTTTATCTATATTCGTTAATATTCAATTCTATTTTCGTATCCAAGTTTTCAATTTTGAAAAAAATATATACGGTAGAGCTAGTGTCCGTCCATTTCCTGTCTGTCTTCATCCACAGGAGTAACTCGGCTTCAAATAGTTACCCGTCCAAATCCTGCCACTAGTTCCAAAGGCAACATGGGAAACGCAAAGGCAACCATATGTTTCAGATGTTCTTGTTTTTTTGTTTTCTTTGTGCTCTCACTCTTAATAAAGAGAAAGAAGAGATCAAAAGAGCCATGATTCGCAGGCAGGCAACGGCGGCATCATTTCGCTTCGTTCCCAAGCTGTCAGCTGCCACGGCGCGTTAGCATGGACATGTCATGATTCGTCGATTCCTTCTTCGCCCTGATGATGATGATGATTTCTCGTGCGGAAGCACCAGCAAGCCAAGCAAGCAAGCAAGAAGACAGAGCGTGTGCATCGCCTGTCAAATCTCTCCCTCTCAACCCCTCCATCGCTTTTGGCTTTCCTTCCTTTTTAGGGAAAGAAACGCTAATGGTTTTCTCTTCTGTGGTGTCTGCTGATAATCTGCTCGGCGATGCGTCAGCTTTTCACTTTGGGGTACGGTTGCTTGTGCCAATGTGGTTCACTTAGTACTGCTTTCGTCTCAAAATATATTTTCTGTATTACAAAATATAACAAGCATTCAAGATTTATTTCAAAATATAATAAATCTCTATCAACGTTCTCTTCCAAACCAAATATAACTATCTACCATTCAGTTTTCTCATCTACCTTCGCTTTTAAATCAATTATAATATTTCTCCATTGATTTTACCTGCTTTCTTGGTACCGTGTACAACCCCAAAATTACTTATATTCTACCCGGTTTTAACTGACGTGGCAAGTTGACTCCAATCAAACCTGGTTGAGTCGGCATGGCCCCCACATGTCACCAAGCCACCCCTATTCCTCCTCTCTCCCCCTCTCCCCACTCTCCTCTCTTCCCCCATCTCTCTACCAGCTAGGAGGCCTACAGCGGGTGGCGCCCAACTAGAAGAGGAGCAACGGCCATGGCGGAGCTCGTCAGTGAGACGCAACATCTCCATCTCCTTCTTGAGCTCCTCCTACACAATCTTGGTCTTCCGCCACCCTTCTACTCCGTTGCGGCCGCTATCCCTCTCCTCGTCGGGTTGGATGTACTCCAAACTTGCCGAACTACAGGAACCATTCAGAGACTTCCTCAGTGTGTACACGGGTGAGCATGTCCGGCTAGGAATACAACACAGATATAGGCCAGCAAAGGGAGGATGTGGACATGTCCTGTGTCACGAAGAGGAATCCCCTGAGCTCCTCATCTTCGGTGTGCGCTTTGCTCGCCCACGTGCACTTGTCGAGCATGCGCACTAGCATGTTTGGTGGTGAGCGACGGCTCACCCTCCCTCGCTGAGGCTGCCGATGCCGAAGCAGACAACAACACCCCTCACGCACCTCTATCACCGACATCTTTATCGCCACCTCGCTGCTAAGCACATCTGCCTCCGATGATTGCATCGTTTCACTGGTGCCGCTTCCCTAGCTCCCACCATAGGGCTGGATTCTGTGCTCCAGGGAAGCTCGACTTGCACCTCGGAGGCTAATTAGCCATCGCTACCACCACCTAGTGGTCGGTGGGCATGGAGGTGCCCCTGTCCACCTCTGCATCCGCACTCACCACCGCGGCCATGCTCCGCATCATGATGTCCTCCTCCTCGCTCACCACCAAACTCGATGGCACTGTCTCTACCCTTTCCTCTTTCCCCATTGGTCGTTGCCTGCCTCCCAACTTGGAGAGAGATGGGGAAGTGAGGGGAGAGGGAAGAATAGAGGAACAGGGGTTGGTTTGTGACATGTGGGCGCATACGAGTCCCATGCTGACTCGCCGTGTTGACTAGAGTCAAATCTCTACGTCAATCAAAACCGGACACTATACTGCTATGGACTCTTAGGTACACCGGTTTTGCAGGTTAAGGAAAATGTTGTATCTGGTGTTGCGATTTTCAAGGATGTAATTCGAACTTGACGTCAAGATGAGGGATCTACAAGGAACTTATTCCTTTGCAAATAGCAATCACCATGGGGCAAGGGATGCATAGGATGTCCAAGCAAGAGTAGTATAACTGGGCTTGGTTTATGTAGAATGACTGATGCAGTGACGCTGAACAAATGGTCCTGATTTATTTTTTACTGTCAGTTACCTATATTTATGCAAGATATGTACATAAGGTGTATAAGCATAAACTTACATGATATGGAAATACAATACTAAATGTACAACGAATTTAAATGCATTGTATTGGAATCGGTCTAGATTGATAAAATAATTGATAAGTAAAAAAGAACAACTGACAAATAGATAACCATGTAAAAAAGTAGTAGGACGATCCAGTTGCGTAACTACATCTACTATTAATTTGGTCATGGACAATCGAAGTACGCCAATTAATAGTCGGCAATAGTCCTGAACAATCGAAGTACATCAATTAATAGTCGACAAGTTAGATTCACTGTACCTATGATATTCCCTTCAAGCTTTTTTTTAATAGGAAAAAGAAACGCTGAAAACAATACGTGTTGTTCTATCGAAATGTGATGGCGACCTGAGGCCACTGCTAAGGGGAAACAAACTCCAAAAACATAAACTGATATAAACACTACTAGTAGTAACAGATATTTAGAGTTGTAGCCCCAAAATATATCACTAGGGGTGTGTTTAGTTCCCGCTAAAATTAAAAGTTTGATTAAAATTAGAACGATGTGATGGAAAAGTTGGAAGTTTATGTGTAGAAAAGTTTTGATGCGATAGAAAAGTTGAAAATTTGAAAAAAAAAAGTTAGGAACTAAACTAGACCTAGGTTGCATTTAAATATGCTCTTGTCCATATTTATTGTATCAGGAAACATCACAACTTTTTATGGGCGGAGGGGTAGCTAGCTAACCGATAGTGTTTTTATTTTAATTGTCATATAATTGGTTGATATCAATAAAACTATTCCTACATTAGTATATTTGTAATTGTAAGTTTGTAACCGGACAGAGCATCTGACCGAGGGCATCGATCCGGGCACACCACACTGGCTGTGGCAGTCTAACAATTGGTGGAGAATTTGTGTCTGAAATTACGATCATGTCCCTGCATGATGAGACGACGATGCAAAGGTGAAAGGTGCAGGCCGCCGAGGAGGCGACAAAGCACGCAGGCACGTGGACCACCGCACACTGGAGAATCAGCGGCTGCACGATCTGAATCTGAGATCCAGCCAAACTGTCAGTCTCCATCTCAAATCTCATCTCGTGATCCATCGTGCGATCATAATTAAGTACTTCACGTTAATCTAATCTATCAATACATTACTCCATTATACATATGCTCCCAGCTGGCCTAGCTCTTGGCCTTTTTTATACAAGTCAGGTGCAAAGCAAGCGCGCACTCAGCACATATGACATCATATTCATGGGTAGAGTAGTGGACTAGTAGTCAATGTCTACACGTCTACGCTGATGAACACAGCACAAAGTTTTGATTTTGCTCTAAAACACTTAAAATTTTGTTTTTCTTTGCTGATGGACACTTGTAACATAAGAACAATAAATTTTGAACTCACAAGGAAAAAATAAAAAATAGCCATTGCTGAGGGAGCTAGTTCACAGTCGCGACACAGTAAACTCGCGCGGCACAGTAAACCCGCATGAGACCGGTAGAGCGGTCTCGGAGTAGGCATGCTCTAGGTGACGAAGCAAGCATGAGAAACAACAAGCTGGATAACCCTTAGCATGTGTTTGGTTCAAGAGTTAGGATAGATCGGGTTAGGTTAAATTCATTTATCAGAATGTTTGGTTTGAGGATATGCGAGATAAGTGCCGGAGGATAACCCCTTAGACCTTGTTCGATCGTTCAATCCCCAAGAGAGTGGGAATGGAGGGGATTGAAGGGGAATAATTCCACACCATAATAGGTATGGAATAAATCCCTTCCAAATCTCTTCCAATTTTTTTATGGGAGGGATTAACCGAACAAGGTTTTATCGGGTGTTGAAGATGGTGTTGCCGGGGTTACTTAGAACGGCACGATACAGCTGCATGAAGATGAAAAGAAAAGGATAGCGTCAACCCGTTCTGCAGTGCTGCATACAATCCATCTCCTTCTTATATATACTACTGATCCTCATATTTTATCCCAAGAAATATATACAAAATCCGGATGAACAGGGTTCTAAGAAAAAACTCTGCCAACTTTAGCTTGGGTCTTGTTTTGATCGCCTGATACCCATGGATTTGTTTACCCCATTTTCGACACTGTGCAGATCAGATCCCAACAAATGCATGCCATTCAGGAGTACGATCTCTACTTAAACAAAAGGAAAAAAATCAGGATCGGAGCTGTATTGCTGTCCGGGTTTGTCTGTTTCTCTGATGCTGCGTTCGATCGGCTCGCGTGGAATGAAATTTTCAGCCCACGCAAAACGAGAATACGCATAATTAATTAAATATTAATAATTATAAAATTGAAAAATGATATATTTAAATTTTTTAAGCAACATGTACATAGAAAATTTTTACAAAAATATATCATTTAACAATTTAAAAAGCATGTTAACGAAAAATGAGGAATTTGAATTTTGGATTTGGAGTAAAGAACTGGGCCTAGCATAATTCGTTTATAGCGCTGTGAGTTCAGGTCAGCTATTGGGTTACCGTTCCTTCAAGAGAAAATTGGAACCTGGAAGACATTTTGATCTCTTCAGGAAATTTATAATCTTCCTATCTAATCTGAATTAGCATCAACTCAACTTGGTTGCATTTGATGCGGTCTTTGCCTTCTGAACAGGGTATACATGGTAAGCACTAGGCTTAGGCTTGGATGGTGCCCACCTGGCCCAGCCCACTTGTATCACCGGATCTAAATCCAACGGACCAGATTAGATTGGATTGGACCAGTAGGGTACAGTACTTAACTGAAATGTGGGGGTGAAAGTGGTTAAGACAGATCACCAGATCCTCCGGTCCATGCTGGTGGGGCCTAGGAGGCAGGCATGTGTATCGAGCTGACTGAGCTGTGGGCCCCATGGCTTAGATGCTATTGATAAGCCCATAACCACAGTCAACTTTAGTCATTGATTGTTGCAGTCAACATCCTGCCATACGGGCAATTTTGCACTAATTATAGTGATTTGAGGCAACAAACCTCAACACTAGATCTGCCACTGCTCTTCAGTTATAACTTGGTAGATCGTTTTGGTTAGGATCAAAACTTGTCATGACCAGGAAACTAGGGAGGATATATCATAGTATTGTGTTCCTATATATATAAGACCCGTCCGATCTCGTTAAATCATATGAAACTCTTACATAGGATCGGGACATTACAGAAATTAAAATAAATACTAGGATCAATATCGTTCCTTGTTTGCTACGAAAATACTACGATACATATCATACATATCAAGATACTGACAACCTTAAGATTGAGAACAGAGCTCTCGCAACTCCCCCTACTCGTGCAATCTCCATCCCTTCTTGTAGTAGCAGAGCCAGCTCTTGGACAAGTTAGGTAGTCGCCCAGGCTTGTCCGCTTGTGTCTTCACTACAGATAACCATCGATGTATGAGAGAATTGGTTGGTCGTCAAAAAACGGTACTCCATCCGTCCCAAAATATAAGCATTTTTAGCATAGTGCAAAGTCATTTTTTTTAACTTTGACTGTTAATAAAAAAATAAACAAGATCAATAATGTAAAATTAATGTTACTAGATTTATCATTAAACAAGCTATCATAATATGCAATATTTTTTATTTAAAACATTTTATTTTTATAGATATGTTGGTCAAATAAGCATCTCAAAGACTGTGTTGAATTCTTTAAAAAATAGTTATATTTTGAAACGGAGGGAGTATTATATAGGCTGTGTTCGGATTGAGGGGATGGGAACTAATCCCTCCCGCTCGGAAAACGGAACGATCCATTAGCGCGTGATTAATTAAGTATTAGTTAATTTTTTTTTCAAAAATGGATTAATTTGATTTTTTTTAAAACAACTTTTGTGTATAAACTTTTTTGCAAAAAACGTACTGTTTAGCAGTTTAGAAAACGTGCACGCGGAAAACGACGAAGAGGAGTTGGGAAAAAGGGTGCCGAACACACCCATAGGTCATCTGTGCTTGGGGATACTTTTGGCTCATCCACTGCCTTCCGGCGAACTTCGGCAGGCGACGGAGCTACGGAGTAGCTAGCTAGCAGCTGCCGCGCTCCGGCCGGCCGGCCGGCGACAGAACACGCAGGCACGTGGAACAATAAATAAAGCCGGCGACGATCTGAATCTGAGATCCAGCCAAATGGATGAACAGGCTGCACCTCGTCTCACGTCTCGTGATCCGTCGCTGAGATCAATATATATACGTTGCCTAGCTAGTGGCTAATATTTAATTTAATCTAGTGTCTAATATTTAATTTAATCAGTGATTGTAATTTAGTCAGTATGATCGATCAGGCATGTTATCTTAGCTGTCCGGACTTTGTTGTAGGTATTATTGGTTTCCTAATAAAAAAATGGTATTATTGGTTCAGGTAATTCGATGATCTCATCCCCTCCGTCCATGCCGGATATGATTATACACGCGTGCATGTCTAGAATATCTCGCCATTTTAATTATTATATATATTTCTCATGTGCACGTAAAATGGGCAAAATGTCTTTTGTGTGCATGTGTGATGTGACATATGTAGTCTTTGGACATCATTATTGTTAATTAAAACGATCAAAACATAAAGCAGAAACATTTTAGTAGTTGAGATGAGATATTTGGAGCCAGCAAAAGAGAAAAAAAAAGTGATGCATGTATTGGTTCGATAATTTAACCATTTTGATTCTCTTATTTATAATCGTCGTTTAGCAATTTGTTCTATAATCCTATTATTGTTATCAGTCTTGTTAATGTGATCATTAAAAAAATTTCTCATCTTCTTTCATCTCCACTGAGCAAAGCATATATATAAAGAATATCCCCTGATCTGGCCACTGTCTTCTGTCACACCATCCGCCCTTCATATGGTAAGGGTAGTTGATCATGCATGGGGTAAGGTGAGTTGACCACATTCACCATTAGAGCAAGTTTAACAGTATAGTTAACCATTAGCTCCAAATCTCATCTATAGTCAATTCATATAGTAGTTATATATAAACATATACTACACTATTAATACATGGTCTCATCTATCATACATACATTGTGTCTGAGAGTCTGTGCTGCAGCTGGCTGCAAATCTATAGCCCGCTCATCTTCTCTCTCCTCTTTTATCTTTTTGATATGAGTTTATAGCTGGCTTATAGTAGGGTCATCACCACATGATAATATTTTTCATCTTGTCAGTAAAAAGCTATTTTTGCCGCGAAACCATGCATTAGCAATGGCCTTTGCACTTAGGCTTGCGATCTCCGAAGCCACCCATTGTGCTTCTTATATGGCTTAACTTCTTTCTTGAATTTTGTTCGGTTAATCCCACCCTCAAAGGGATTGAGGGTTTATTTCGCGGTAGTCTTTCTCCAAATAGACTTCCCAAATAAAACTCTCCAAACACCCATATAACTAGCTCTCTAATTGGTTTGGCAAGCCAAACTCGTTGCTCACTCCAACAAACTATTCCTCTACTTTCTCTACTCTGAATTTATGACACTAAGGCCCTGCTCGATCTTCCATTTTAGAGATAGATTTTTGATACACGCAAAACGAGAAACCTCATTAGCATATGATTAATTAAGTATTAACTATTATAAATTTAAAAAATATTTATTTGTTTTTTAGCAACTTTTTTAAAAACACACCATTTAACAATTTGAAAGAAAAACAACGAAATTGTAGTTTGGAGTTGAAGAATAGAACATGGCCTAAGACCCATATGTCAGCCTCTACCCTCCCCCCTCTTCCTCCTCTTTCTCCCTCTCTCCCTCTTCTCTCACTGGGGCCATCCCAGAGCTCCTCCCGGCCCACTCCCTCTCCGCAGCAATGATGTCCGTGCGAAGGTGGACGGTGGTGGAGGATCCTTGAGCGTGAGGTAGGGGTGGCCGACGCCGAAGAAAGGGAGATCGTCGCCCGTGCTATGGCAGCATCGTTGGGGCGATGATGAGCGGGAGGCCACGGTGGTGAGGAGGCACGTGGAGGCTGTGGCTACAGAGTCAATGGAGAGGCCACTGTGACGGAGTCGAGAGAGAGGCGCTCTCGACGGTGCCGGTTTCGCCGCTCGCCTTCCTGAGTTGCAACCGTTAACGTCGCTCTCGAATGGAGGAAGAAAGTGAATATGAGGTAGTGGGACCCACAGAAGGTGTGTGGATTGCAAGTGGAGTAAGTTGGCCAAGTTTGACGAGTTAAGGAATTTGATCAGCCGAATGGCTTAGAGAGTGTGATGGAGAGGCTATATGAGTGCGATTTTTTTTATCCACAATTGCTAATTTTTGAATTTTAAAGTGGGATGGAGATGCTCTAACTTAAAAATACATTTTTGCGAGACAAATCCATAAAGCTTTTTTTAAAATTTTTGACGAAGGGTTACTTATGGCACATTTCAAATTTAACGAAAATGGAGAACAAACTTCCGCTGCGCACAAAATGTGCTTCTCTTAGAGCATGACCAACAATATCCCTAAATGAAACCAATTCTAAAATTGAGGTTTATTTTGTGAAAAACTTACTCAACAACTCCCCTACAGATGTATCCAAAAAATTGGAATCATCTCCTCCTTTCTCGCTCTCCACAAGTCGAGAGATACTCTCGCTTCAAATTTCCGCACGGCAAAAGGAGTGGGTGACACGTGGAGAGATCTTGTGCGTGGGAGGCGATGGGCAGAGCGATTTTTTTCCTGTATCTGTTGGTAGTTAGGGGGTGGTTCCACTTTTTATAAGTTAGTTTACACCTTAAAATCAAACTAGAAATTCAAAAACATAATTTTAGAGAGAAATTTTTAGGTATCTGTTGGACATATTCTTTGGTACTCCCTCCGTCACATTTTAAGTGCAGCTATAATTTCTGTGCACAACTTTAACTGTCCGTCTTATTTAAAAAAAATTAAAACATAAGTCACGTAAAAAGTACTATTCATATTTTATCATCTCATGATAATAAAAATACTAATTATAAAAAACTTTAAATAAGACGATGATAAAAATTGGACGCAAAAACTTATGGCTGCACTTAAAATGGGACAGGGAGTACCGGAGTATTCCCTCCGTCCCAAAAAAGACAAACCCTGAGTTTCCGTGTCCAACGTTTGACCGTCCGTCTTATTTAAAAAAATATGAAAAAAATTAAAAAGATAAGTCACACATAAAGTATTAATCGTGTTTTATCATCTAACAACAATGAAAATACTAATTATAAAAAAATTTCATATAAAACAGGCAGTTAAACGTTAGATACAGAAACTCATAATTTATCTTTTTTTTTACGGAGTACCATTTAAAATTGGGAAAACGGAGAACTGAAATATTGAGCTGAATTTCAAATAAAAACATAAGTCACATAACAGTACTATTCATGTTTTATCATTTCATAATAATAAAAATACTAATTATAAAAAATTTCAAATAAAACGGATGATAAAAATTAAACGCAAAAACTTATGGCTGCACTTAAAATGAGACAGGGGAGTACCGGAGTACCATTTAAAATTGGGAAAACGGAAAACTGAAATATTGGGGGGCAAAAGCGTCATTTCCGCGTATTTCTCGCCCGTTCGCCATCTCTTGTCGTGTAGTACCGCCGAAAAGGAATTTCCCTTTCCGCCCCTGCGCTGTGCGCTCCCTAGCTAGTGGCTAATATTTAATTTAATCTAGTGTCTAATATTTAATTTAATCAGTGATTGTAATTTAGTCAGTATGATCGATCAGGCATGTTATCTTAGCTGTCCGGACTTTGTTAGGTATTATTGGTGTCCTAATAAAAAAATGGTATTATTGGTTCAGGTAATTCGATGATCTCATCCCCTCCGTCCATGCCGGATATGATTATACACGCGTGCATGTCTAGAATATCTCGCCATTTTAATTATTATATATATTTCTCATGTGCACGTAAAATGGGCAAAATGTCTTTTGTGTGCATGTGTGATGTGACATATGTAGTCTTTGGACATCATTATTGTTAATTAAAACGATCAAAACATAAAGCAGAAACATTTTAGTAGTTGAGATGAGATATTTGGAGCCAGCAAAAGAGAAAAAAAAAGTGATGCATGTATTGGTTCGATAATTTAACCATTTTGATTCTCTTATTTATAATCGTCGTTTAGCAATTTGTTCTATAATCCTATTATTGTTATCAGTCTTGTTAATGTGATCATTAAAAAAATTTCTCATCTTCTTTCATCTCCACTGAGCAAAGCATATATATAAAGAATATCCCCTGATCTGGCCACTGTCTTCTGTCACACCATCCGCCCTTCATATGGTAAGGGTAGTTGATCATGCATGGGGTAAGGTGAGTTGACCACATTCACCATTAGAGCAAGTTTAACAGTATAGTTAACCATTAGCTCCAAATCTCATCTATAGTCAATTCATATAGTAGTTATATATAAACATATACTACACTATTAATACATGGTCTCATCTATCATACATACATTGTGTCTGAGAGTCTGTGCTGCAGCTGGCTGCAAATCTATAGCCCGCTCATCTTCTCTCTCCTCTTTTATCTTTTTGATATGAGTTTATAGCTGGCTTATAGTAGGGTCATCACCACATGATAATATTTTTCATCTTGTCAGTAAAAAGCTATTTTTGCCGCGAAACCATGCATTAGCAATGGCCTTTGCACTTAGGCTTGCGATCTCCGAAGCCACCCATTGTGCTTCTTATATGGCTTAACTTCTTTCTTGAATTTTGTTCGGTTAATCCCACCCTCAAAGGGATTGAGGGTTTATTTCGCGGTAGTCTTTCTCCAAATAGACTTCCCAAATAAAACTCTCCAAACACCCATATAACTAGCTCTCTAATTGGTTTGGCAAGCCAAACTCGTTGCTCACTCCAACAAACTATTCCTCTACTTTCTCTACTCTGAATTTATGACACTAAGGCCCTGCTCGATCTTCCATTTTAGAGATAGATTTTTGATACACGCAAAACGAGAAACCTCATTAGCATATGATTAATTAAGTATTAACTATTATAAATTTAAAAAATATTTATTTGTTTTTTAGCAACTTTTTTAAAAACACACCATTTAACAATTTGAAAGAAAAACAACGAAATTGTAGTTTGGAGTTGAAGAATAGAACATGGCCTAAGACCCATATGTCAGCCTCTACCCTCCCCCCTCTTCCTCCTCTTTCTCCCTCTCTCCCTCTTCTCTCACTGGGGCCATCCCAGAGCTCCTCCCGGCCCACTCCCTCTCCGCAGCAATGATGTCCGTGCGAAGGTGGACGGTGGTGGAGGATCCTTGAGCGTGAGGTAGGGGTGGCCGACGCCGAAGAAAGGGAGATCGTCGCCCGTGCTATGGCAGCATCGTTGGGGCGATGATGAGCGGGAGGCCACGGTGGTGAGGAGGCACGTGGAGGCTGTGGCTACAGAGTCAAGGGAGAGGCCACTGTGACGGAGTCGAGAGAGAGGCGCTCTCGACGGTGCCGGTTTCGCCGCTCGCCTTCCTGAGTTGCAACCGTTAACGTCGCTCTCGAATGGAGGAAGAAAGTGAATATGAGGTAGTGGGACCCACAGAAGGTGTGTGGATTGCAAGTGGAGTAAGTTGGCCAAGTTTGACGAGTTAAGGAATTTGATCAGCCGAATGGCTTAGAGAGTGTGATGGAGAGGCTATATGAGTGCGATTTTTTTTATCCACAATTGCTAATTTTTGAATTTTAAAGTGGGATGGAGATGCTCTAACTTAAAAATACATTTTTGCGAGACAAATCCATAAAGCTTTTTTTAAAATTTTTGACGAAGGGTTACTTATGGCACATTTCAAATTTAACGAAAATGGAGAACAAACTTCCGCTGCGCACAAAATGTGCTTCTCTTAGAGCATGACCAACAATATCCCTAAATGAAACCAATTCTAAAATTGAGGTTTATTTTGTGAAAAACTTACTCAACAACTCCCCTACAGATGTATCCAAAAAATTGGAATCATCTCCTCCTTTCTCGCTCTCCACAAGTCGAGAGATACTCTCGCTTCTAATTTCCGCACGGCAAAAGGAGTGGGTGACACGTGGAGAGATCTTGTGCGTGGGAGGCGATGGGCAGAGCGATTTTTTTCCTGTATCTGTTGGTAGTTAGGGGGTGGTTCCACTTTTTATAAGTTAGTTTACACCTTAAAATCAAACTAGAAATTCAAAAACATAATTTTAGAGAGAAATTTTTAGGTATCTGTTGGACATATTCTTTGGTACTCCCTCCGTCACATTTTAAGTGCAGCTATAATTTCTGTGCACAACTTTAACTGTCCGTCTTATTTAAAAAAAATTAAAACATAAGTCACGTAAAAAGTACTATTCATATTTTATCATCTCATGATAATAAAAATACTAATTATAAAAAACTTTAAATAAGACGATGATAAAAATTGGACGCAAAAACTTATGGCTGCACTTAAAATGGGACAGGGAGTACCGGAGTATTCCCTCCGTCCCAAAAAAGACAAACCCTGAGTTTCCGTGTCCAACGTTTGACCGTCCGTCTTATTTAAAAAAATATGAAAAAAATTAAAAAGATAAGTCACACATAAAGTATTAATCGTGTTTTATCATCTAACAACAATGAAAATACTAATTATAAAAAAAATTCATATAAAACGGACAGTTAAACGTTTAGATACAGAAACTCATAATTTATCTTTTTTTTTACGGAGTACCATTTAAAATTGGGAAAACGGAGAACTGAAATATTGAGCTGAATTTCAAATAAAAACATAAGTCACATAACAGTACTATTCATGTTTTATCATTTCATAATAATAAAAATACTAATTATAAAAAATTTCAAATAAAACGGATGATAAAAATTAAACGCAAAAACTTATGGCTGCACTTAAAATGAGACAGGGGAGTACCGGAGTACCATTTAAAATTGGGAAAACGGAGAACTGAAATATTGAGCTGAATTTCAAATAAAAACATAAGTCACATAACAGTACTATTCATGTTTTATCATTTCATAATAATAAAAATACTAATTATAAAAAATTTCAAATAAAACGGATGATAAAAATTAAACGCAAAAACTTATGGCTGCACTTAAAATGAGACAGGGGAGTACCGGAGTACCATTTAAAATTGGGAAAACGGAGAACTGAAATATTGAGCTGAATTTCAAATAAAAACATAAGTCACATAACAGTACTATTCATGTTTTATCATTTCATAATAATAAAAATACTAATTATAAAAAATTTCAAATAAAACGGATGATAAAAATTAAACGCAAAAACTTATGGCTGCACTTAAAATGAGACAGGGGAGTACCGGAGTACCATTTAAAATTGGGAAAACGGAAAACTGAAATATTGGGGGGCAAAAGCGTCATTTCCGCGTATTTCTCGCCCGTTCGCCATCTCTTGTCGTGTAGTACCGCCGAAAAGGAATTTCCCTTTCCGCCCCTGCGCTGTGCGCTCCACTCCACTACTTGAGCCCCCCATCCCAGACTCCGCCACCACCACCTCCGGCTCCCCACCCCGACCAGCGGCGCCAGAGCAGAGGCAGTGAGGCCGAGCTCCTCGCCTCGCCTCGCCGTCTCCGCCCGCGCGCGCCGCCGCCGACCAGCGGCCGGCCTCCTCCTTCCCGGTTCGGATCGGGCCCAAGGTATATACCACTCGTCTTCTGATCTTCTCTCCCTCCTCCCCGCCGCTTCATGAGCCACCGGGGGGATTTCTGGGGGGGGGGTTCAGTTGTTGTTGGATTATGTGAGAACGTATGATACGATGCAATGCCGCGGTCCTTTTTGTTGTGATGGGCAGCCTCACAGCATGCGTGCTGCGGCATTCACATGGACGTCGTCGCGTCGACACCATGTCGATTCTTTTGGTGTCTCTGTTGTGTTGTGAAATTTTTCATGATGGTGCAAGGTGGCGGTTGGTCTTGGATGTGGATGTTAAGCTGGGAGGATCAGTTATCCTACAAATTGCATCTTAGTAGTACATATGTTGACATGGCATTACTGATTCACCCTTCTTTTTTTTTTTTACTTATGCATGTCATTGCCCTGTTACCCCTTAAAATAGGTTCTATTATGGTATACCTATCCAGTGTGCAAGAATGATATGCCTTTCACATCGTTGCGTCATCTTTACTTGGTACTTTAGATGGCAAAATGGAAGTGTGATGGATGTAACTGTGTCAATACAGCGGAGAAGATATTCATCAATAATCATGTACATTTGTTGTTTTTGGCATCTTCTCATGTAAAATCTTTGGGGTCTGTTCTTGTTATGTGCTTCACTTTCACTTTTACTGTTCTTTTTTTTTTTAATTTTCATGAAACATACAGCTTCAGTGTGGTGATTGATAAAAATCATTACTCTAACTAATTCTGTTTTCTCCTCGAACTGTTCTGTTCCTAGAGCCAGACTGCAGCCATGGCAGATCTGCAGGAGCCCCTCGTCCGTCCGAAGAGGAAGAAGGTTTTGGTGGACTACTTGGTAAAGTTCCGATGGATTCTGGTCATTTTCGTGGTGCTCCCGATTTCAGCTCTGATCTACTTCAATATCTATTTGGGCGATGTCTGGTCTGCCATGAAATCTGAGAAACGTCGCCAGAAGGAACATGATGACAATGTGCAAAAAGTTGTGAAGCGGCTCAAGCAGAGGAACCCAAAGAAGGATGGCCTTGTTTGCACAGCTAGGAAGCCCTGGATTGCTGTTGGCATGCGCAATGTAGACTACAAGCGTGCTAGGCATTTTGAGGTTGACCTTTCCGCCTTCAGGAACATTCTTGAGATTGACAGAGAGAGAATGGTTGCCAAGGTTGAGCCTCTTGTCAACATGGGCCAGATAACCAGAGCTACATGCCCAATGAACCTTGCCCTTGCAGTTGTTGCTGAGCTTGATGACCTTACTGTTGGGGGACTGATCAATGGGTATGGTATTGAAGGGAGCTCTCACCTCTATGGTCTTTTCTCTGACACTGTTGTCGCCGTGGAAGTTGTTCTTGCAGACGGTCGAGTTGTTAGAGCCACTAAGGATAATGAGTACTCTGACCTTTTCTATGGCATTCCCTGGTCCCAGGGAACACTTGGGTTTCTTGTTTCCGCTGAGATCAAACTCATTCCCATCAAGGAATACATGAGGCTCACATAGACTCCAGTCAAAGGGTCACTGAAGGAGATAGCGCAAGGTTGTTGTGATTCATTTGCACCACGAGATGGTGATCCTGCAAAGGTCCCAGACTTCGTTGAGGGAATGGTGTACACAGAAAATGAGGGTGTCATGATGACTGGTGTTTATGCTTCCAAAGAAGAGGCAAAGAAGAAGGGCAATAAGATCAACTGTGTCGGGTGGTGGTTCAAGCCTTGGTTTTACCAACATGCTCAGACAGCACTCAAGAAGGGTGAGTTTGTGGAGTACATTCCAACAAGAGAGTACTACCACCGTCACACCCGGTGTCTGTACTGGGAGGGGAAGCTGATCTTGCCATTCGGCGACCAATTCTGGTTCAGGTTCCTCTTGGGCTGGCTGATGCCACCAAAGGTGTCTCTGCTCAAGGCCACACAGGGTGAATCTATCAGGAACTACTACCATGACAACCATGTGATTCAAGACATGCTGGTTCCCTTGTACAAAGTTGGAGATGCTCTTGAGTTTGTTCACAAGGAAATGGAGGTGTGTTTCACTTCGGATCGAATATTTAATGTTTAAGTATCAAATATGCATTTAAAACGAGGCTTTTCAATTATATAACTACTTCTAGAAATGAATATTCCATGCCATAAATTGTTATGCTTGCACATGCATTCTATTACTTATATCTTTGGGCTTGATGTAAGTTCATCTAACTATTCTTGTGCCTGTACCAACTATTTTACTGTACTGCAATCTACTGCTGCTTACAGTTCACTAATAATTTCTGTTATTAGGTTTATCCACTGTGGCTGTGCCCGCACCGGCTCTACAAGCTCCCTGTGAAAACCATGGTGTACCCAGAGCCTGGCTTTGAGCACCACCACAGGCAAGGTGACACTAGCTATGCCCAGATGTTCACCGATGTTGGTGTGTACTATGCTCCTGGTGCTGTCCTGAGGGGCGAGGAGTTCAATGGCGCTCTAGCTGTCCACAGGCTGGAGCAGTGGCTGATTGAGAACCACAGCTACCAGCCACAGTACGCTGTATCTGAGCTCAACGAGAAGGACTTCTGGAGGATGTTTGATGCTTCTCACTATGAGCATTGCCGCCAAAAGTATGGTGCCGTCGGTACCTTTATGAGCGTCTACTACAAGTCCAAGAAGGGAAGGAAGACTGAGAAGGAGGTGCAGGAAGCCGAGGCCGCCATCCTCGAGCCAGCCTACGCTGATGAGGCGTAATTTCGTTGAGACCTTCGATGGTTTAGTCGTCCGGGTTTTCTCCCCATTCCAAATGGGATTTTTCATCTGAACTATCCTTTTGCTTAGAACTTGATGTGCAGTGTTTGTAGCACTTTGTAATGCTGTCATCGTCGTCCGTCTGCTCTTGGTACTTCTTTCACCCTTGATCAAGTTGCTGAACTTAGTCAGGACTTATGTGGTATTTAACCCAAGATCTGAATAATTTTGTGGCTACTGGACTAGTTAATTTCCTCGGCTATTAATTTGAGCTGTAGCATCAGATGAGGTGAACTTAGCAATTGAGCAGCTGTTTCTGGTGTGGCATTATTCATCAATAACCATTTCTGTTCATTTTAATATATACTTGAACTGATCACCAGTCACTATCGCACTATCGATATTGATCATGAAAGCAAGATCTTGAGGAAAATTGAGTGATGGGGTTGGGGCCAAAATTGTGGGTCGTTGCAAAGGAGTTCTGTTTGATCCACAAGAGGATAAGAGATTATTTGAGGGACATGGCATGTGAGAGGGGAACAGGATAACAGTTTTGCAGACGTGAATGGGATGCATGTGCTACCGGAGTACCGGTTATGTTCTTCTGTTACATAGAAGATGGTACATGTACCACCGCTTTGAGCCTCTTTTCTTCCTCTCGTAATTCGTGGTGGGGTTGAATTGATTCCTGTACACCCTTTCGTTTAATTCTCCCACCAAGTGGATTGAGCGGGATTTGGAGAGAAATAATTCCACACATCTTCCCCAATCCTCTCCATTCTCTTTCTTACGAGGATTAGGCAAACAATGCCGTATGAGATACGGAGTACAATGGCGTTCTCTTTTGAAACAAGGGGATTTCTGATTCATGTGAAATTATAGTGTTTCAAACGAGGTCTCTATATCGGAGTCCTAACCATTGGCGATGGAAGGGACAAGAAATAATTCTTCATATATATATAAGAAAAGAGAATATAAGTGGTTCCTTTTCTTTATATATGAAATTCGATTATTTCATTTGTGTTCATGTTTGAGAGTTTAGTTGTGACTTGTCCGATCCTTGGGGGGTTCCCCGATTACACATCAAGCACGCTCTTTCCTTTTCTTTGATCATAAATATAACTATAATCTCTGCATTTTTCTCTCATCCTCATCCTCAATTTTCTTTTATCCCCATCCTCTTCTTTCTAATTAAAATAGAAACGGATTGATTCATACTCTTGGTATTTATTAATATTCAGGTATTTATTAATACAGTTCTACATTTAATTAGGGAGGTAGAGCTTGGATATGGAATTTTCAAAACTTCCGCTTGGTGTAAATGGACGCTTGATTGCATGGTTTAATTGTATCTAACAAATTTCTAGTAGGCCATGGATACCTTTTCTTTATAGGAAAAGTTCTATTTTCATCATTCTACTATCTCTTTCGCCATCATTTTTTTTTCACTTCTTTCTTTCGCCACCATTACGTGGCTATTCATTTCTCTTTTGCGACCACAGCCTCAGAAATTCCTTTTCTTGACTTTCTTTTTCTTTTTCGGAATATTATCTTTGCTCAAAGTCAATTGGCCATTGGATTTTTTTTCCTTCTAAAAGACCATTATGTTCTCATGTAACTTTTTTATTCCTTCTAAAAGACCATTATGTTATCATGTAACTAAAAAATATAAGGATATTCTACAAATCAGAAAACATGATCATTAATTTAGTTTTTAATGATTGAGTAAACACCTTATGATATGAACATTTTTAATTGGTTTGCAATGTCTCCATTCATAGCTTAAATGAAATGTTTTAGATTCATGTTGCTTTTTCTTAAAGTTACTCATAATTAGTTTTTTCTAAAGAAATATATTTCAAGCGCCCAAATTTTGTTATCTTTGATATTTTTATGGCATTTGCTAAAGTTTCAAGAGCTATTTTGTTTCGGAACATCTACAAAAGAAAAATGGTCTTTTAAGGCATACTTAACAGTTAGGTGCCATCGACAAAACGACAATAACAAAATAAAAGCACTACAAGAAGAGTAAAAGAGAAAAAAAAAAAGAAGACAATGATTTGAGAGGATATGGTCTCAACCAAACCACGGAAACTAAAAAAACAAGAACAATTATCTTTGTACTGTGTGGACAACTTTTAATATTAGAGCGTTTTTTATAGGACTCACTCCAAAATTTAACACATGAGCTTAGGTTTAGAGTGAAATCGTGAAGTAGACTAAACTCCGTTCATTTTATAAGAGCATTTTAGGTAGCTACATTTCTATTTTAGGTGAAATCAAAACATTTTGGCTGAAAAAAAAATGTTTGGCTGTGGGCTCTACCTCAGGAGAGATGTGTAGCTTAGAGCTCGGAGGTCGGCGTACCAAACAGGACCTTTGAAACCAAAATTATTAATTAACTGAAAAAAAATCCAGAGTAATACGCCCTCTAGCAAATCGCACCCGTTGCTCCGTAAACGGACGGCCAGGATTCAACCACGGCAAACGAAGCCTCGCCTTTATGAAACGAGAGAACGCACCACCCATCTCCACCTCCTCCTCCTCCTCTTTCCCCGCGAGAGAGAGGCCGAGCAGCGACCGCGGCGGCGCTCTCCCCCCTCCCGCCGCCTCCACCCACCCCGTGCTCGCCGGCGGGGCGAAGCCTCCGGTGACAATCCCCGACCCGATCGCCCCGCGCTCCTCTCCTCTACCATCCCTCCTCCTCCGACGCCTCCGCCCGCCCGCCGCCGTACCCGTGCCCGCCGGAAAGCGCAGCTGATCCGGTACGAAACCCTAGCTAATCCCCCGATCTGGTGCGCGCGCGCGAGCGCGCGAGATCTTCTGGTGGGTTTGCGGTTGGTGATTGGTCTCTCTCTCTCTCTCTCTCTTACCCTAGTCGATCTCCCCGTCCGTCCCCTTGGCCTCGAGTTCGACCGCCGCGCGCCGATCTCCAATCCCGCGCGAGCAGCGTGCGTCTGCTTCCGCGCGGAATCTTCGCGCGTCGGTGACCATCCGTACGAAATCGCACGTCCTTCTCATCCCTACCCACGATTTTCGGTCGCCTCGAATTTGCGTTAACCATGACTTCTCTTGTAGATCTGGAAGCTTTTTCTATATGCCTTTACCATAGTAGTAACAACAGACACTTTGTTCCCTCACAAAATTCATAGCTAGTGCTGGCTTGCTGCAAGACGTACCCATATTATGAGATTGTTTCCAAAAATCCAAATTACTGTGATTGCAAATAAGGAGCCATATCAGAAATTTTGGTTGAAACTGACTGGCCATTTCGGACGCGAATTCGAGGGCCTATAGCCGCTTCTGCCTTGCAACAGGGAGGAGCATAAGATTGATTGGAAATTGATGTGGTTGCGAGAGCGTAAATGAGTGACCATGTGGGAAGTTTTTACTGAAAATGTTTGAGCATAGGTATATTTTGGCTGTGTGGTGTCTCTTCGTGGCAGTCTTGACCTTATCTGCAATAGCTTATCATTTGAAGCTGAATTGTTGTCAATATGTTAAGATACCAGCTGGTTAATTTGTTGTTTTCAAAACCTGCTTTGGTCCATTCACACCATGTGCTTTACCTTTTATCCCATAGGTTTTACTGAGAAGGCTAAAGCAAACAGTGCGCATTTTCCTGTTCGGCTGTCTCTATTCATCGTTTGTTCTTATTCCTATCACTTACGAAACATGTCAATTTTAGATGGATCTCAAGGATAGCCTCTCCAAATTTAAGCAGCAGCAAGAGAGGTGCCAATCATCTTTGGCCAGCATAGCTGCATCGACCTCAAAACCAAAGCACAGGGCCCAACCGGTTAATGCTCCATCCGCTCCAGCAAGGCCACCACAACCTATTAAATTTTCAAATGATACAGAAAGGCTACAACACATCAATTCAGTTAGGAAATCTCCTATTGGAGCACAGATCAAGCTTGTCATTGAATTGCTGTACAAGGTACATCTCACTAAGCTACAACCTTGTTTCATTTTCCTTTCCATAGTAATATAAACAGGAATGTTCCCCCAGTTCTGGTATGTAATGTCTTCCAATGATCCTGCTAGTGACCATGTTGATTGAGTTTATATGCCAGTAAATGCCAATGGTTCTGTATAATTTGTTATCATATTAGAACATTATGCCCTTGACTAGTACTTTTTTTGGATCAATGGAGCCTGAATTGTCAACATATTATATGAGAGTGCATAATATGTTTACCTTTTTCTTTGTTCTGTTATTTATCATTGTTTCATGCCCCTTGGTGCATGCAAGATACTCAGCCAGCAAATTCAGATGTGCAAAATTTGGTGCCTTGCTGCTTATTCTGTGTTCAACAATGATATATTGATATGCATGTTGATATCTGGTTAAAGATACAAGGATGCATTGACAACAACTATTATGAGCCGTCATATGTGAAGTACACATTCTATTTGCATTAATGCTGCATACAGTGGTGCAGCCAGGATTATATGCTCAGGAAGAAAATTTGTAAGGGACAACCCATACAACTTGTAGCTACAAAAGTTGTTAAAAGTAACTTATGTAATTTATAGAATCACAGTATTAAAGAGCACTATGATGATTTCCGTGCTGGTCCATTTTCTGCATTTTAGTTATATTTGACAAAATGGTTTACCAATGTCTTCATGAATGATAGCAAAACAAATGTTTGTGAACTTCCTTATAAATATCAATGCTGTATTGCATATTGTTGTTGTTACTGAGATGTCTTCAAAATCTGCAGACAAGACAAGCTTTTACTGCAGAGCAAATAAATGAAACAACTTATGTTGATATCCATGGGAATAAGTCTGTCTTTGACAGTCTGAGGAACAATCCTAAAGTACATTATGATGGGAGACGTTTCTCTTACAAGGTAAAGAAGTTTGTTATTCCAGTAACTACTAGTCTTGCTAACATCAATACTCGTTTCATTGGTATATTTACCCAATTGTCTATCCTTCCTACCTGAAATAATATTAATGGCTCTCATCCTATGTTCCCTATTAAACATAATTAATTCAGAAGTATTTTTTAATGCCTTAATATCATATTACATTTCGACTATTAATCACTGGTGTGGCAAGCTAAACCTGTCATGACCATGGAATTTGTAATTGATGATGAAATGTTTTTTTTAATGCTTGTTCCGGGGAAAATGATATAATGATGACAATTATTTATGGGAGAACATCAGAAATGTTTAGTCTTAAGTCTACATAGGCTTCCCATCTTGTTTGAAGTTGATTTACTTCTACAGTTTCATGCGTTAATTGTTGTTGATGAACGTGCAGTCCAAGCATGATTTGAAGGGAAAAGATCAACTACTTGTTTTGGTAAGAAAGTATCCAGAGGGTCTTGCTGTGGTGGAAGTCAAGGATGCGTACCCAACTGTAATGGAAGATTTGCAGGTGAGCCAAATTTCTTACATTATGCTTTGAGGCGATGTCTTAGATATTACTGTTCAATGCTCACCATTTTAGTTTTTAGTTGGATCCTTTTTTTTGTCCACCCTACGATGCTGAATACTTTTCTCCTTTCCTCCCCTGAGTTTCTGGAATATCATACTGAGTACAGTTAATGGTAGTACAAGACTGGATTTTATCTGCCCAGTTATTGCTTTACGTCCATTCTTTTGGTAAAATTCAATTGGCATGATACAGTTGAAATATACTTACACCCCTTACAGAAAGTTATTTTAGTTCCTATGTGTATCCATCATGAAAATGATGTCTGTGTGAACTCCAGAAATTTCCTTGCAATAGTAAAACAGAAATGTATAATATTGGGAGTTCAGCCCTGCAAGACCTTTGTTCACAAAGGTGTCCATAGATGCATTTTTAAAAACATTTCTTGTACTCTTCATTTGTGCCATTATTAGATACTTTTGGCCTTATTTGCACTATGTAGGCGTATTGTCCCGACACAGATTAGAGCCATGCAAATCTAGTAGTCAAAATTTGCGTGCCCTACTTCATATATGATCAACAATTGGTAATCTTGAGTACTGCTGTTCTATAGGCACTGAAGGCAGCAGGTGAAGTTTGGCTGTTATCGAACATGGATTCCCAGGAGGACATTGTGTATCCTAATGACCCAAAGGCAAAGATCAAGGTCGACGACGACCTGAAGCAGCTCTTCCGGGAGATGGAGTTACCGCGGGACATGGTGGATATCGAGAAGGAGCTCCAGAAGAATGGCATCAAGCCCATGACAAACACAGCTAAACGGCGGGCTGCAGCACAGATCAATGGGGTGCAGCCCAAGGCTAAGCCTAAGAAGAAGCAGCGTGAGATCACACGCCGGACCAAGCTCACGAACGCCCATCTGCCTGAGCTGTTCCAGAACCTCAACACTTGATTGCTCTACGCTTATTCGACGTCAAGTGGAGATATTTATTTCTACCCTCGCTCTACCTACTGCAATGCTTTATATACCTGCTACCCTTATTGTGTATGTTATAAATGTAATTCCGGCCTCCGGGAGCATAATCTGAGACGGCCAGCTTTGTAAAACATAAATCAATTCAAGAGCTTGAGATGGCATACCTTCGCCTGTCAATGCGTTCTTCAAATTTTCGTACTGTAATTCCCAAACGCAATGTGTTTCTTGTTTTCTTTTCTCACGTTTCAATGGGATCCTAGGTGAGTTTTGGATCCATAACAACTGTTCTATTGGCAATCGCTAGGACATGGCAAAATCAGCCACCGCAGTGCAGCTGCTAATGTGCAAAAGGTGAGTCACAATCTTCAGATGGATTATGGAAGAAAAGAGAGGCACACTCATTATGTTTATGGTACCTGGAAATCTCTCTTCTTGTACGGCAAGCCGCACCATCTAAAAGGAAGCTCAAATGTTTTTTTTTCTTTTTTTCGTTTACAATCTGCAAGCTGTTTCTTGTTTCTTTTGAATGTTGAAGTATCTAAAAGAAAGATCAAATGTTTTTTTTCCTTGTTTCAATCTGCAACATTTCATAATTGAAGGAATCAAATGCTACGGGATGCAATTTGTTTGCTGGGAGTTCTCGTTCAGATTATAAGCAAGACGTTTTGAGCTGAATGTTATTATATTCAAATGTCCAGGATTTGTTAAGAACTATTCAATTTCTTTTATTTTTTTTGTTCTTAAGATGAACTATTCAATTGTTGAGGTCTGGAGCATGATTTAATCAATCCTAATCTCTCCCTTCTTATGACCCTATAGTTACCTTAGTGGAAGAGTGGGCCGTATGTACCACATCAGCTCATGGTTATATGGCAATGTGTCTATGGCCGTTAGATTTGGACTTACCTCCAAATCGAGCGCCAGATCCTTAAAAAAAAAATCGGTCAATCAAATGTTGTAGTTGACCACCAGTAAAACATTAAATTATACAATGGTAAACAAAAAAAAATTAGTCATTAGAGCATTTAAAAAATTTGTGAAGCACAGTGAAGACACATGTTGAAACATGTTTCTATCACGTATGAAACATTGAGTATTAACGGACTGAAACATATGTTTTTTTCATCAGAACATAATCATGTGATTATGTGATATCTTGTTGTGAAAATTTAATTACAACAAATACAATAGTGTTATCGGATCGTAGATTAGATAAGTAGTTTAGGGGAAAATCATTTTGAAGGTTGCTAAATCCATGCATGCATGCATGGATAGAGAGTAGGGGTAAGTAGTTAAATAAATTTTGTGAAACACAGTGAATGCACACTTTAAACATGTCGCTATCACATAGGAAACATTAAGTTTTAACGGTTTGAAACATATATTTTTCTTTTATCAAAATATAATCATGTGATATCTTATTGCAAAGATTTAATTGCAATAAATTCAATGGTACGATCAGATCATAATCGGATAAGCAGTTTAGGAGGAAAAAATATTTAAAGTGATGAGAAAAAAGAAAAAAAAAACTAGCTAGTACTCATTTTGCATGCATGCATGCAGCAGTAGCAAGGAGCCCGAATTTTTTCTTCAAATCGGGCTACCGAGCATGAGGATTCTCGTGAAAATACTTCTAATTGGTCGTTCGATTCAAACATAAAAATCGGACGGCTCTTGGATGCCTTGCTCTGACACATGTGACCACACATCAGCACATGCGCTGCATGCCACCTTTGCCAGTGACTTGCTACTGCATACCTGTTGCTACTCTCTCTCTCTCTTCTCTCCACTCCATGCCTGCATGCATTCATTTAACAATATTCAAAACGATTTTTCTCCTAAATTACTTATCCAATCTACAATCCGATCATATCATTGTATTCGTTGTAATTAAATCTTTACAACAAAATGTCACATGATTATATTCTAATAAAAAATATTCATATGTTTCAATCTGTTAACATTTCTTGTTTCATACGTAATAGCGATATGTTTCAGTGTCTTCTACATGTTTCACAAAATTTCCAAAACTAACTGCACTACTCTTTCTGCACCTCATCCATACATGCATGCATGCATTTTAACAAGTTTCAAAATATTTTTTTCCTAAACTAATTGTCCAATTTACGATCCGATCACACCGTTGTATTCTTTGTAATTAAATCTTTACAACAAGATATCGTATGATTATATTTTGATGAAAGAAAAACATATGTTTCAATCCATTAACATTGGTTGTTTCATATGTGAGAGCGATATGTTTCAACGTGTATCTTCATCATGTTTCATAAACTTTTTAAATGTTTCAGTTGCTGATTTTTTTGTTTCACACTATATAACTTAATGTTTCATTCGTTAGTTAACTGGAACATTTGACTGGCTGATTTATTTTTGCATGCTGCATACGCAGGTGGTGTGATGACGCGCGGCGTCCGATATTTGGTGGAATATCGGACGTCCGACGCGGAGTCTTCTCCGGATTCTCGGTTAGATTTTGCCACCCTAAACCCAATTTCCACAATGAAGAAACCCTCCAACTGGAGGACCTAAACACGTACTTGGGTATAGTTCTTTCTCAATTCTACATTTACACGGGTAAAAGTGCGCACTTGATGGGTAACCCAGAGCCCCAGACCCACAAAAAGCAAGACAAAATAGAAACAAACTGAATACTAAGTATAGAACAAATAAACAATCCACTGATCCATACAACAGGGCAATGATTCAAGATTTTTTTAAAAATAGCATGTATATCTGAGGAGGTGAGATGGAATGTATTCAACAATTTCACCACTGAATACATAATTTATAAACCATTCCGGATTCATGTACGTACTTCACACAGTAAACATGACTACATAACAGCAAAAAGGGCAATGGCCAAAGCACAATGCCGGTGTGCCAAGTAACATTTTACTGTATGTGAAATAAGTGTTATTCATTGGGTTGGTTATGCGTGTAGGTACTACAAAACCATACTCGGACCTGTTTATCCACTCGGTGCTATTGTTTTCTCGTTAACAGGTAAATGGGTGGGCGAATTAATCCCCTTTCCCTGATGGGGTAATTATCCACTAAGTTCCTGGGCAGCCACTTGTCCTTCTAGGGAAGATCCGCCTAGAACCACACGAATATGCATGCTAGGTGCTAGGACAGTATATTTTTTTTAAGGAACGGGACAGTAGATTTTTGGTGGTAAAATGACAAGTCAGTCAATGATCAAAGTGTAACCTCAAAGGGCCCATGTGATAGTGAATGCTTTCGGGAAGTTCCTACTCTCCTAACCACATATAGTATAAGATAATTTTTATTTTCCTTTTTTTAATTGGATATCCAAAAAGATTCCTGGAGTGTTCATATAAGAGAGAGCAATATGCAATGCAACACCAGTTATTACTAAGAGATAAGGTGAAGGTTTATCAGGACTCTATAATACAACAGTGAAAGTAAGAAACATAGAGATGAGAAAGCCAAGGCCATCTGTTCAGTCTCTTCTTTTGGTGATTGTGCTAATATTTCTAGTGGTTCTTGCTATGCCAACTGCTTTGCTGGGACTTGGTGCAGGTATATATGTTTGTAAGGGCCATTAGCCTATTCTCTCTCTGTTTCATTTTAAGTCATGAAATAAAATTTTCCTTTATGCTTCAATAATTCTAACTTCCAAGGAAGAATTATATTTTGTTTCTATTGAAAGATTACCTTAATTTTTTAAAAAAGTATAGTACTTTTGGACAGCATTTCTAGCAGGTAGGTTTTGTACCAGTTTATTTTCAAGCTAATCCAACAAATAAGGTTCATATGCTACTTCTAAAATTGTGTTGTGTTGTGTGTTTTTTTAATCAGGAAGGCGGGTTTTAGGTGATTCATCCAAGGCCCAATCCCAGGAAAGGCATGGTTCAATTGTAGTTTGTGCTGAGCTACCATGTCCGCCACCACCGCCGCCTCCATCTCCATGATGGAGTGCCTATGCAATTGGAAGTTTCTAACAAAGAACAACAAGCTAGGTTAATACTTAAAGTTTACAAGTCTAGTTTGAAGTTCAAGAATTGTCTAGGAAACACCTAGCTAGGTTAATGCAGGTCATGCTAAATGCTGCCTGTTAATTGGCACAGGTATGTACGTAATACTAATTTCACTCAAGTGAAATAAACATGTAGTGTTATACAGTACTTCAAGCTCATCTATATGTATGTGTTAAATAAATTAAGAGATGAATTTGGTGAGCTGGGAAGCCTCTTCGGGTTTGTTTTATCAGGAGCTACGAGGCTTTTATTGCAGAAATAGTTCGAACTTGGAAGTTGGAAACATGTCATCTGTACCAAGTTTTACGAACCTTTTTCTTGTATTATATATTATTTTTGTCTAGCAAACAATCTACTCCCTCCTTCCTAAAACAAAAGGGATCTTAGTTGTCCCAAGTCAAATTATTCTACGTTTTGACCAAATTATGTAGAGAAGCATATAACATCTACCATGTCAAAGAAGTAAACTATCAAAATATATATCATAACATATCTAATTATGCTTATTTAATATCGAACTTTTTTTATATAATTTTGGTCAACCTTAGGATAATTTTACTTAGAAAAATCGATCATAGAATCCCTTATACTATCAAACGAGAGAGTTATTAACAAAAATTTAAGAAGCGAACACAATTTGATGCTAAGTTAATTTTGTTCATAGGGTGAGTGCACTCGTGTATATGCACGCCTGCATATCTATTGTGTTTCAAAAATTATAAAGATTATGTTTGAAGGCCATAGGCCCAGCTTTTATAGAAAGGCACAACCGTAAATTCTTGTTTGGGGTTAGACCACCTTACAAGTGTGGGCACAGCCACAAATTTCTATCAAGAATGGACTAACAGTTCAGCAAATCCTCTAGACAACTCTAAACATCACAGGTTTAGGTGAGTTATTGCTCACTCCCAAAGGGGCTCCCAAGGGTGACAGATGTTATAGTGCAGCAACACTACCATATGTGTCATTTAGTCAAGCAATTCTTGGACCCAAGTTAATTTAGTGGGATGATTTGGTATGCCAACTAGCTAATATAACACTATCATGCATTATTTGGTCACTACATAAAAATAGCAAATTTTTTTATTCATTTCATGTATAATGCGAGTGTCTATGACCAGGGAACCAGGGGTCCCTGTTGCTATCGGCCCACACTGTAAAACAACCACGTGGCCCCCCACCCAACTCATCATCTTTTGGTTAAGGTTGCATTGGATGGTGACGCACGGATCATTTTAGGTCAAGAAGAGTGAAGCCTGTGGATGCCCCTAGGGTTGCCTCGGGGAGAGTGCTTGACTCTGCCCCTGTCCTCAAGCTCGGAGTTTTCGAGCATCCCTTTGTTTAAGCTTGATGGAACAATTATATACCCAAGGCAGGAAGCATGAAGGCTGCTGCTATTGCTCCGGTCGCATCCACCGTGTCGGTTCTAACATGAGCGTAGGAAACCAAGGGCGTGTGGTTGACTATCGTGTGCGCCCAGGGACCCAGACGTGTTTTACTGCCTTTTATTAGGCAATGACAAGGGAGGCATGCACCTAGCTAGGTGTAGTAATTCCTATTTATTACGTGGATGAGGCAGAGAGGCGTGGCGCTCGCCACGCTCCAGCTCAGTGTAGGCCCTGTGTTAAGCAGCCTCGAGGCCCCTGTGGAGCGGAGATGGCTGCATGGCAAGCAACTGCACTACCCGATCCATGGTGGACTTTGATAGGGCTTGCCTCGAGGGCAGCGGAGAGTGCTAGAGGGGGCCTCTGCTGACAAGAAATGCTCAACCTAACAATGATGCAAATAAAACTGTCCCTTGAACTTCATTCATGTGTGGTGTCCCCCGAGAAGAGTATAAGAGGAGAGCCAGGACAAAGGGGAAAGGGGAGAGAGTTGGGATAATGAAATTGGCAAAGTGCGGAAGAAGAGACTTCAACACATTTAGTCAAGCTCTTAGAACACCTAGAAGAGAAAGAAAGAGGAGCTGCTCTGAATCGATAAACTTTAAGATCCTTCGTGGCAAGAGACGGAAATCCATCTCACGGGAGTAGGGTATTACCAGGGTTTACCAAACCATTTGGGGTGGGGTTGCCGCCACCCCACGGTAGGTGGTGGTTACCATGAAAGCCACACGGTTATTATGAGGTATACCGTTGTTTCAAAACCTGAGAAGGTTATCGTATGCGATAACTGCACGGTTTTGTAAACCTTGGGTATTACACCTCTGGTTTATCCAAACCTGTAGATTTCCTTGTGTTCATCCTGGTTAGGTCGACGAGCAGGGTCCAAGCCCAAGTTTCAGGTGTGACTTAGGGTCTATCTGGATCCCTGTTTCAGGGCCCCTTGCCCCCGGTAGCGAGCATAAAGTCTAATGTGAGAATCCATAGGTGGATATTGTGGAAGCTGAAGGCTCCACTAAAATTTAAAGTATTTACGTAGTTCCCGTATAAGAAAGTTATCCTAACAAAAAAAAGTATCTTGGAATAATTGGAGGAGATAAGCATTGTTGTTGTTTTTATGCATATGAGACGATTCAACATGTTTTCTTTGAATGTTACATGGCCCAATCTTCTTGGTCATATGTTTACTTTGTTTTCATTATCCCTCTCCTATAATGCTAAAAGTATCTTTGGACATTGGCTCACAGGAGAACCCAGGTCCATAAAGAAGTAATTTTATTCAGGGCTAGTGTTACTATGTTGATCTTTTTGGCGTTGCAGAAATAGTAGTGTTTTTAAAATAAAAATTTGTATATGCATGTTATCTTTGTATCTATCAGCTAGGTCCACTCTTAATCAGCATCATGAGGGAGGATAAGGATTCTATGCTTAATAATGCCACGCTCTTATAATTGGGGCGGATTATCTTTTATTCTACTTTGGATATTTCAACTAGTCATTTTGTTAGACAAGTTGGGAATTTGTCCCATCACTCTTTACCATTTTCTTCCAACAAAAAGAACTTATCGACCGTATGCCTTTAACAGAGGTTGCCTATTAACGATAAATGAATAGAACTAGAGGCGGCACCTCAGATTTATTTACCATTGTTAAGAAACACAATAGAAACATAGACAACTATATATACACTCGTACGTTTGTTCTTATGACGCACGTCTTATCCTATAAACACCTCAGAGACTATGTCATTGATGCTATGGGCACATCATAGTTGACGAGTAAGTGTAGGATGGTAGTTGGTGATCTCATGCAGGTATGAATCCATTACAGTTGATCATCTCTTTCTCAATCATATATAGCAAGCATTCTTTTTTAGTTAATGGTCTCATTTCTGATCTTGCAGTTCCATGAATCTGGTTATTGAAATCCACTTCACTCACCAATGTACTCATGAGCTATGTGAAAAATACTATTGTGTTTCTTGGACTTTCATCTAAGAAAAATAGTTTAGCCCTTGCACATGAAGTATTACTGTCACATAATAGGGTGTGGAAAATTCTTCTAATTAATTCTAGGCAGATTGTTTTTGAATTATGGGACCTGCAATTCATTTGCTTCCTAATCCATATCATGCTCATGTTCACAAATTTAGGAAATCACTGTTCTGCATTTGAAGGATTTTCTATACATAAATCTTAGTCTTCACTCGATAAAGTTATAATTCATGCAGTAGATATGAAGAAAATAACCAAACACCTGAATTCTAAAACAGAGAAACCTCCAGAGATTTAAATTTCAAAAATTTGCAAAAACATAATGGTACCATGGTTGTGGAGCCGGAAGTACATTTATCACCAACATCACTAATGTTGTATTATAGTTTGTTTTCCATATCTAAAAATATCCACCTAATTATCAGCACCATGTATCTGAAGCTTTTATTACATCAGGCTCAACAACTTATTCCATTTTATATGCCATGTGATATTTTCTCCATTTTATTGCATAAGACTCAACGACTTTTTGGATTTTTCATGTTCATTGTTTAGTTTTTAATGAATATTGAAGAAATCTGTTGATCAAAGGATTTTATATTTCGGTGTAAAAATAGACATATAACAATGTGTTCTAATTTTTAAGTATAATTTTATAGAAAATAAAAGTGAACGAGGAAGCTTTTTATCATGCGATTACTAAGATATATTTAAAAACGTGCGTTGCACGTGCATGGTTACTAGTGCCTCACTAAAGATCAGATGTTTCATGAGAGGACAAAGCACATTGATATCAAGTACCATTATGTTCGCGATGTAGTCGCGCAAGGTAAGCTAAAGGTATGCAAGATAAGTACTCATGATAATCCTGCTGATATGATGACAAAGCCTGTTCCTGTTGCTAAGTTTGAGCTTTGCTCAAGCTTAGTTGGTATAGTGGTTTAGCCTAAGAGGCTATTTGGCGCCGAAAGTGTTTTTTTGTCTTTGTTGTGTTCAGGGTGAAGGATTGTTTTATGCTACAAGAAGGAATTTGTTTCAAGGTGGAGTTTGTTGAGTTGTGAACCAAATTCATTTGCAACTTTCCAAACTTTGGCAATTTTCCCCTATTTCGTCCATAGGTGCCAAATTTGTGTGTAAACATATAGAAATAAGGAATTGCAGACAAGACATCTCGCAAACAAAAAATAGTCTAAACAAAAAAAAGATTTCCAAAATGGATTATAGAGAATTCTAGCCATCGCCAACATAAGGGCAATGTGAATAGTCTGCATTTCAGAAAAATCTCTATTTTTGGAAAGTTCCGTTCGCAACTTAGTTACAAGCACGTGTTGAGTTGTGATCCAAATTCATTTGCGCTTAATAAAGGCCAGCTTCTGCCGTAGTGGAGTGGAGCCCCCGCGAGACGGATCGTCATCCCTTTTAAGGTTCCACCATATATATATCTCTTGTAAGCCGCCGTGCGGCGATGTAACCTCACCCCAGATATAGTGAAGATATTTTGTTGGCTGGCGCCCGTGGTTTTTTCTCTCCTGTTTTGGGAGGGTTTTCCACGTTAAAATCTTGTGTCTTCTGTGATTAATCTATTGTTCTTTATCGTTTGTTTGCCTATCATTTCCTAACAGCACAGCTATACAAGTTATTGTCATTTATCAAGCTAGTGCCGGTTGTCCGACAAAGGGAAAACGAGTGTGGTTAGTTTTAGACATCTAGAACTCAAATAACTTGTCAACATAGCTAACTTTTGATAGCATTTCAATGGCTTATTCAAGGTCAATCCTTCACAAGAAATAGCTCAGTTAGAGCCCTAATTGTTTTCTCTTTCTATACGAGAAACGCGAATTATCATTTCAATTGGGCGGTCCATTTTCTTGATAGAGATAACAGGTGCTTTCTATGTATTATCAATAGGAGCAAATTCTAACAAGTCACACACTCATATCCCAGAGATACCGAAACCAAAAAATTTCACGGTCAAACTACCCGAATGTCTAGAAATGTAGAGCTTAAAGTAGAAAGGCTCTTTTGGATGGAAAAACTATGACTACATAGTTTTCGTTAGTAGAAACATAATTCATTAAAACTCCGTCCAGTAAAACGGAAGAACTATAAATTTCTAAAATAATAGATAGGAATACCGCGAATAAAGCCATTGCGACCCCCATAAAAGGAGTAGTCCCCCAACCCGGAACTACTTTCCCATATTCCGAATTTAAGGGTTTCAATAATTACCTACACGAGTTCGTCTTGGTCCAGGTCTAGAACAATCTTCAACGGTTTGTGTAGCCATAAATTCCATTTAATGATTTGTGTTTGAATCTTTGGTATCCTTCAAATATTCGGTATTCTTCGAGTCTTCGGTACGCTTCGAATCCTTACGAGGAAGTCTATAAATTATATGCCCTTTGCTTGAATCATAACGACTTACTTCAATTTTGACCCTATCCCCCATTAGTATTCGTATAGAACTAGACCGGATCTTTCCTGAAATGTATCCCATGATGATGGTGTCATTCTCTAGGCGAACGCGAAACATTCCGTTTGGTAGGGCCATTCGTTGGTTATTAGAAGCATCTCAAAAGCGTCTGTGTCGAAATATGGCTTTCAAATTAAGTTCCGAATTAGTAGATGCTGCCAAAGGGGGTGGGGGTGCCATATGCAAAAAGGAAGTGACTCATAGAATGTCATAGGCAAATAAAGCTTTGGCACATTTTCGTTAATCCATGAACCGAATCTAGGTATGTAGACACATGGATCCATACATCTCGATCGGGAAAGAATCAATAGAAGGAGAATCGGACTATATCTTTCTTGAAACAAACAAAAAGGAAAAGAAAGAGAAAACATACATCCCAATCTAACCACGTTTAAACCTCCAATCGCTAACTTGATGAAGATCGGGTAAGAGCCACCAAGCCAAGCTGAACAAACTGCAACTCTTCTTCTTCATTCTCCTCTCCTTTCTCTTGTGTTTTAATGGTTTCTTCTTCTCCTCAATAGATGCTACTCTCTACTCTCTCAATGGAGGCTCACATTTGTTGTACTTTTGGGCTGCAATGGGCTAAGAGCAAAGGCTCCATGTGAAGGGAAATTTGGCCCAACAGTTCATTCGTTTGAGAGAGGACGCAACAACTAGATTATTTTTTTCCTTACGGACGAAAATCTGACGGATTTTATTTCGATGGTAATTTTGGTAACTGAAAAATACGGTTTGCTTGCTTTTAGACACTACGTGATATCTCCTCTTGGACACTAAAGGTGCGTTTAGTTGCCGGCCTGAAGAGAAGTTGCCTGGCCTGAAGCCTACGTGAGTATTCTTGTTGCTTATTTGGTTACTACCCTAAAGACCTCCCACGCTTAGGCAACATGCCGTCAGGCTCAGGCAACCTAAATTGCTCGCTTGACTTAGGCACATGTGTATCCGGTTGTGATCCATTCAATCTCTCTTTGCTAACAGGTGCCACAATCTAAAGGTGGTCGTGTTTTATTTGAAGCTCAGGACTCCAACCAAACAATAAGACATGGTGTATGCCTGATCAGGCAAGTATCATCACGTATTTTCTACCATACAGGCACATATTTTTCTCAGGCATCTTGCCCAGGGCACCAACCAAACAAGCCCTAAATCGTACCGTTATTCATGTTCTAATTAGCAGCAAATCAATATGCTTACTCAATCTGACACTAATTCCGAGATTCTGGAAAAAAAGTTTTATCCTCTGCCAGCAATCAGCAATGCATGAGGTTCATCCTTGCTGATCAAATACACGGTTCATCTTTCTCAGTTGCACGGGTAAAGGATTTTGATAGAATGGTAGCGTTGGTAGGAGTTTGTCGCACAAATTGAGGCATACACGAGATGAATATGCTAAGCGGAACTTATTACTGTTCGTGTACGTCATGAGATGAAGATGCTCATCTCCGCTTATGCTAGTAACAATCTCCAAGTAATTTCACCCACACCCATAATTACATAGGTACTTCAAATACACCCATAATCTCCAAGTACAATGATCGAATATGCTAAGAAATTCAAAGAGGATGGAGGGGATATCCCTATTAAAGCTAATGCTGGATTCTGCTCCAGACTGACAGGTGGACCCCCACAGGGGCTAATTTGGTAGGCGCCTACCTACCATTAACGGCCGGAAGTCAAACCTACGCCATCACGTAGCTGACCGCCCCCGACCATATGCTCACTGACAGGTGGGCCCATCTCGGTACAGGATTGCGCAAACACACCGGGAAACAGCACACCCCCGTGAGGGACACCGTGGGCCCACCATGTCCCTCCCCTGTCTCGTGCGCGTCTCTCGGCGGTCAAAGCGCACGTCAGGGCAACACAGGCACACAACGAGCGAGCTGTACTCATGCTTCCCACCCAATGACATGTGGGGCCCCATTAAATCGTTCCCACTGTCAGTTACTCAACGGAAACTAAATCGAAGCAACGCGCACCAACCTCATCTCTAACGCCGCTGACAGATGGACCCACGCCGTCTCGCCTCGCCGACCCCCCCGGCCCCTGACCGTGGGCCCACGAACAGCACGGCCCACCTGCCATTGGCCGCGGGTAATCGAAGCGTCACGTAGAAACGGGGCGAGATGAGCAAACGCAGTGCACCCACGAGAACCCCGCCACGTATCACTGATGCGTGGGCCCCGTCACCGGATGGCCCACCTGTCGGTGGTCAGATCCGCCCGCGATACAAAAGGGCCGCGCCTTCCCATTTCCACGGCCCGAGCAGTCTCTCTCCTCTCTCTCTCTCTTCCCTCTTCTCCCCGAGAGCTCGCGAGGCGAAGCCGCGGCACCCGGCGCTCGCGCAGCGCGCAGATCCCGCGCAGCCCGCGCGGCCGTTGGCGAGAGCGGCTGTACGGACGCGGAGAGCCTCCCGCGCCCTCGCGCGCTGAGCCGGAGGCAGGCGCCCTCCACCCCCACGCGCGCGCGGAGCCGCCCCGATTCGGACAAATCCGGTGGAAATTCGGCGGCAATCGGGGATTTCCGGTCCGTGGTGAGTGGCGGCGTGGTGTGGTGGGTGTGGGGGTGTGGGTCGAGACTCGTTCGGTGGTGGCCCGAGGAGACGCGGAGGGTGTGGGGGGCATGGCGGCGGAGGTGCTACTAGGGTTAGGTTTCCTCGCGGTGGTGTAGTGGCGACGATGGCGGACCGGGGGAGGATGAAGGGGGTGGAGGGTGGCGAGGGAGGGAGTGGTGCCGGGGAAGGGGCGGAGGAGAGGGACGGGGAGGCGCGGGAGGAGCTGGAGCTCGCGCTGTCGCTGGGGCGGCGAGGGTGGCATTTGCCGGCAGCGCGGCGCGAGCCGCCGCCCCGCCCGCGGCGATGAGGTGGACGATGCCTCCTCATTCATGGGACCACGACGCAGCCGGGAGCTCGCGGGCTGCGACACACGTCCCTCCGCTGAGTGTCGGACATTTGCAAGGAGACAATGATGCAGGGGGCGCTATAGAGGGCGCGGAGGAGGGAGACGAGGAGACGAGGAGGGAGATGAGGATGGAGACAGGGATCTGCAGAGTAAACGGCCCAAAGTGCGCGGCTTCGGCGAGTAAGTTGCTTCGACCGTTACTTTTCCATTTTTGCTGTTTTGCATGCTTGTTTGTTGTGTTCAGAGTTTTAGTGGAGTTTTATTGCTGATCTCATGTAAACTAGTAGTTTGTAGTTAAACCCTATCACGTCGATATTGTAATTTGGAACAACTCATGGATGCCATAAGTAAGTTTTTGTTCTGTTCAGTGTTTTAGCAGAGTTTTATTGTTGATCTCATGTAAACTAGTAGTTTGTAGTTAAACCCTGTCATGTTGATATTGTAACTTGGAACAACTCATGGATGCCATAAAGTAGTTTGAAGTCACGTTGGGAGTTTTTTTATCAAACACGCTTATAAGAATGAAAATAGGAAAAGTCCAATTTACTCACCAGAACTATTTGATTGGATAACTTAACCCCCTAAACTATTAAAAATGGTTCACTTTACTGGTTATTTACATTTATTTTCTTTGTTTCTCTCTATATGTGTCGTATTTTAAGCTTAAATTTTGTAGAGCCATAGATGACACCTTTATCAAAGTTTTAAAATAGTTCCAAAATTTTTGCTTGAAATTTAAAACCTCTATGTTTAAAGTAGTCTCAGTGCTTCCAACCTATGTAAACAGTGATTAAAAAATTCAAAAAATGTTGAGAAGATAAGTTTAAATGCTATATCAATCCCACCAAATTTTATTGCAAAAATGACCTATATAGAGAGAAATGAAAAAGAAATGTCGTTACGGAGTAAGGTGAACCATTTTCAATCGTTCGGGGGGGGGGTTTGTAAAATGAGCCGAAAAATTGTTTATGGGGTTAAGTGTTCAGGTGAAAGTTCGGGGGAGTTAAATGGATTTTTTTTTCATGAAAATAATGAGGGAAACAGTATATAATTGCACTTGTAGATGTTTTATTCTGGTTATTAGAAATACTGACACTCCTTGGATTGGTAATTGACTGCTGTGCCTGTGGTTGATGCACTTGTTTCCTATTCCCTTAAATTCATGTTAGTACGTATTTTCTGCTGCAGAGACAGCCTACATAAACTTACTTTCCTAAGTATCCTTCTGGAAGTTTTGTAAGATTAATGTGGACATCTAGTATTCCTTCTTTTCACCATTCTTCTTTTCTGAACTAATGACTTGCATCCCATTTACGTCCTTCAGATAATAATACAGTAGATCAATATTGATTGCAGCCATGCTGCCAGAATGATTGGCAATCAATTTTTTGTATTACTGTTTTACAATTGTGAAAGAAGCAAGATGTTTGCCTCCCCCCTCTCTCTTTTGTGAAAGAAGTAAGAAGAGGTGCTACCTCATAAGTAAACCTTGCATAGATTATCTGATATTTTAGTATTCACATTATGTAGATTATTCCAGGTAGTATATCCTACATGATTTTCATACTGTTGTAGGTTAGGGCTTATCTTTCTCTGTGGTTGGCAATGGATATTGATAACCTTGTTTTGCTGAACGGTAGTGGTATTTTCTTTTTATGTGGGCTTGGTCATGAGGTACTGATTAATCTTTTTGCTTACCAGTCTTCATGTACATAGTGAGTAAACATATTCTTCCTTTTTTGCAGAGAAAGCCCTCAACATTCTGGTGTAAATGCTTCCTTCTTTGGCTTGGAATCAACACATTTCCCTGGTTCTGATGAACATGGCCATTTCAAGCTCTCACACTGTCCAGAAAATGAATTAGATTTTGGTTTGTCGCTTTTCCCAAATGATGGTGTTAATGAGAACCCAGGGGATGGCAATGTTGGTGATGTAGAAATCTCAGGTGGAGAAAATTCTGAAGATGTTGAAATAAGAATGGATCTATCTGATGATCTATTGCACCTGGTGTGGCGCTTGTTTCTTTTGCACTTCCTCTATACGCAAAATGCTTTGGATGAAGTATACTAATTTGTTAAATATGCTATTACAGATATTCTCTTTCTTGGGTCAGAGGGATCTATGCAAAGCAGGTGCCTCCTGTAAACAGTGGCGCTCTGCTAGTATGCATGAGGACTTCTGGAAATGCTTGAAGTTTGAGAATACTAGGATATCTCTGCAAAACTGTATGTCATTTGGTTGGCTCTTTTTTATTCTTTTTAAATACTATAATTCATATGTGAAATTATTTAAATGTTGTATGGATTTCAATGGCATTTAGGCGTGAGACAGCCAGATAGGGGTTGTTGACAGAGATTTTTCAAACTATTACCCAATTATCGTATTCTTTTATTACTTGCTTCTTTGGTTACAAGGAACACAACTTCTTTACCTAATGCTACAGAGGCTTGGATGGATCTAAGAGCTTTGGGATCACATTATCTAGCTCTCCGAATGGACTTCCATCTATGTTATACTTACATGATGTTAATGATTGGACATACTTTAACTTTGCTGATAAAAGCACAAATATAGAGATGATGATGGAGTCTGGTATCAACTGCTAGAAATTTGCATTTGGCTGTAGTGAAAACCATCAAACAAATACAATTTTATTTGGATTGAATAAAACATGTTGATTGAAACCCATTATTTGTGATTTATAACTTCTATTTACTAAAATGGAATTGTTCTCTGCTGTTAAGCTACAGTAAGCATCATGTTTTTTTTCTAGCTTATACACTACAACTGTTTAGCCATATCCATTTCATGTCTGATTGTATCCCTCTGAATTATTACTCGATATTGCTGACATGGTTTATCACCCTGTTGTTGACATTTGCAGTTGTTGACATTTGCCATCGTTACCAAAATGTGACATACCTCAATCTGTCTGGTGTCCCACATGCAGAATTACTGGTGATGGAAGCGATAACATGCTTAAGGTTTTCTTCCGATTCTATTTCATTAACCTTTCATGTGATAATTTTGTCCTCGTATTTATCAAAATGGCACTTTTCTAGGCATCTCAAGACACTAATAATGGGCAAAGGGCAGCTGGGAGAAGCATTTTTTCAGTTGTTATCTGAGTGCCCATTACTGACTACTCTGACAGTTAGTGATGCATCCCTTGGGAGTGGCATTCAAGAAGTAACTGTTAATCACGATGGATTACGTGAACTTCAAATTTTGAAATGTCGTGCACTCAGAATATCTGTCAGGTAACAAGCTTTCTGTTGCAAATACTTCATTATATATAATATGTTCATGTGTCTTTTGATCTTTTCAATATATGTTGTTTTATCATCCAGATGTTCCCAGCTTCAAATACTCTCATTGAGGCGAACTGGCATGGCTCATGTATCACTGAACTGTCCCCAGTTGGTTGAATTGGATTTTCAGTCCTGCCATAAACTTTCTGATAATGCCATTCGCCAAGCTGCTACAGCTTGTCCGCTGTTAGCATCGCTAGATATGTCATCTTGCTCATGTGTTACTGATGAGACATTGCGTGAGATAGCTAATTCATGTCCGAATCTCTCTGTTCTTGATGCATCTAACTGCCCAAACATTTCATTTG
This sequence comes from Oryza longistaminata, assembly GCA_009805545.1. Classification (NCBI taxonomy): domain Eukaryota; kingdom Viridiplantae; phylum Streptophyta; class Magnoliopsida; order Poales; family Poaceae; genus Oryza; species Oryza longistaminata. The sequence continues at coordinate 12,687,698 of CM020187.1, read as the reverse complement.
AGGTTTGTTTTACTCTTTATCCTGTGCTCATTTTGTGTTTGATGGATCTTGTCTGCCACAGTATGTGAATTTGAAGCATGTGTCTGACTTTTATTCTGTTTATTTGCCTCCATAATTAGTCGGTAAGGCTTCCTATGTTGGTAGACCTGAGACTACTAAGTTGTGAGGGGATCACGTCTGCTTCCATGGCTGCAATAGCTTACAGTCGTCTGCTTGAGGTAATTATTTAGTTCTCCTTGTAATGGTTTTCTACCTTTTGTCGTAAGTACTAATGCAGCTTCTTTTGGAACTGTTTCAGGCATTACAACTTGATAACTGCAGTTTGTTGACATCTGTGTCTTTGGATCTGCCACATCTCAAGAACATAAGTCTTGTTCACCTACGCAAGTGAGTAGGGATTGCTTTTGCTTTGTCTTTTTTAGTTATTGCTGTTTATTTTTATGATTGTTCCCCATTCTGTAATATGGTTGTTGTAAATGCCATGTTAGGTTTGCTGAGTTGACTTTGCGAAGTCCTGTTCTTTCTTACATTAAAGTTTCCAGATGCTCAGTTCTTCATCGTGTTAGCATAACATCAAATGCTCTTCAGGTCAGCTCTTATGTTTGTTGAAAGGCTGAATTTTGTTACTCTGTCTATTGCTTTCTGCGGTCTGCGCTGACCTCTTAAACAGACATTACTGATCAGAGACTTTGTGGCTGCAGAAATTGGTGTTGCAAAAGCAAGAGAGCCTATCAAGTTTGTCATTGTTATGCAACAACTTGATCGATGTCGATCTTAGTGACTGCGAATCATTAACAAATGCAGTTTGCGAAGTTTTCAGTGATGGAGGTGGTTGCCCATTGCTCAGATCATTGATTCTTGACAACTGTGAGGTATGCCACTTCAAATTTGCATCCTCTTTTGAACAGCCAATACTTTCAGTCATACACAATAATGATTTCTGGCTATCCAGCTTTTCTTGACTCATTTTATATATAAGCATGGCTGTTGAAATACATAAAGAATTAAGGCGTAACATATTGATATCTTGTAAATATTCAGCTATCTTACCATTATTTGATGCAATTTGTCAGCCTATGCATGCCTAATGTTTTTGTGTATTCAGATAATAAGAGTTATGGTAGTGAATTGTTGTTCTTATTAAGTTGAGTTATGCTGATTTTCCCTCTTATACCAGAGTCTGAGCACAGTTGAGCTGAATAGTAGTTCCATGGTCAATCTCTCTCTTGCTGGTTGCCGCTCCATGACATTACTAAAACTGTCATGCCCAAATCTGCAAAATGTGAATCTTGATGGCTGTGATCACCTCGAAAGGGCTTCATTTTGTCCAGTAAGTGTACCATTCTTTTTTATCTGTTTAGAAGGTGCAAATATATTTTCTTTGGAACTAGTTTTGAACATTCAGCTTATATGAACAGTTGTTTTTTATTTGATGTTGATTGTGTTGATTCCTTAGAAAGAATACTGGGGTTTGTGATATTCATTCATCTATCCATATAATAAGAGCATATCTTGTAATTTGCACTTCTGTCACAAATTGCAATTATTTACCGATTAATTAATACAGGAATGTTCAAATGGGATATCAAACAAATGTTTGTTGTTCATTACTGTGCTGCTTTGTTAATTTACACCTTTTTAATATATCTTTTCCTTCCTTCCATCACATGTATTCATTGTGCTTGATTGTACATGAATTGAAAAATAATAGCTAGTAGTTTATTTTTGGGCTAGCAATTTGATTTGTTCAGGAACCCTCGTTTGTAACTTTTAGGAACTCTGATTTGTCAGATAACCCTCCTTACAAACATTATGAACTGTTTTATTTGTGGTCGTCCCGTAAGATAGGGTGAGTGATTTTGCAAAATGGACTGTGGATAAAATGATTGAAAGTAATTTTTTTCTCTGTTTATCTATCAATTCCTTCTGACACTGGCATCTTTTAGGTTGGTCTTGAATCCCTAAACCTTGGAATATGTCCAAAATTAAGTGATCTTCACATTGAGGCCCCAAAGATGTCTCTATTGGAGCTGAAGGGTTGTGGTGTTCTTTCCCAGGCATCAATAAATTGCCCTCGCTTGACATCCTTGGATGCCTCATTCTGCAGGTTGTGTCATCCTTCATATTTTTCTTCTAAACATCACTGACTGGTGCTAACTACTGCTATTTTGTGTCTTCAGGAAACTAATGGATGATTCACTGTCTCAAACAGCAGAGGCGTGCCCCCTAATTGAAAATCTTATCCTGTCATCATGTCTATCAATTGACCTCAATGGATTGTCCTCTTTGCATTGCCTTCATAAGCTGGCCTTGCTTGACCTGTCATACACATTTTTGACCAACTTGAAGCCTGTTTTTGACAGTTGCCCACAGTTAAAGGTATGTATGGTTAGTTTGTTGTACTATTTAAATCATTTTTTTGGTACATGCCACATAGCAAACGAAAAACCTTGGTCCAGTATGTTTGCTATGTGATTTTAACATATCACCGCTGGTCTGCTGCATATTTTAGAATTGTTGTGTTCAGTAATACTGTTTGAAAAGACTTGCGATGAACTAATGATACAATGTATTGCATTTATTTATTGGGGTGTCTGTAGCAGTTCATTTTCATGCTATCTTTCAAATTTTCCTTTATTTTGAGGTTTATTCTACGAGAACCATTGGAAATACATATTTTAATGAATCATTGAAATGGCTATTTTCTGACCATATGCACTCCTATTGGCAGATCTTAAAACTTTCGGCTTGCAAGTATCTCAGTGATTCATCATTAGATGCCCTCTACAGAGAGGGTGCTCTTCCTATGTTGGTTGAGCTAGATCTGTCCTACTCATCCATTGGGCAGACTGCAATCGAGGAGCTTCTTTCATGTTGTACAAATTTAGTTAATGTGAATCTGAATGGATGCACAAACCTGCATCAGTTGGTGTGTGGGTCAGATGACTGCAGTTCTGGTGACATGCCTGTTGATGTTTGTCCACCTGATTCAGCACCAGTGAGGAGTGAAGAGATCAGTGAGAGGTCTGATCGTCTGCTTGAAGTTCTGAATTGTACTGGTTGTCCAAATATTAAGAAAGTCATCATTCCTTCAATGACAACCTATCTACGCCTGTCTAAAATCAATCTTAATCTGTCCACAAATTTAAAGGAAGTGGATTTGACATGCTCCAATCTTTATACTTTGAACCTGAGGTATTATCATTGTGCATTTCTGTACCTCCCAAGATTTTTTGATGTATTATTTACTTACAACGTATACCTGTATCTTTTCCCAGCAATTGTAGCTCCCTGGAGGTTCTGAAGCTTGATTGCCCAAGACTGACAAATCTCCAACTTCTGGTAGTATTCTTTGGGCATCCTTTATTTGAGCTCTTGCTTCTACTTCTGCTTCCACCCTTACAAACAGCTTGCTTTTTCACTGTCCTCCAGAGCCATATCTCCTCTGACACTAGCATAATTCAACTTATACAGTTTGATGGCTTGGCTACTTTGCTTATGGGAGCTTGATTTAAATTTTTTCATTGTGGATTATGCTTCCGTGATACACAATTTTATGATGACTAGTGTTTTGCCTGTATGTATCAACATCTAAAAGAATACAGAATAATGATTTTATATGGTTTAGTTTTTTTGGGAGGGGGGCAGTAGGTGGGAGTGGTGGGCCTGGTTTGGTTTTACCGAGGTTTTTTTCTTTTGCGCTGCACTCGTAGGGGAGGGTGGGAGGAGGACGACTCCGCTTTTAAGGTAGTAGAGATATGAGGCAATGTACTAATTGGTTAGTACCTTGGGAGGCTTTTAATGTTCAAGATGACTTGTGCTCAATGTACATTGGGAGATAGTACAACCTTGGTGAATGCCTGGTTGATTTTCTGTTATTGAACCTATGCTGCTTGGGATGATTGACAAGTGTTTGCTTCAGTGCATAATATTGATACTTTTTCCCTGATCCCAAATGTTTTTGAACTAATTCGCTAAAGGCACATAATAATAAGATGTTCAGTAGATTTTTCGTCTAACATTAAGAGTATATGAACTGTGCGCAGACTTATACAATGTTGGGAATTTTCTTCATGTCTCACTTGAATTACTAACTTCTACTCCCTCCATTTCATATTATTATATGTCGCTTTGACTTTTTTTCATAGTAGAACTTCTTTAGGTTTGACCAAGTTTATAGAAAAAAAATAGCAACTCTAAATTAGTTTAATGAAATGTAATATTGAAATATTGAATATATTTTGATAATATGTTTGTTTTGTGTTGGAAATGTTGCCATATTTTTCTATAAATTTTATCAGACTTAAAAAGGTTTGATTAGGAAAAAAAAGTCAAAACAAATTATAATATATGTTCCATTGTGGTCTTTATTTATGTATCAGCTTAGTCATTGTTTTGTATGGTGCTCTATTATAACAAACTGTTGTTTTTTTCCAATATCAATCCCCTGCAGGCATGCACCATGTTGCAAGATGAGGAACTAGAATCTGCAATATCGCGCTGCAGTGCATTGGAGATTCTCAATGTGCACTCTTGTCCAAAGGTAAGCATTAACATTTCGAGCGTGTCATAATCCAATTTTGTGTGCCTGTAGTGTTTAAATTTCTTCTAATCGGTTCATTTTTATTACGAACAGATAAATGTGCTGGACTTTAGCAGACTGCGTGTGGTTTGTCCAAGCCTCAAGCGCATCCAAAGCAGCCTTATCACATAATTTGAGGCTGCGATTATTTCGAGGAGAGTTATTGTGGCAATAGTTTGCATCCGTGCGGCCCGTTCCATGGACGCTGGTGATTCTAGCTTAGATTCAGAAACAACAACAAAAAAGAAGCCCTTCATGGCACTCTTGTACATACTAGTGGCGGCAGCATCACCATTATATTGCATGGCAACGTATATTAGGAGCCAGGGGGTGACGCGAGCCGCTTCTCAGTTGATTCTCGTGCGGTAATAAGTAGTACCATCTAGCTGAATCCTGGTGGGTGTTCGAACTTGTAATTGTTTCTGTTTCCTTTTCTTTCCTCCTGTATTCCGCTCCTATGGAGCGATCAGATCTGTATTCCGGTTTACATATGCGTTAATAATCATCTTGGTTGGATCTGAACTAAAAAATGCAATGCTTGATTAAATAGTACATACATGATGTCCAGCTCTGACTGAAACAGATTTGGTCTTCAGAGTCAAACTCAAAATGGAAATGATGCTGTTTCCTATCCCTCTGTGCTTGTGCTTGTGCAGCAGCGGGAATGGCACAAGATGTTGACTTTGATCGGTCGCTCTGCTCTGAGCTGTTGCTACGCTGGCTGATGAAGAGAAACTTGTATGATATATCATCTGTGCACTCCTGTCACGCAAGCGCGCACGAGTGCTTTAACATGATTGTTGCGAGTTGTTCGACGATGCGTGCTCGATGCTAAACCAAACGGGAAGACGACGGCGGCCGTCGCCATCGCTCTACCCTGTAACGATGAACCTGATTTTTAGGGGGGCCAGTCTGCTATCGCTGCGACCGTGATGCTTTTGGTGATAGAAACTATGAATCTGACATCGAGCTAATCTACTGTCTCTCCGCTGCGCTACGCTGTTATCAACTGATTAGCGGTACACTTTTCGAGTGCGGAGAAAAAATGCACGCATGCACTTCTGTCTTCTGAGCGTATGTCCTAATACGATGTGCTCAAGGAGACATATATGATTAACGTCATCAAAATATTATTAAAAGTTTGTATGAGTATGTATTACTCCCTCTGTTTCACAACGTAAGTCATTCTACCATTTCCCACATTCATATAGATGTATCTAGATTCATTAACATCAATATTAATGTGGGAAATGCTAGAATGACTTATATTGTGGAACGGAGGAAGTAGTAACGAATCCAAATCCTCCACATACTAATAGTCAAATTATTAAGTAATATAACGATTAATATGAACTAGAGCAGGCTAGAAATAGATAAACTATCCGACATCCAATGTACCAGGTAAGGTACATGTAGGAACATCCCTGTATGGGACGAGTCTCCTCTGACATAAAGTCGGAGGGACATTTACGTATATATGATTGTAAGTACGTGAATTTAAATCCTAACGCGTGGAGTCATGTTTCCACCTTTCACACCATTATTTTCTTTGTTTTGATATACAACTGCTTAGATAGGGAAACATTACTAATCAGCCTATTTGGATAAATGGGGACTAAATTAAATCCAAAACCCTGTTCAGACGTCATGTGTTTGGAGCCGTGTCAAAAGAGGAAAAAGGGATCACAGATCATTTGATGATCTAAACAAGAACTTCCCTCAGCAAATCGCTCTGGTTGGAGGAAGTAACTGGCTGCCAGCCTGCCACCGATAGTTTGGACCGTACTTATCATTGACAAGAAAGAAAGAAGGGGAAAATGACTAATGAACTACCGTGTTTGTGCTTTACAGCTAAAAGGAAATTATGCGCGCCCTGTATATGGTTTCGCCGATGAAGTTTGGCAAAGTTGGCGTCCGACTGGTGGCGTCAGATTTGATGCCTAAGGTTGAATAAGATGACGGTTGATTTATCTTTTAACATTCTATTCGGTCCCTTTCATGGTGCCAGCCTGTTAGTATGTACTACTAGTGATTTCCCGTCTCAAGAATACTTTTAGAAGTTAGTACATCACTTTTTTACATATTAAAAAAAAAAAGTAAAGTGCATTGGCGGTCCTTAAACTTGTAGGGTTGTGTTATATAGGTCCCTAAACTCTCAAAATACATATTAGATCACAGAACTTATCAAAGTGTATCATCTAGGTCCCAAATCGACACATCCCCTATAGTATCTACGTGGCGCTGATGTGGTATGCCACATGGACGTTACGTGTCCTTTTCATTTTTTCTTCTTTTCTTTTTCTTTTTCTTTTTTGTTTTCTTCTCATTCTACTTTTTTTCCTTTCTTCTGCTCGGGTCACAGAAAAAGGAGAAGAAAGGGAAAAAAAGAGAAGAAAAAAGAAAAAGAAAAAAAATGAAAAAAAGAGAAGAAAAAAGAAAAAGAAAAAAAATTTAAATGGGTCCCATTTGTCAATCAAAATGATGCCATGTCATGTCCGTGTGGCAATGCCACATCAATGCCACGTAGGATACTGAAGATGTTGTGGTGATTTGGGACCTAAATGACACACTATGACAAGTTTTGGGACTTGGATATGCATTTTGAGAGTTTAGGGACCTATATGACATACCCCTACAAGTTTAAGAACCGCCCATACACTTTACTCTTTGAAAAAGAACTTTGTTACAGAATAATAATACAAGAAATGAAATAACAATTTCATTGTTTCACTTAAATAAAAAAAAAGCAACATCAAGTACGATAATATTATGATATATTCTTTTTTTGTTAAGACTAATTTGGCTATACTTATTTTAATATGCACAAAACATGTATTATAGATTTATGTTGATCGTTCATATTCTAAAACGACATGGGAAGCTCCCTAGTAAGGGGAGAAACAATGGCAATGACAGTACCACGTGAAGGCATAAGGCAACTAGGTGATCCATACTAGAAATAGAACAGCATGATGGAGGAATTATGGCATAACTATGCAATTGCGTGTTGTGTTGAAGTCGGATTTGCTGTATCGGGCATGGCAAGCTGAGCAGTGATAATACATCACTCCTTTTGTTTTAACTATGTAGAGGTAGTGCTCGTGTAGGTCATGGTTAGTAGGATGTGGGGGATGCTTAGGTGTAAGCCTTGCCCCGGTCTTTGCCTAGTGTTCGCGACGTCAACATTTCTAGGTGTTTTCCTGTCCGGAGGCGTTATCGTGGTGCTGCTTATATTTCCTTCACTGAAAACATAACAGTAGTATCTCGAACATACGTTGACATTTTGACATTTTAAGCTCCTTGGAGACATCGCCTGGAAGATACTTCACATTTTGGGGGTCGATGTGCTTTTGTCAACAATGTTATATGTTCAAGCCACTAATCATCATAGGAAGTCGAAGTTGTTCGATTGTTTTTTTCCGATGAGCTTGGCAACAATAACTTGTGACAGGTCTCAGTTGTTGTAGGCCATTGGTTTATGGTGCTGTACCACCTTAGACTATTGTTTTAGTTCTCTATATAGGTTTTTATAGTTTTGCTTTAATTAACCGTGTAGTTATAAGGTTTTAATGTGTGAGTTTCTTATAAGCTGCGTCAACTCTCTTCTTCTCTAATAAATCGCATGAACTCCCAACCCTCATTGAAGGTTTCTTTAGAAAAGAGAAAAAAACTTATATCCAAATAAAAGGTAATGACATGTAAGATGATCACCAAGTGTTTTGACTTCTTGTAGCCCCCCCCCCTGTTAATGTAAACAATAGTTAATCCAAATCATGGTCTCCCTAAATATAATAGCAAGACTGCAAGAGAGAGAAAGAAGAGAGAGAGAGAGAGATGTTGTGGGGTCCAAAGGAGAGAAAAAGGAGGCATTAGCCAGGCTGGCCAAAGGAGGAGGAGTGGAGGTTGAGATTAACCTCTCTCCTCTCCCTAAGACCCCGCCATGCTCATCTAAAATAAACACCTCCCTCCTCTCCATCGCAACCAACAGCTTGGAGCCAAAGAGAAACAATAGCCAAAAAAAAAAAAAAAAAAAAAAAAAGCAGCCAGAGCAAAAGGGCAGGACATACAGGCAGACCGAATAAAATCTCTCCACGACGATCCTTTCCTCCCCCTCCTGCCTATTTCTCTCTCTCTCTCTCATACCTTCCGCTACAGAGGTATTTATAGGGAGAGATCGGCGCCAGCATCCCTGATCATATTCAGTTCTGAGTTTTTCTTTTGTCAGGGAGAGGGACAAAGATGAGTCTTTTCGGCCTCGGAAGCAAGTATGATCGATCAACCTTGTCTCTGGTTCCCTGGATTCTGATTAGCTTAATCAGTTCTTGCGTTGTTCTTGGCCATGTCCTGTTTCTTGTTCTGCATCGGTTTCTGTTCGTACCAAATATTTTTTTTTTTTGCATGTTATGTTTTCTTGTTTGTTTTGTTGAGATGGTTTGTGTGCTTGTTATGTGGCGATTTGATCAAGATGAGAGTGCTCTTTTTTTTTTTTTGAATTTGTGATCACCTTGATTTACAAAAACAGGGTGGAATAAACAAACGGTTCTGACCGGAAGAATAATCAGGCTTGCATGTTCTGCCCGCTATTATTTGCTAGCTTTTTTTTAAAAAAAAAGGTGTTCGTGCTTCGACTGAATTCATTGTGGCAATCAATTCTGGATTGGTCTACGGCCATTGCATTTTACAGACTTTTTCTTCCTTTCTTCAACGGCCTTAGCAAATGCTTAATTTGCCTTCGTATCTGATCTTTTTTTTCAACTTCTAGTTTTTCTGAAATAAATTTCTTATTATTATATTTTGACTGGGAAGCAGGAACCAGAAGACATTCAGGCCAAAGAAGAATGCACCATCTGGCAATAAGGTCGGCGGTTTTTCTGTCAATGATTAGATTGTTATCATTCCATCCTGTCAAAATGTACTTATTTTCGTTTTTTGCACCAACCATCAGGTGATCACGAACTCTGGAAATCTTTTCAAATGCAACATACCACAACAAACAATTATGCAAAGAAAACTGCTGTGCTCAAGAATTTTATATCAATTAGAATATTTCATACAAACACTATACAGATACACTGTCATATATATGACACAGATTCTTGCAGAGTGAAGATAAAGTTTTCTTCCTGCTGATCTTTTGTGGTGGATGTGATGCAGGGTGTGCAGCTGAAGAAGCACATTGATGCAACCTTAGGAAGTGGTAATTTGAGGGATGCGGTCAGGCTGCCTCCTGGAGAGGATCTCAATGAATGGCTAGCTGTTAACAGTAAGCCTCATACAGCTTATTCCTTGTTAGAAAATGTCAAATTGTTTTTCCTTCTATGCACTAACGAATTAATCAATGCTTTCTTGTTCAAAGCTGTTGATTTCTTCAACCAGGTGAACATCCTTTACGGCACTCTGATGGAGTTCTGCACGCCTACTACATGTCCAACAATGTCAGCTGGACCTAAGTAAGATATTTGCCTCTTTGGGAGATAAATTTGTTTTGTAGAACTTTGTAAATTTACTGATGAGAACAACTTTTTGCCAGGTTTGAGTACAGATGGGCTGATGGAATTCAGATCAAGAAACCCATCGAGGTTTCGGCACCGAAATATGTCGAGTATCTGATGGACTGGATTGAGGTCCAGCTTGACGATGAATCCATTTTTCCTCAGAAACTTGGTACTTAACTGTTCGTAATATTTCACCTGATTCAGAGGCCACATTTGTCTGATTAACTTGTTGTTAGGACTATTACTTCTTTATCTGATAGATTTGTTTGCTTTTAACTACTTATTATGCAGGAACCCCCTTCCCACAAAATTTTCGGGAAGTCGTGAAGACGATATTCAAGCGCCTTTTCCGTGTTTATGCTCATATTTACCACACACATTTTCAGAAGATTGTGAGCCTCAAGGAAGAAGCCCACCTTAACACCTGCTTCAAGCATTTCACATTGTTCACCTGGGTTAGTTGCCTCTTGATCTCCCCCTACTCTTATATCGCATTTAATCAATTATAAGGCTTATTCTTATTAGTTTGTACAATCTTTGAGTATTTTTTTGATTGAAAAACTGTAATCAATATAGATGGAGAAGATAGATAAAATTTTCTGTTGACGGTATTTTGAGCTGCTTGATTTGTTTGGCAGATATGCACTTTCTGATTAGCCATTGTAACTGAATATTTGTTTTCCAAGTAAAAAAATGTGAGATAAATTCAATGCAAAGCTATTTTTTATTTGTATAAATTTAACTATAATGTTCTTTGTGTAGGAGTTCAAATTGATCGATAAGGCTGAGCTTGCTCCACTTATCGACCTAATTGAGTCCATTGTTTCCGTTTGCTGAGATGCCATCGACAAGTGTGAAGACCTTTTTCTTCCTTTTCTTTTAATTCATTTTTCGGGTACAGCAAAGTGTGCAGAAAGAGCGAGTTCATGGCTAAAAGAAATGGCCAAATAAGTCAATTTTTTTCTTCTGATTTTGTGTTCCTTCTCCCTTCTATTCTCTGAATTTAAGAGATGCTTTGTCTCATGAACACTGGGATAAATTCAATGGGGGAATAGAGGAGATTGTTGTTGTTCTATGCTATTTCTTGCATATAGTTATTAATTAAATTCTAGTTACCATGAAAATTCTACTATTGTAATTTAGCATAATCAAACAATTTTGTTAGGGTGAATTTTCATTGAACTTAAAAGTATTTCCACACTAATCAGCACTATCTACACCTCTTGCCCGTCAAATAAATTTCATGAAACTAGCACACATTTTCATTGAAAATCATGAAAAGTACGGTTAAATCACATGAAACTTTAAGATATGAAACTTCATGAACTTGAAACTAGAAAACCACAACCACATAACTAATGGTTTATTGTATCCATACCATTACTAATTTATCCATTTTGAAAAACAATATTTGGACCCATATCATTGCAATTTTATAGCTATTGGAGGTTTGCTACTACTTATCCCTTTGGTGTATCCCTTCTTTCTATAAAACTAATGTCCACTAAACATCTAAAGTGCAGCATTGTCATCCCCGAGTCCATGACCGCGGAGATCTGGGTTCTTGAGGACTATCATGAGCACCGGAGTTGGCATTGCATTAGGGAAATTGACATGGCTGCTTCTGCCGAGCGAATAAATTTAGAGAATTTTTGGGATTCAGACTTGAGGATGTTCCTCAAGGTGGACGTGAAGCAGGGTATTGAGCATGAGGTTCAAGAGATCATAATTCACCATGGGAACAAGATCATCTCGCAGCCCTGCTCTGTTTATGAATTGCGGCGCAATGAGGCTGTCTACAATGTTAGGCACAACGTCTGGCACAAGAGTACGATGTGCTTTAATGGAGAGTCCATCATGTACAAGGAGAGCATTGTGCCATACCAGATGAGCTTTGGCATGAAGTCACAGTTTTGTGAAAGGAAACGTGGTACCTCGCAGTTTTCTGAAGGGCAACATGTTTACCATCTTCCTCTTTGAGTAGCTGAGAATGAACTTACCTATTAGCTATATATCTCTTCTGCCTAAGAACATTATCATGTTATTTTACTGATTACATTGATCCATCGAACACTATTTCTTACTGGCCCTCATAATGTTTTCTCATGGGCCTCGTGCCCTCGTAAGGTTTTACCATCAACTCCATGGCGCAAGCGCCTTGTGTCACCTGAAGTTTAAGTAATTGTCTCGTATGTTTGTTTCTAGAATGCTGGATGATGCTAATAGAGGATAAAATAATGTATGTTCAAGCTTTCTGTCTTTTCAAATTCGGGTCACATTGATAAACTTCATAGGCCTGTTCTGCACTATTTTTTTTCATGACTATATACATACTCCTTTTGTGGTTAAGAAAGAAATATGATCATATACTCGACTGGTCATCCATCGTCATCATGGAAGTTTGATCCACCCTCCCTGCAAGCTTACAGATAATTTAGTTCTGTATTCAGTTGGTATTGATTCTTCCTGAACTTGATGTATTTGATTTCTCTTTCATATAACACATTTCTGTTTCTTTTTCGGGATCAAGTATTTACCCCAGGTTATTCTGCTTTCTGTAATTTATTGTTCTGTCCAGCAACTAAGATTACAATACTTGATCATTGGGATGTTTGGTTACATATATAGATTAATAGATGTTCTAGTTTTTACTTCATATAAGTTTCAGCATTGTAATGTATGCACCGTTATGATTATTTTCCTTGTGTTGGCATCATACTTGAGATTGATATGATCAAAGAGTACCAGACAGCTGAACATGTTTATCATGTCCTCCTTTTGCATTCTCCTTGCTCGTTCAGACGTTCGCCAGTTGCTGTGGCAGCTTCGTTTGTTGCTTTGTGTGTAACTAAACCTCAGGTTAGGAGGTACCAGGAACAGTGATGAAAGAGTGTATTATCCAGTAATGGTTAATTTCTTCGGTGCAATGGAAATTATGAGCTCTAATATATAAGCCTAGAATGCATATAGTTAAATGAAAGTAAATGAATTAGCCAATCTTGGAGTGATATTCTTCATTTCGCACCTAGTCCTCAAATTTATAGAGACGGCTTTACAGTCAATAAATATAATGATTAATACCGGTATTTTATCGATAATGATGCCCGTCGGTCGATCGGGCGGGGGAGGAGAAATCGGGCGCTCCCCCGTCCCATGCACGCGCGCTCCCTTCCCCTGGCCCACCACGTGTCCACACACACAACTCTATTACAACAAATTACCCATATATTTTGGAAACTCTCCATTAAAGGAATTTGGTTTATTTTTTTGTTCCACAAAAAATGTTTCATCTAGTGTACTCACAATGTTTCACGTATAGATCTAATGTTGCAGTGAACGAAAATCATTGAAAAAAAAACCCACATATTTTGGAAACCCCTATTAAGGGAATTTGGTTTATTTTTTGTTTCACCGAAAAATGTTTCACCTAGTGTACTCACAATGTTTCACTATGTATAAATCTAATGTTGTAGTGAACTGAAACATTCTTTTGCTATTTGCTGAAACATTTTTTGTTGCCCACCGTGGCAATCCCGCCAGAGCCGATGGCGCCGCCGAAGAACTCGCCGGCGCCACCACCAGCCGTCGACCACCACCGGCTCTCGCCTCCGCATGACGCCGCCGGCAACTACGACCACCCGGAGCTCGCCGACTACGGCGGCGTCCAGGCGCAGCACGAGCATCATCATCATCATCATCCACAGGAGCTTACGGATGGCACGGACGGCGACGGCGCCATGGCCGACGGCGACACACAGCTAGACGCCGCCGCCGCCGCCGCGGAGTTTGATTCCGAACGAGTAGCCGAAATAGTATCCCAAATAATGGACGGTGAATTCGAGTTTAAATTCGACGACGACACCATTGTTAGCTTCAACGAGGTGGTGGCGGCGCCGATGTTGATCGACGGCGATGGGGACGGCGACGGCGATGGTGCAGATGGAGGTGTTGGAGATGATCCATTCGAGAATTAGGCCCTGCGTTTGGAAACTGCTGGAATTTTCAGTTTTTCTGAATATAGAATTATGCCTTCAAATTTACTCGTTTTTTGTAAGTTAATGTTCATATTTATTATGGCTGCATGTTTTTTAGTCTGTTCAGACCTTGTGTAATTGTACTTTACTATGCAAGCGAGGATGCAATTGTCATAACTAATCGAGATCTACTGTTGATTATTCTGAATTGCTCGAGCATGATTGCATTTTGGACAAAATGAATTGCCTCTCCGCGTCAGTCGAGTTAGAATAAATACTCGATAGATGAATAATCCATTTATGGGCCATAGACAAAGGGGTTCATAGCTATTATTTTACTATTCAGGGAGAATTCATATCTGGAAAATAGCAACATGTTCTTTGCTATGTGTAGGCATGCATAAGGGGGACTAACAAGAAAAAAAAAAACTTGCCCAAGCTCCAAATTAGCCTATAGCGACCATATGAAGTCATGTGTTGCTTTAGAGAGTGTATATAGGGGAATAAAAAGGAAAAAGTACGAATTACCCCACCCCGACCGAACTATCACGGTCGGCCGAATTACCCCCTGAACCCAAAAACCAGACATCACTCACCCTGAACTTTCAAGACCGGACGAATTACCCTCCTCAACCCAAACCAGAGCGGTTTTGTACTAGTGGCAGATCTAATCAACTTTTTCTTTTTTAAATGGTGGGCCCACCTGTCATTCTCTCTCACCTCCTCGTTTGTCCTCTCCCCCCTTCTCTCTCTCTCTTTTCTCGGCGTCATCGGGCGCGGGCAAGAGTTGAGCGGCGGTGGGCAGTCGACGTGTAGAGGCGGGTAGTGGGCGATGACGCAGGACATGGAGGCGGGATCCCTCTTTGTCTCTTCCCTCTCTCTCTCTCTCTCTGGTGTCTTCTTGTGCAGGCGTAGGTCGAGTGGCGGCGGGCTGTTGGCACGTGGGGACGGTTGGTGGGGCAACGACGCGGGAAGCAGAGGCAGCAGCGGAGAACTCCAGGAGGGAGCCAGAGTGGTGGCCCCCGCCTCCATCTCCTCCCATCCTCCTCCCCTTCTGGCGCTAGCTGCCACCGCGGTTGGTCAGCATCCTGGAGGGCATTGCCGGCGGGGTATCCTATGGCGGAGTGCGCCAAGTGGGATGCAAGGGCCAGCGGCTGCTTGTGTCAAATTTCTTCGGTGCTAGCGTGTCCGAACTTCGCGCGCGCCGGGACGGCGGGAAGGAGGAGGAGCGGGTTGTATCCGGCATGTCTGAGCTCCAACGCTGCTAGGAGGGTTGCGCTACGGCTCACCATCGACGCGCCGAGCGGCGGCTGGTCGTCGTCTATGCCGACCGGATGCCGTGGTTCGGGTACTCCGCTGTGGCCGCCCACACCCTGGCTCCCTCCCGAAGTTCGCCGTTCCCGCCTCCCATTTCCCCAGCTTCCCGCGCCATCCGCCCAAACACTGATACTACTCCCCCATATTAGGCACCTTCCGCTACACCACGCCAGCCCAAAGCGCTGTGACTTACGCCGCCACGCCGTTAGGCACTATTGTGTGGCCTGTCCCCGACGACGGCGAGAGAGAGAGAAGAGGAGAAGACAGTAGGAAGAAATAGTGAGACAGTAGGACAGGTAAGCAACCAATAAGAGAATAGCTGATTGATGACTCTGCACTACACACATTAAGCATCACTTGTATGGATGTGAGAGGGGTATTCGTCCGGTTGAAATTAATGAGAGTATTCGATATTTCGGTTCACGCGAGTTGCACGAGGTAATTCGGTCGACCGCAATAGT
This sequence comes from Oryza longistaminata, assembly GCA_009805545.1. NCBI lineage: Eukaryota > Viridiplantae > Streptophyta > Magnoliopsida > Poales > Poaceae > Oryza > Oryza longistaminata. Next base: position 12,671,869 of record CM020187.1, on the reverse strand, counting down.
TCGCGGGATACTTTTCCGTACTTTTTCCCTACTAAAAAATATTTCCATTAAAAAAGAAGTGACCTTGAAATACCAAATAAATATGGTCCTGTAAAGTGATTTGCTTTTCAACAATTTTAGGCAACAAATTATAGCAACGTAACATAAGTACAACCTTAGCATTTTCACAAGCTCATAGATGAACTTCAAAACTAGCAGCGCTAGAACACTGGCTAAAATCTGATTTTTGTGATTCGTGATCGGTCTCGACGGTCTGGTGAGGAGAGGAGGGATGAGTCGCCGGTTACTTGATTGGCGCCCTGCTGGGCTGCTGGCGCGTGAGAAATTAACTGAGAATGAGATCGAGGCGGATCGGAGGTGCCGCACGTTGGGAGTCAGTGCGGAGCGAATCGATCGGCGCCAAAGATACTCCCTCCGTTCCTATTGATGCCGTTGAACTTTTAAGTCGTTTTATTCGAAAACTTTGTAATATGTAAAACTATATGTGTACATAAAAGTATACTACCTCCGTTTTTTAATAGATGACGCCGTTGACTTTTTCTTACATGTTTGACCATTCTCTTATTCAAAAATTTTATGCAATGTATAAGATATAAATCACACTTAAAGTACTATGAGTGATAAACAACTCATAAAATAAATTATAATTACATAAATTTAATAAGACGAATGGTCAAACATGTGAGAAAATCAATGGCGTCAATCTATTAAAAAACGGAGAGATATTTAACAATGAATCAAATGATAGAAAAATAATAAAATCACTAAATAAGATAAAACGGTCAAACATTTTAAAAAGTCACCGATGTCAAATACTTAGGGACGGATGGAGTACCCTAACAAACAGATAAAGAACGGGAAGCTGCTGCATATGCTCTTGAAAGGAAAGCGTACGAGCGATCGGAGAGCCGGATAGGTAGGGGACATACGGACTCAAGAAACTCAGAAAGTGTGTGGGAATCGAAGCGGAAGTAGAGGAGATCAACGTGCGCCGGGCGGCGTCAAGGGAGAGTTTTTTAATAATAGTAATATAAAAAATACCCGTGCGTTTCAATGGGTAAACTAAAATTATACCAAATATATAAAATATTAGATGATTAGGGGTCTAGTTTATATATAGTAGCTCTTTAGGAAAATCTATTCTAATGAAATTAAAAAAGTTCAACTTAAGGCACCTCAAGTGAACTTATTTCGTGCGGCAGGCGACTACACGCGGCCCATGAGACGGCCAATAGTGTGAGCGGCCTAGGAACAGATTTGGGGACAACTTTAGGACATAAAGTGAACTTATTCTGTGAGGAGATTACACACGGACCAATAGTGTAGTGCGAGCATGCGGAGGCACATATTTGGCGCCCAGCCCGACATGGGAGAAGCTAGCCGTCCAATATGATGGACGGTCCTGATTGATTCCGACCTATATAAAAGTTCAATTATTGTCCAAACCTAACCCTAAAACATTTCCCCCCCCTTCTCTCTCTATATCAAAATTCTCTCTAAATCAAGGCAGCGCCTCTCCCCCTCCGCCGCCTCCTCCTCCCCTACCCGGGGCGCCTCTCCCCTCCCCGGCGGCGCCTCCACCTCCCCCTCTTCCTCCTGACCGTCCTTCCCCCCCTCCTCTCTCCTCTCGCGCGACGGATTCGACGAACGGCGGCCGTCGGCGGTGACCGCGGGTGATCCTAGGCGCGCACATGCTCTGTGCACGAGGAACAGAATACCCCAGGCAATCCAACCAAACGCGCCACATCATCAGCATCAAGCATTCATTCAGAGGCTATCGAATCAATGATCCCGAACAAAGTTCGATAACGGCCCCGGCGGCTCCTGGCGCGACCCCCTCTCGCCCTCTGCCAGTAGATCCAGACCGGGGTGGCTCATGGTATCCCGGCCCAATCGCGATCCCACGTCTTATGGCCAACCGCAGGTTGCATCTGGCGGTGGTCCGGCCCGCCCAGCCAGCCCTGGATTCCCGGCCCGGCTGCGCCTTCGGGCGCTAGCCGTCGCCGGCAGACGGCCGCCGGTCGTTGGCCTCTGCCGTGTGGCGAAGGCGCCGGGAGCGGCGGCGGGCTCAGGAGCCGGCGCGGCGGAAGGCGGCGATGCCGACGACGACGACGACCATGAGGGCGGCTGCGGGAGGTGGCTAGCGTTAGGGTTTGGATTTTATTTTTATTTAGGATTGTAATTGAGTGATTTCGATTGGGGGCAAAGAGGTTGGGAGCAATCGGCTGATCTGCGCGAGGATATATTTTAAAGACAGACTCAGACTCAAACGACGACAACGGACGAAGCGGACGATTGGAAGCATTACACATTTTTTAAGTAGGTATAGATATAGATTTATTGCCATTTTTACGGACTTTTTTTCTCCGCGTCAAATTAAATCGGACTTTTTTTAAAAAAAATCGCCTTTTTTGTTATTACGGATGACAAAACGTTTTCACTAACCCTTTTTTTTATTACCGGTTTATACGGACTTATTAGAATCGGACAGAAACCTTTTTGTTGGCACTATTTGTTTCTTTTTTTTTTGGGAAGACGGAAACTATTTTTTCGCGCGTGTTTTTCCTTTTTCCGGTACGGACGACGGAACCTTTTCCCACTAACTTTTTTTGAACGACCGGTTTATACGGGCGTTTTTTTAATCGGACATAAACTTTATTTCGCACTTTTTTTTTGTTTTTTTAAGGAAGATGGAAACTTTTTTTCGTGAGTTTTTTTAGGACGATGGAATTTTCTTTTATATTTTTTAAGTATATAAGTATAAGTAGAGATAGAAAGGTATAGATTTTGAAGCGCTCTTTTTCTTAACTCTCTCTCTTTAGTTAGCACTTTTTTAAACTGTTAAATGAAACGATTTTTTTTAAAGATCTACTTCCTCCGTTTCACAATGTAAGTCATTCTAGGATTTCCCACATTCATATTACTGATAATGAATCTAGATAGATATATATGTCTAGATTCATTAATATCAATATGATGTGGAAAATACTAGAATGACTTACATTGTGAAACAGAGGGAGTATATATAAGTTGTTTAAAATTTCAAATAAATCTATTTTTTAAAGTTATAATTATTCATGCTAGCTTAATTAATCATGTGCTAATTACGTGCCTTAAAAATCTGACTTAATCGATGGCAACCTGAGTGGGATGTTTTTTTCTTTTTAGTTTTTACGGATGAGAAGTTAGTCGGACGCTTTTTTTTCTTTTTTTAGGAGTCGGTCCTTTTTTTTTCATTTTTTTATGACATAAGTTTTTTTCTCGCTCTTTTTTTTTTTTAGTTTTCACGGACCGGAAACGAGTATTAATTTTTCAGTAGTAGCAGTAGATTAACATACGCGCAAAACATTATACACCAATTAGTATGTTCGCCTGGCTGTCATTTTGCACGCCACAATTGGAAATAGCAGCCGGTCTCTTACATCATATTCCTACTCTTACTCCCCTTCAATTCCCCCCAAATTGAATTCGAATCAAACAGCCGCCTCACGCCCTCCCCTCAAATATGCAGCCCTCACCACACCACGCGCGAGCGCCGCCGCGACTGATCACGACTCGGCTAGCTCTCTCTATCTCGCCGACTAATTAATCCTCTCTCCTTCTCCTGATTAACTACAACTCTGACCAACTAATTCCCCCGCCATGGCAGAACAACCACCGGAAGGCAGCGGCGGCGGTGGCAACAACAATGGGAAGTGGAAGGGGAAGGAAAAGGTGGTGCCCGAGTACGGCAAGAACCGGCACGACATGCCCGTCGGCTACTACTTCGTCCCCAAGGATCTGGATCTCTTTGCCATCCTCAGGTGCAAGCTCGTCCGCGGCCAGCTCCCCGGCGCCCTCAACAACGTCTTCGAGCATATCAGGATCCTCGAATTCCACCCCGCCCTCCTGCATGGTATGTCTGCTTCGCCGCAGCCCCTCTACCTCTCTCTTTCTATCCCCTTCATCAATCACCGTCCTCTTCTTCTTCTTCTTCTTCTCCGGCGACGACGTGTGTAGAGACGTACATCGGGAACGAGGAGGATGGGTACATCTACTTCTTCAGCAGGAGGCAGTTCACGACGAAGGCAGGGAACAAGAGGCGGCCGACGCGGGTGGCAAAGGGCGGGACGTGGAAGGCGTCTGGCGGGAGCAAGACGGTGAGGAGCAAGAAGGTCGGCGGCATCGACGTCGGCCAGAAGCTCACCATGGTGTTCTACGAGCGCAGGTTCGAGGGTGACCGGAACCCCATCAAGACCAACTGGGGCATGCATGAGTTCACCAAGATCATTGATGGCACCAAAAACCAGGTAGTCCTTGTTGATTTAATTCAAATTTAAATTTAAATCAATATGCATTGCATCGCAATCTACTCCCTCCATATTATTTGTCGTTTTGAACTTTTTTTTTTGGAGTTAAACTCTCTAAGTTTAACCAAATTAATATGAAAAAAAAAACAACATCTACAATATAAAATCAGTTTCATTTAAATGTAAACAGTGGATATATTTTGATAATATGTTTGTTTTATGTTAAAATTATTGTTATATTATGGTTAAACTTAAAAAGTTTTACTTAAAAAAAAGTCAAGATTGACTTGTATATAATAAAAACAGAGCGAGTATATTTAAACATTGTGTTTTGTTTGTCTTGGAATTAACTGATTGATGCTCATGTGGATTGATCGATTTTTTTTGACGTAAGGATTGATCCATTTTCATTGTTTGAATTTGAATTTTGGATGCAATTTGTGCTAATTTGGGCTGATCAATTTCTGTGGATTTTGGCCAAGCTTGAGGACCTTGCCGTGTACCGGCTGTACAAGATCAAAAGGAAGGAGGACGAAGAACCGTCGAACTCTGCCGCCGCGGCGTCGAGCACCGACGAGCCCTCCACGTCGTCGGCATTGCCACCTCCTACGCCGCCGCGGCCATTGCCGGACATGGCCGGGCCGTCGTCAGCAACGCCGCTACTGCCACTGCAATTGCCGGGCCTGGCCGGGTCGTCGTCTGCGATGTCGCTGCCTGCACTGCAGCTGCCGGGCATGGCCGGGTCGTCGTCGTCGGCGATGCCGCTACCGCCACTATCGTTGCCAGGCCTGGCTGGAGGGATGATGTCCATGGCGGACCAGTCGAACATGGCCTCGACGTCGCAGGCGTCCACACCGTCGTCGGAGCTCCTGCAAGACTGGTACGACGAGTTCGAGATCACGTACGGCGCCGTGGAGCCGCCGTCTCCTGGCACGATCAGATGGGAGGCGCCGCAGAGCTCGCCGACGGGGTGGTGGCCGTCGCCGAACGGCGAGCCGGTTCAGCACGACGGCTACCTCGGGATGGCAGCGGATCCAACGTCGTACGTGCTGGAACACCTGTTGCCCACCGCGGCGATCCCTCCGGAGCCGATGACGCCGCCGACGAGCTCGCCGGCGCCACCACCAGCCGTCGACCACCACCACCGGCTCTCGCCTCCGCATGACGCCGCCGGCAGCAACTACAACCACCCGGAGCTCGCCGACTATAACGGCGGCGTCCAGGAGCAGCACGAGCATCAGTATCATCCGCAGGAGCCGCAGGCATCGCTGGTGGATGGCGAGGACGGCTACAGCGCCATGGCCGGTGGCGACGACGCGCAGCTGGGCGGCGCGGAGCTTGACACCGAACGAATCGCCGAAATGGTAAACCATATAATGGATGGCGAATTCGAGTTCAAATTCGAGGACAACACCGTCCTTAAGTACAACGAAGTCTTTCCTGACAACGATGGGGTGGTGGCGGCGCCGATGATGATCGACGGCGGTGGGGACGGCGATGGCGCAGATGGAGGTGATGGAGACGACCCATTCGACAATTAGGGCCCTGTTTGGAAAACCGTTGAAATTTCCAGTTTCCCAGGCTGTAAATTCTGTCTTCAAATTTGACTCCATTTTGTAAGTTAATGTTTATATTTACTATTTGCTCCATGTTTTTAGTTTCGTTCATACCTTTGGTAATTTTAGTACTTCAAAATAATAGGCGGTACGAGGTCCACGTAGGATTTTTTTACTGAGTCGGAAAAGAGAGGGGAAGAGAGAGAACGGGAGGGCGACTAATTAACTGCCCAGCTATACATGCAGTCCGAGGTGTGGGCCCGTAGCAATGGTAGCTCTAGCAGCGCTTGTTCCTCCGAGCGTCCTTCCGCGTCGCCTTCGACACCGTCTTCCGTGGCCGCCGTCGTCGCTGTCTTCAGCGGCCGCCGCTATCCTGCCACCCTCGTCCCCGGTAGTGGCGGCCGCAGTCCTCATCCTCGGCAACAGTCGCCGTCGCCGTCTTCAACGGTTATCCTCGTCCTAGGCAGTCGCCACCGTCGCCCATGGCCATCCCACCACCCTCGCCCCATGGTCGCCGTCCATGTCCGTGGCCATCGCTCGTGTCCATCCAGCGGTCCTGCCGTTTTCGTCCTCTGCGTGGCGGCCTACGTCTGTCTCACCATCCACGCTCTCGTCCACCGCGGCCGTTGTCCTCGTCCACTACGACCGCCACCGTCGCACGCGGTTGTCCCACCATCCTCGCCCACGGTCACCGTCCCTCACGTCCGTCCCGCCATCCTCGCTCGCATCCGCCGTCGTCGCTCGCGTCCGTCCCGTTGTCCTCATCCTCCGTGGCGGCCGCCCACGTATGTCCCCGTTGTTGTCTTTGTCTGCGTCCGCCGTGGCTGCCGACGCTGTCACCCTTGTCTGTCACCACCATTCGTGTCCACAGCGGCCGCCGCCTTCGTCTGCATCTACCGCGCCCACAGATGCCACCGCCGCTGCCGCCCTCGTCCCTCATCCACAGCCGTCGCCCGTGTCCGCCGCAGTTGCCACCCTCGCCATTGCCCGTGTCCACCCGTGTCCGCGCAGGAAGAAGAAAGAGAAGAGAAGGTGATGGGCCTATAAAAACAATAAAATATTTATGTTACATGAAATAACGTTTACTACAGGTGACGTGTTCACCTATTGCAGAACAACAAGCTTTCTTACTAGTCAATACATTGTTACGAGGATACTCCCTGCCTCTGCACCACAACCGTGCAAGTCATGTGTTGCTCTAGAGTTGGTATATATAGATTATTAACAAAATTCCATCCAAAAGAAGCGACCTTGAAATACCAAATAAATATGCTCCTGAAAAGTGCTTTGCTTTCACCAATTTTAGGCCCCAAATTAACCCAATTAGCAAAGCAACAGGAATACAACCATTAGCATTCAGAAGCTCGTGGATGAAATACTCATCAAAGCTAGTAGTGCAATTCTCGCTATAACTTTGGTTATATAACTACTTTGTGATACATCGACTCCAAAGGAATCATAGTTACAAAATTCTAGATTGGTGAGTGTTAATTGCTCAGCACTAATCATGTCAACATCTATGTTGATGAAGTGAATATATATGTGCCCAGCCATTCCAATCCCAGCTCGGTATGCAAAACTATTACCATAGGCGGTTCTCAATTATGGTGGAAACAATATATTTCATTGTTGCCTGCAGAAGTAACAAAATTGTTTCAGATACATACACGAGATGACGAGAATACTATTGATTCCAATGCAAAATAATGGGGTCTAACCTCAGAACACACTAATATGCACAGTACAGTCGACCATGCTTGCTGATTTGGCAAGATTCAGGAGAAAAACACAGAGAATTGCAGTCATATGAAGGGAAGTTCAAATAATACCTGGGAATGATCCTTCAGACCAAGAGATATCATCAATGACCGTGCTGAGCCACTACCACTGCAACAAAGAATATTTCTTTAGTATGTGTCTGTAAGAAAATGGAGTGTGGTACAAGTGCCAAAGGACAGTTTACAAATCAGAGCTGGACAAATTATGTAACTAACTTCAGCAACCGAAGCCGAAGTGTCACAATAATTGCGTGAGACAAAAAAAAAATCACTGCCCACAATTAAAAGGGTCACTGCTGGAGATATTTGCATCTAAATAATCAAATCCAAGAGCAGCTTAAAAGAAGAGGAGCTTATTGGTGAAAATTACATTCAAAATTGAATGGAATCATAGACAGAAGCAGACACAGTTTCAATTATATTTCTTATCCACGAAATTGGCATGAAGTTTATTTTTTGGTTGCATGAGAAGCAAGTAGATATCACACAAGAAGTTCTTCGAATAATGGTTGGGGTGGGGGATCAAACCTTATGTGTTCAATAAGTTGGCGTGCACAAGCTAGTAGTAATGGCTGCGGTCACAACAATATGCACATTCATTAGATCTATCCATGGTCTGACCTTACATTGAACAGTATAATTACCTTACCTCATCTCTCTTTCCAAAAAGAACAGATACATTGTAGGTTGGATCAGAAAAAACACTTTCATCCTTCCTATTAATGAGGAAGAAAACATGATCAGAAATACTAAAGTGGCAGGAAATACAGAACATAGTAACAACTACAATGGTATATCATCAATAAAGTGCTAGCTGTCAACTATAATCTATCGTGTTTAAGAAATAACAGAAGCATTATCCTGTATAAACTGTAATATCATGAGGTCATGAGTTATGACCTGACATGCACTCCAAAATCTATGTTGACAGTTTTCTAGCCTTTTTGCAACTAGCGGATAAACGCAACAACATATGTATGCGGAATTGTGGATGGATCCTCACTGTTCTTTCAGAAACATCAGCTAAAAGCTGAGAGCTAAAGGTTTAAAATTTGGATAGGACTAATAGCATGGAAAGAATTGTCTATCCTGAACTGGCAATGCCCAGAATAAACCATGCTATATGTGAGAATAAAAAACATACCTGGCAGCTAGTATGGTTCCCATGCATCCTATTTGTGTCACCATCACCTGTAGATTTTATGATTAGGTGAGCATATTTTATATGTGAAAACTTGTCATCCAATCAAATAAATATCTCTTGCAAGGTGTAACTAACCATAAAGTTATCCTCATACTTGCTGATAACAATATCTGTCTTATTACCCTAGAAAACCAAGAAGGAAGATAAGTTAGCTGCACGCAAAGAACTGAAATAACTAACACCAAGCAATGCAAATGTGGTTTTTGCAAGGACTAGACAATTACAATTTGCCAAAGTGATAACAATTGACAAAAGTATGATAGCCAATGCAGATCATGTTCACGTCCAACGACAGAACAAACTTGTTCTTACGGGCAATGGCTAACGATATGCGATGACATGTTGAATTGAGTTCTAATCCAGGAACAGTTTTAACAAACTGTTTTTTTAAAAGGTGTTTTTATCGCAGTCATATGCAATGCACTCATATATGCTTAACAGTTACTGGAGCAAAGGCTCTCACATTGATATCCAAAGAGAGGGACTTGTGCGGCACAGGAAACTGAGCATTCGGCTGCACAGAATTCATCCCCATCTCCATCTGCGAAACAAGCATACTGCAAGTAATCAGAGAGACCACAAAGAAGGTCATCGACACACCAACACATAAGAGAACCCAAATAAACTTCTTTTCACTAAGCAGAAGTTACAGAACAGCCACGCAGCTTCTGAATCCCTAAATCCCAGCGTTTGCTTCGAGAAATCCCCGCACAATTGGCTAAATGGCCGGTGCGTAAAAGATATTGCCCCAAACCTTTATAAATTGGCAATAAGGAAAAATAGAACGGTGTCAACCAAACTTCAAGACAACACATGGATTACCTCCTTCCGACAAATCACAGAGATTGAAACCATCGATGAACTAGTTCAACTAGGTGGACTCATATCTCAAATTCAATTGCAATCGGGCATCAAATTCAATTGCAATCGGGCACTGAGGATGATATAATTTAGACAAGAAATGAAACTGGAACCTGCATATCAAAAAGTGCCTACCTTGCGCAATTCATTGGATCATGCTCTAAACAAGAGTTCAGTCATCTTTGGGGCTCTCAAGCACAGCCAAAACAATAATTTTTAGGATGGTTGATTCTACACCAAAAAAACCCTAACGGCTGAAAACCTGCTAATTAGACATTGGCCTTGCGACTGGATTTGCTCGCTTTGCAGCGAAGCTTTTGAAGACACCGATCATCTCTTCAGAGACTGCCCCTTCACGAGGCAAGTATGGAACAGAGTTTCGACAATGAGTGGGTCTGATCCAAAGCCGCCGTCACAAACCCTCAAAATTTGGGTGGATGAGATCACGGCCAATGGAAGTAAAAAAACACAAGCGAAAACAGCTTGGTCTCCTTGTGATGACTTGGTGGCACATCTGGCTACAACGAAACACGAGAATTTTTCAGCAACAACCAAGCACGACACCACAAGTCGTAAACCTAATTATAGAAGGCATAGACCTACGTGAATTAGCTTTCAAACCGCCTTGATTTTCTCCCCCATCCTTCTTCCCCCGAAGTTGTAATCTCTTCAACCTGTATTCGTCTAAACCACCCTATTCTTCTTTTATTTACTTCTTCTAATATAATCGGCAGAGCTCCTGCCGCCTTATTCTTCAAAAGAAGAAATCCCCGCGGAATTCCCAAATCTAAGAAAGGAGTTAGGGGGAGCTGTGAGGTTGGCGGCGCACTCGACCAATCCCCCTCCTGCGCGGCGGCGGCCGAGGAGGGGAAGTTGTCGGCGAGTTCACTGGCTGAGCAGGTGGTCGAATCAGGGAGCTCCCGAGTAAATCAGGAAGAAGAAGAAGAAGAAAGGGTCATACCGGCGCAATCAGACGGCGAGCTCTCCGGCCTTCGCCGCCGCCGTCGCCGTCGTCGTCTCCGGCGGCGACTCGAGAGAGAGCCGGGGTGGAGCGGAGGAGAGGCTGCGGCGCAACTCAACCAATGAGCGGAGGACACGTATCCCCTCCCGCGCCCGTCCGATTAGGAGCACCCCCCCGCGCCAAGATTGTGCAGCCCACGCGCCAAGCTGGTAGCAACGGCTCCACCACGCGCCGCGCAGCCGCAGCTACCCAGTATCCATTCCTCCCCCCATTTAAGCAGCAAGCAAGCAAAGCAAAGCATCGATCTCCCATGCGCGGCGGCGGAGGCGGAGGCGGAGGCGGGGGAGGGGGAGGGGGTGCGGCTGCTGGGGGGAGGATGAGCCCGTTCACGATGCGGCGCGGATGGCGCTGGCGCTGCGCGGGGTGGAGTACGAGATGGTGGAGGAGGCGCTCCACCCGCGGAAGAGCGACCGCCTTCTCGCCGCCAACCCGGCGTACGGGAGGATCCCCGTGCTCCTCCTGCCCGGCGGCCGCGCCGTCTGCGAGTCCGCCGTCATCGCGCAGTACGTCGACGACGCGTGGGGCGGCGCGGCGCCGGCGCCGCCATCCTGCCGGTGGACCCGTACGAGCGTGCGATGCATCGGTTTTGGACCGCTTACATAGATGACAAGGTTGGTGATTGCTGATTGGTGGTGTTAATTACTTGAACTTCCTTGATACAATATGTACTTTCAAAGAATCTTAGGAAATAGTATATTCTTAATTTCTTACTATCAAAGCTCTCAATTATTTAAATCAATTAGTTAAAAGTTACAGAAAATCAACGTACAATCGGAACTTGTCAAAAGTTATGGTCACAACTTCATTATTTTCGATACACCTGTGTATAAAACCGTAACGGCTTATCAGTGATTAAAAAAATAATTTGTAGGTAAACTTCTATATATATTTTAAACAATAAATGAAATGCTGAAAAATAAACTATAATTAAAAAAAAATCCTAAAATCAACTTTTAAATTTTAAAATTTTACAGCGGCATATATATATTGAAAATTCAAATTCGTTTTTCCATCTCATATGTTGCTAAACACCATACAAATCGACAAAAATTTACACTTAGCTGATTCTTCCTATTTTGGTAGTTCTGGCCAGCGTTGGACGCCATCTCACTGGCGCCAACGCCGGAAGCGCGGGCCACCGCGACGGCGAGCACCCGCGCCGCCCTGAAGCTCCTGGAGGAGGCCTTCGCCGCCCGCAGCAACGGCGGGGCCTTCTTCTCCGGCGCCGCCTCGCCGGGCCTCCTCGACGTCGCGCTCGGCTGCTTCCTGCCGGCTCTCTGGGCCTGCGAGAGCCTCAACGGGCTCCGCCTCCTGGACGACGCCGCGACGCCGCTCCTCCGCGCGTGGAGCGCGCGGCTCGCCGCCACCCCCGCCACCATGGCCGTCATGCCGGAGACGGAGGAGGTGGTCGCGTTCACGAGGTTCCTCCAAACCAAGTTTGGCGTCGCAGGATCGAAAAATAATTAAGACAATATTATGTAATTTAAGTTAATTTTTGTTGCTGTATTGTGTATCGTCCCAAAGTTCGATCGCTCCGGGGTTTATGGTTTAGTTTATTCCTTCCTTTGTTTTGTTGGTGAACATGCATGCAAGGTTGGGTTTGGCGTAAACTCAAAGCATGATGGAATTAATAAAAATCCGCGAGAATTTGATCATTTTACACCTCGCGAAGATGCCATATTTAGCACATGATTTTTTTTTTTTTTTGGAAATTTATCGGTAGGTGGCGTGTCGAGGGGTTTTCAGCCCATAATTTACCACACTTCCATGGGTCAATGGACCATCAAATCTCTATCATTACTCGCTCAGCTCACTAACACGTGGGGCTCACCGTAATTACAATTGTTTTTTTTTTAATTGGAGTGCCATGTAAGCACCATATAGGTGTCACATTAGCCAAAGCTGGTTTCAATATTGTCTCTGTGATATTGTTAACACTGGCATTACAATATGAGGGATGCATTGTATCTGATTTTACGGTTGATGGAGGCAATTGAAACTTGACACTAAGATTAAGGATGTAATGTGAACTCTTTCCTGGTTTACCAGTTTGAGTAACATGGGCCAGTCCCTGCCTGTCCGATCCAGATTGCCTCTTGACCCCTGCCACTGTTTTGTTTTTGCCCATCAAGCTATAAAAGAAAGGCCCATCTCAAAGAAAAAGAAAAAAAGTGCTATCTTCATATTTTTAATGTATGACACCGTTGACTTTTTGTCCAACGTTTGACCATTCGTCTTATTCAAAAAATTTATGTAATTATCAATTATTTTATTGTGACTTGATTCGTTATCAAATATTCTTCAAGCATGACATAAGTATTTTCATATTTACATAAAAATTTTGAATAAAACGAATGGTCAAACGTTAGTCAAAAAGTCAACGTCGTCATACATTAAAATACGGAGGGAGTATATTTTAAGGACTACCTATAAATTTGTTGATAATTTTGTAATATAAATATAGTAAAATCATAATGTATTTCAGTAATTACATTGTAACTGATACTATAGAATAATTTGTATGTAATTGCCAAAAATCCCACCATAACACACTATTTCCGTGAAGCGGAGGTCGGGGGACAAAATCCCCTCAGGCATGTGTGCTCTGTGAATTTTTCCTTCCCCGCTCGCACGAATTTTGAAGTAAATCTAATAATTCAAAATTATATGAAAGTTACGTACATGTTATATTGTAATTAAATGCAGGTTACAATATAATTACACTACAATTATAATGTATTTATATTTGACAAATGTTTGGAAGGTAATTTATCGATAAATATATAGTAGAACTAGTAAAGAAAAGGACAGAGAGGGAACTTAGTCGCGATCCCCCCAACCCACCCCGAGACGCTGAGTCAGTGTGCCGCTAGTGTGCACTGGTTCTACAACCAGAGCACCACATGAGCGGCGATCCATCGTGCGAGGAGCTAGAGATGGAAAGGTCACAAATCCTCGAGTCGATCCACCGCTCCTATGAAGTCGCTCTAGGGAGGCTAGCCTTCATGAGAGGCCCTTCGTGCTTTCGTGCTTCCTTGATGCTGCACGCCTTTGTCTTCGGCCTCCTCGATTCGATCCCTATCATCATCGTGAAAATCCCCACATATGCTAACTATCTTAAAGCCTCCCATGCAGTCCCTAACGGAAATAAACAAGGTCAGAAGTTGTTTCCTATATGGGCTGGCCATGAAGAGCTCCCTAGGGGAAATGCAAGGTGAAATGGACAAAGGTCTGTTCCCTACTAAAATTTGGAGGCTTAGCGGTTCTAAATTCAAAAAAGTTTGCTATAGCTCTCCAGCAAAGATGGCTCTGGTATGAGCGGAAAGCGCCAAACAAACCATAGGTTGGAAAACCAATACCTTGTGATGATATTGATAGGGCACAATTCTCAGCATCCACTGAAGTCACACTTGGAAATGGTTATAAGGTGAGTTTCTGGGAGTCCAGCTATAGCCAGGGGTAGACTTTACGAAGCATTGAGCTGAACATGTACAATCACTCTCGGAGGGAAGAAGAGAACACTGCAGCAGGCCCTAAGTAAAATCAGCAATGAGTTAAACACATATGGCACAACATCATGTCAGTTTTGTTTGAGGAATAATCTACAATATGGTGCATGTTGGTGCGAACCAACCCTCAGCTCTGCGAAGGAATAGAATATACGATAAAATGGAAATGGACAGCCACCGGAGAATATAGTGCAAAATCAGTATATCAAACCCAATTCAAAGGAATGATCGAAAGCGACATCATGTAGCCAAATTTGGAGAGCTTGGACCCCTGCCAAATGTAACATTTTCGCATGGCTGCTGCTGCAAGATCAGCTTTGGACTGCCGACATAATGAAGCGACGGGGTGGACAAACAACTATTTCGATCAGCTATGCATATAGAATTTGGAAACAACTCACCATCTAATCCTGGAGTGCCTGTGTTGTCCATGCTGTGTGGAATGAAACCTTCACCAAGCTACACCAGCCCTAACTAACCAATATTCATTACCAAAGCAACCTCCCCGATTGGTGGATAGGTAGAACGGACAAAATACTGATCGCTCCTAAGCACCAGCCTCAAATATGCCCTAATCTTAGTAGCATGGGAACTTTGAAAGGAAAGAAACAAAAGAGTATTCCAAGGCGACAAATCATCCGTACAACAAGTATGCAACGTATTTTGGATGAGATAAAGTTGTGACCCATGGGAGGCGCCAAGGATTTAGCGAGAATATTGCCTTAGAGAAACTTGTACAATAGCGACAAGTATGTTTGTTGTCATGGATATAAATCATTTTCCTTTTTCATACCGTCTTTTGGTAATTTGTATTTGTTCCTTCTAAAATAAATAGAACGCCAGCCGTCTAAGCTGGTCTTTCGAGAGAAAAAAAAGTGTGTATGTCTGAAGAGTAGTCCATTCGAAGCCTAGATTAAATGGAATTGATGAACCACTAGTAGTTTTTTTGCTTGTTTAATTAGCAAGCTATTTATACAATGGCATCTGACCTTGTGATATATGATTTCCCTGTATTTTTTGGCAGCAGTTTATTTTGTTTTTCTTAAACTACATCAGTCATCCGAGAACATGTCCCGGCAACTTCTTACCTTGAAATTTTTGCTTTCTTAGGCTGTGTTCGGTTTCAGGGGATGGGAACTAATTCCTCCCGCACGGAAAACGAAGCGCGCGGAAAACAAGTGAGAGGGGTGGGAAAAGGGGGTGCCGAACACACCCTTAGAGCTGGGGCATTCTGCCAGTCTGTAATTCTCCATGCTGAATAAAAAAAGAAACAAGATTTGGAGGGAGAGAGACTCTCCAAACATTTTTTAAGAAAAAAATATGAGCATGTTGAGAATTGAACATAGGACCATGGAGCTGAAACCACACAATCTTTGCCAACTGCACTATCAAGTGCTCTCTCCATGCTGAATTAAGGAGGTTAATCGCATTTGCTACAACCTGCTGCTCTAATTTCAGTCCTTCAGCCTTGTTCAGAGTTCAGAGTTGAGGCCACGGAAAGAGTTTAAGAGTAGCATCAATCTGGGCCGTTTATTCTCTGATCCAACGGTCACGCTTAGACCCGGATCAGGCCACTGAAACTGACCGAGTTCGCTACCCGCGGATAAGAATCAAGAAGCTCCTCTTCCCCTTCCCCTCTCCAGTCTCCACTCCTGCATCACCTCACCACCATGGCTCAGCTCCTCTCCTCCTCCGCTCCTCCCCGCCTCCATCTCGCCGCCACGCCAGGTAAACCTATCTCCCTCTGAATCCTCCTCCGGTGATTCTTCCATGGCTCACCTGGTGATTTCTTCTGGTGCTGGTTTTTGCTCTTGCTCCTTTTGTTTTCCTCTATCTGTAATCCTGTATATTCGTTTTTGTGATTGCGAAAATTCGATGCCTTCTGATGATGCTACGTACCGTCCTACTAGCTTGCTTCTCCTCCTCTTCAGGCCATGGCGTCTCCCGCTTGTCCGTGACGTCAGCATGCTCTGCCGCTCCTGGTAGTAGCAGATTCTTCATGAATTTTTCTCCTCTTTCGTGATTCCGTCCCCATTTCTGGGCATCTTGAGAGCTTAATTCTATCGTTTCGAACGGGCAGGGTCGCTGGTGAGCATGAGGAGGCAGAAGGCGAGGTCCCTGATCGTCCGGTGCGAGCAGGGAGCAAAGGGCGGCGGCGGCGGCGGCGGCGGTGGGCTGGACGTGTGGCTCAGCCGCGGCGCCAGGAAAAACCAATTACACAGATTGCGTGTAAATTACGAGATGAATCTTTTAAGCCTAATTGCGCCATTTTTGACAATGTGGTGTTACAGTAAACATTTGCTAATGACATATTAATTAGGCTTAATAAATTTGTCTCGCAGTTTCCTGGCGAAATCTATAATTTATTTTTTTTACTAGACTACGTTTAATGCTTCAAATATGTGTCCGTATATCGGATGTAACAACCAAACCCAAAAATTTTCCACAGCTAAACAAGGCCTCTAGATGCCTGCCATCCTCTTATCTCCTTTCATCAAAGATCTCTGCAGTAAAACGTTGCGCTGGCTGGTTCTGCCGTTACAAGTCTGTTCCTGTCTGGCCATCTTGTCGTAGCAATGGGCATTGCAGCTCAGTACTACTACACTCCCGAGTACTCCCTCCGTTTCGAAATGTTTGACACCGTTGACTTTTTAGCACATATTTGATCATTCGTCTTATTTAAAAACTTTTTGTGAAATATGTAAAACTATAAATATACATAAAAGTATATTTAACAATAAATCGAATGATATGAAAAGAATTAATAACTACTTAATTTTTTAAATAAGACGAACAGTCAAACATTTTAAAAAAAAGTCAACGGCGTCAAATATTTTAGGATGGAGGGAGTATTATTATAGTACTACCTCTGTTTTCGTTTCCAAATGAATGTCGTTGATTAGTGCAATTTTGAACTAACCAGCGTAAAAAAAAAGGAGAGATATCATTTTTTTTTTTTTTGCAAACCTTGCTTATAGTTTCCTCCCTATTCCTTCTGATTGCTGTTGCTGGTATGTTCTGTTGCGTAAAAAGGAAAAACTAAATCCTTCACGTCTTAAGACCAACACTATATGTTTAATGGGATATTTGATAATGGGAATATGGGATGTAATATGAGAGACATACAATTTGTCAATTTGGTTTTGTTATTATACTCAGTGGTTTTCAGATGACCCACATGTTAGTGAGAGGGCATTGTACACTTCTAACACAATGGTAAATTGTCAAATACATCCTGTTTAAAATGCAAGAAATTCCAATTTCATATTAATTTTGAAGTGTTTCATGCAAATTTCTATTAGGACTGAACCAAACACCTTTGATGTACAAATAGCAATTTACCAACCGACAAACACATTCCACAGAATCAACCTCTTACCTTATCATGAACTTTGAGAATGATTTCAACTAACAAAACATATGTGGAATAATAACATTTACATGCACATAGATGATGATAACAAATTTTGTCTCCTTCGACTCTCAACTCAGATCTCCTGAGCCATGGAAATAAATTGCATGAAACTTGATAAAAAATGATGATCTATGAGCACCTTTTGACCCCTCAAACTGACATTCTACCATAGACAACATATGTTGAAACTATGTAGTCACTCAAGCTGATGAACCCTCACTTAAATCTAGTACTCTAGTCAACCAGGCAATAAACCATTTGACCAAATTGAAGTACTCAAAGTGTAGAAAAAATTCACCAAGTTTGGTGAAATCTAACTACATTTGAACCTCCAATCGCCGATTTTATGAAGATCGGGTAAGAGCAACCGGACCAAACGAACTACACTTGTTTTTCTCCACTCCTTCACCAAACAAGGCAATCTCCACCATTTATCAAGAAATAAAATCAATCACTCATAAATATTGGACTTTTGGATTGTATTGGGCTACGAATAAAGATCCACGTGAAGATAATTTAGCCTCTCAATTTTTTCCAGAGAAAATAAAGAGTAAAATGCATGAAGGGTCAATAAACTTGTTTAGTTATGTCATACATGTCATTCTACTTTTAAAATGCACATTTGGATCACTATTGTGAGTTAAGTGAGTCATTTGGATCTAACTACCTACACGAGTACACCTTGTACACATGGCATGTCACATAGGATTGGAAAAATTGCATATCAGAAAACTCCCTACGCATTGTGATTAAATTGACTCATACCAATTCCCTCAAAATTGCATAGTAGTTATCTGGAATGGTTAGTACGGATTGGTACATATCATGAGAGGAAACAGATTGCGCAGAGTGAGAGAAGACGTGATTTGCATCCTTGGCAAAGAGGCAATACACACTAGATACCTCTGTGTCAGTGTGTCCTGCCTCTCCGGCAAGGATGTAAATATGCAGATAATTTATCCGTATCTTAGCCTTGATGATTGCCTCTTGCGAATGTGCCGTGTGCTGATTCCGGGATCTACTTACTGCATATGGTATGAGTCAATTTTTTTTTTCATTTTTACGAATTGGTATGAGTTGATTTAATCACAATGCATAGGGAGGGAACAGGATTTTCGTCCCCTGTGGTGCATGACGTCCGATGCCCGTTAAGATTCGTGCCCAAAAGTTACCAAACTGTGTATCCCGTTGTATTCAATTCTTTAGTTTCTTTTCTGAGTACACCGTATTTTCGATAGGGTCATTTCAAGGTGGGTGTCAAGTGTACTCTACACTAGTACATAGTCATAATGTGAAGTACAACTGCTGCTGCCGCGGGAGTATTACTGATCCTGCTCAAAGTGAGCTGCTAGTATCATTCTATCTCTTCATCCCTCCTCCAAATCCATGGTGTCACCCCCATTCTTCCTCCAGTGCCCATTATCCTCTAGACGGCTCCGGCGACCGGACTTTAATCCCATGGCTGAAGTGTGGTGTTCCCTGCATTCTTCCTCGAGGCCTCTCCCAAGATCCGTGAAGGATCCAAGCTCGCCGACATCTCTCCCGGTAGCCTGAATGGCGAGGATAGGTCTAAAGAGGAAGAACATAACAAGATTAAAGGAAATCAAAAAGGGCACCTGATGGCAATATCGGTAGAATGAGAGGCATCGAGCACCTACGGGTGATGGAAATCGAATCTAGGGCATGCATACTGGACAAAAGCTCCATGAAGGTGGATGAACTCTCCATTTCTCCGAATGGAGTGGAGAAATTTTTGCCCCCAATGGAGAGTGAAGGGATGCTTCTGAGCTGGGCATTAGGAGTGGGGTGCTTTTCTATACTCTGCTACATGGCACGGCACGAGCCCGCTGCGTTCGAGGTGGTCCAGGGACTGTACCACACCATACAGTACACACTGTAGCATTCCATGTATACTAGAAATACCAATCCCGGTATTCCATTAAAGCAGGACAGATTGGACAATACAACTCGAATCTCCGTGAATGATCCAACGGTGATGCCTGTAGGGGGATGTCCCCTTAGGGGATGATAACACTTTCGCCATAGGGAGTTCTCCACATATTTTTAGATGCAACATTTTCAATCCTTAATGACATACTATGTGTACAATATATCTCGCGTGAATAGTTAGTAGTCATATTAATAAGCCAAATGCATATTTTAAGGACGTGACTACACAGCTAGTGGTAGCTGGTTTAGACAAACTAGCTACCACTTCATCTATGAGAGACACTATCCACCTATACTTCAAATACAATTTTCTCTTAAACTTCTCATCCGATCTACGATCCGATTACACCGTTGTGTTCGTAACAATTAAATCTTTATAACAAGATCTTACAAATATAATCATGTAAGATCTTGTTGTGAAGATTTAATTGTAACGAACACAATGGTGTAATCGTATTGTAGATCGGATAAGTAATTTGAGAGAAAACTTTATAAGAAGTAAGAAAAGACATGCATGTCTAAGAGAAAAAAAGCATGGGCATGCACGTGTGGTAGTACTTCTTTTCATAATTGGATGGTCGTTGGTTAACACTTAACCGAGAGGCTTCTCGGTTTAGATTTTATGATATTTAAAAAGTAAAGTGAAAAACAAATTTAATAAACCTCCATGCATTTTACTTTTTTTTCTTAAAAAATGCGCCTGCGAAACTGCAAGGACTCCAATCCTCAACGGGCGGCAGATCACCACGCGTTGCGTTGCAGTGCGATTCCTCCCTCCCGCCATTTCCTTTGCTCTCCCGCCCCCTCCCTCCATCTCCACCGCTCCAGCCGTCCTCCCCAAATGAGCATCTCCATTCTACCACCCATTCGCGCCACCACCACCACCACGTCGTGGCTTCCTCCTCTCCTCCTGCCCGCGCGGCGCCGCCGTGATGCTCTTCCGCCCCGGCACCGCCGTGTGGGTGGAGACCCGGACCACACCGTGGGCTGAGGCCGTGGTCGCATCCCCCGCCTCCTCCTCGCCGTCCTCCGTTACCGTCACCCTCCCGGGGCGCAAGGTAGCTAAAACATTGGCCTGGAGCGTGCCCCTAATGCATGCTTGCTCTGATCGGCGAGCCGCGGCCGTGTGCAGTCTATGTGTTTGATGATATGTCTGGCCGGGGCTGTGTGGTTTATGGTATTGTTGTTGTTGTTGTTGTTGTTGTCAGGCTGTGGTCGATGGGAAGAAAGTCCTGCTGAGTGACACGGAGGCCGACCTCGGGGGCGTCGACGACATGACCAAGCTGGTCTACCTCCATGAGCCTGGGGTGCTCTGCAATCTTGCTCGGCGGTATGGGTTCAATGAAATCTATGTAAGTATTGCCCTTTATACTCTCACTTTGCATGAAAACCATCATCGCGTCTTAGTAATCCTCTGTATCCGTAGCATGCATGCGTGTTTGTGTGTGTGGGACAAGGATATTGTTCCTTTATTTTTTTTATAATGGAAGCTTCATTAAAAACTCAGTCAAATACACCAAGATGATACATTTCATTTGAGCTCACTCCCGGCCTCTGCATAAAATGCACACAGCCACACACAAAGAAAGACTTATGAAGACCCCTCTCACAAAACAGAAATATTAGTGGCTATCAATCCGTAGACTAGATTGCCAACCATGCTCCTGAGTAAAAAAACTCCTGTGCCACTTGGTCCAAACGTCGCGATACCACCACAATAGTATCCCGAAGACCCGGTTTGTGGAGGATAGCCCAGGTGTGAAGCCACCGGGTGACTAAAGTAATAACTTGCAAAGGAGAAGACACCATCTTTTTATCAAAAGTAACCCCATTTCTGCTTAGCCAAATAGACCAACAAAGAGCTATTGCGCCCATCAAAACTAGATTTCTCATGTCTTTAGGAACACATGTAAACCAACGCCCAAACATATGAGTCATATTTTGAGGAGGTTGTAAGTTATAGGCCAAATGAATAACAGACCAAACCAAGCGAGTAAGATGACATTGGAAGAGCAAATGTTGAATGGTTTCGTTATTATGACAGAAGCAACATTTCTTGCTACCTTTCCACTTTCGCTTAGCTAGGTTATCCTTGGTTAGAGTTACGCCCCGTCGTAGGTACCATAGAAAAATATTCGCTTTGAGTGGTATCTTAATCTTCCAAATGCGTATATTGATATTTGGGATACCCGTATGGACAAGAGCTAAATAAAGAGAATTGACTGAAAAGACCCCATTGGGAGTGAGATTCTAGCGAAATTCATCTTGCTCTTGTGTCAAAACCAAATCAGCTATGCGAGGCCATAAATTATGCCAAGCAGCTAATTTTGCTCCGGTTAAATCTCGTCTCCATGAAAAGCTTGGAGGATTGTTTTGAAAGATTTGTGAGATAGTCGAATGTTTGTGCCTAACAATGTTATAGAGACAAGGAAATTGATCTCTTAACGAGGCATTACCCAACCATTTATCCTCCCAAAATCTTATTTGAGAGCCGTCTCTAATACGAAAGGACCCAAACCTAAGAAAATCTTGTTTGACTTTCATAAGACTAGCCCAAAAATGAGAATCTCCCGCTTTCCAAAAGGCTTGAGATAGAGGTTGTGTTCCCAAATATTTATTACGCAGCATCTGTTGCCACATTCCGTCTGTGGTGAGCAATTTGTATAGCCACTTGCTAAGTAAAGCTATGTTCTTTACCTCTAGATCGTGAATTCCAAGCCCACCTTGATCTTTGGGACGACGAATAATGTCCCACTTAGCAAGCCGATATTTTTTCTTATGTCCATCCCCTTGCCAATAGAACCTAGATCGAAAGTAGTCAATAGAACCTAGATCGAAAGTAGTCAAGTTTCTTACGTACCCCGCTAGGTATTGCAAGGAAAGTCATCATATACATTGGGAGACTGCTGAATACTGAGTTGATCAGAGTAAGTCACCCTCCCAACGAGAGAAGTTTTCCTTTCCAACTACTCAATTTCTTTTCAAATCTTTCAACCACTTCTCTCCATTCCGCATTTCTTAACTTCCTGTAATGGATCGGGATGCCAAGATATCGGAAAGGGAAGTTGCCCACCTGGCAACCGAAGAGTTGGTTATATTGATCTCTATATTCAAGTGCTTCACCAAAGCAATACAGTTTGCTTTTATGAAAGTTAATCTTCAAGCCTAACAATTGCTCAAAAGCTAGAAGCACAGACTTCATATTTTGAGCTTTTTGTAGGTCATGATTCATAAAAAGCACCATGTCATCGGCATATTGTAATATGGATAGCCCCCCATTAATCAAACGCGGTACAAGACCATCTACTTGCCCTTGTGCTTTGGCCCTATTTATCAAGGTGGCTAGCATGTCAGCAATAAAGTTGAAAAGGATTGGAGAGAGAGGATCTCCTTGCCGAAGGCCTTTTTTAGTTTGGAAAAAAGGCCCGACATCATCGTTGACTTTAACTGCCACGCTTCCCCCCAGATATGAAAGATTCAATCCAAGAAATCCACTTGGGCAAAAAGCCTTTCATCCGTAGAGTTTGTAGCAAAAAGGGCCATTTGACCTTGTCATAGGCCTTTTCAAAGTCAATTTTGAATATCACCCCGTTCAACTTTTTCCTGTGTAACTCATGTAGTGCTTCATGTATGATGACGACTCCATCTAGGATATTTCGCCCACACATGAAGGCAGTTTGGGTTGGATTCACTAAATGGTCTGCATTGAGCTAATTCGGTTTGTGACGACCTTAGTGAATAATTTATAACTGACATTCAACAAACATATAGGTCTATACTGTTGCATTCAATTTGCTTCTTCAACTTTCGGAATAAGAGTAATCACCCCAAAATTTAGCTCAAAAATTGGAAGACTGCCAGCATGGAATTCATTAAATAAATTCAGCAAATCTTAATTGATGACTTCCCAAAATTTTTGGTAGATTTCAACTGGGAAACCATCTGTGCCAGGAGCTTTATTATGCTCCATTGCAAAGATCGCTTCCTTTATTTCTTTTTCCGAGAAAGGGGCAGTAAGAAAGTCATTTTCAGCTTGTGTAACTTGAGCCATATCATCAGTTATGCTCTCATCAAGTGAAAACGAATTTTCCTCAGGTGGTCAAAAGAGTTTTTTTGTAAAAATTTGTAATGTACGTTTTCAAAGCATCAACCCCCTCAATTTTTCCTTCATCTTTGTCTAGAAAGAAGATCCTCTTCTTCCTATGTTTGCCGTTGGCAATCAGGTTAAAATACTTTGTATTATTGTCCCCTAGGAGTACATCTGACACTTTTGAGCATTGGTACCATTTAATTTCCTCTTGGCGAAGTAGGCTTGCAAGATTATCCCACGATTGATCAAGAAGATTTCTTTCTTGATCCGAAAGGAGACGAACCTCTGCAGCGATGTCTAGTGAGTCAATGGTCTGTTGTAAATGGGCTTTTTCCTGTTTAAAATTCCGTTGGTATGAGCTGACCAACCTCGGCGTAAAGCGCTCGTCTTATTATTCCATCTTTGGACTGCATTCTGGCCCTTGACTGGCCTATTCCAAACTTCGGTAACACGTTCATGAAAATTGTCTCGCAGAAACCAGCTGAGTTCCAACTTGAACTGCTTAAGGTTTCCAGCGAAGGCCGCTTCCCCTGTGTCAAGCAATAGAGGCGTGTAATCTGACACCCCTCTATCTAGTGCATGGACCGAAACCAGGGGGTATTTAGATTCCCAATCTGTGGAAGTGAGAATCCTATCTAGCTTCTCATACGTCGGCGTAGGAAGCGAGTTTGCCCAAGTGAATTGCCTACCCGTTAGAGCAATTTCTCTTAAGTCAAAGCTATCAATCACAACATTGAAAAGAAAAGGCCAACGAGCGTCAAATCGGTCATTGTTTTTTTCCGCACTACTTCTTAGAATGTTGAAATCCCGCCCTATTAGAGTGGGTAGATGATTTTGTTGGCATATACGAACTAGCTCTGCCAAGAAACTGGATTTAAATCCATCTTGGGCCGGGCCATACACATCCATCAAAATCCATTTAAAATTATCCTCCCTATTGTTGAGATGAAATTTAACAAAAAAATTCCCCTTCAACAATTAAAGATACATCCAAGACAGTCGCATTAATTCCAAGAAGTATACCTCCTTATCTTCCCTTAGGCGGGAGACAATGCCAGACAAAATCAACACCTCCAGAGAGGTGATCTAAATTTGTCTTTGACATTTCACCCTTTCTTGTCTCAAGCAACGCAATAAAGTCTAGCTTTTTTCCTTTAACAATCTCTGCCACATACCTATATTTAGCCAAGTCCGCAAGACTTCTACTATTCCAAAAAATACCCTTCATGAGGAAATCATTTTAGAGTTTTTTGGATTTTTGGGACGAGACTTCCACGATTTCCTTTTTGAAGATGATTTAGATTTTCTAGTGGAAACCAACTATCAATCTCCGAAATATCTTTTACTAAGTGAGCGAGTAGGGCGCTGTCTATATCGTCGCCCTCGTCATCACTTGACATAAAAGGGTCCACATCATCCACAATATATCGTCGCCCTCGCCGTCTATATTGTTTCTTTATTGATCTGGCTAACCGTGTTATAATTTATATGTGGGTGCAAACAGCAAAGAATGAGTAGACCATCACAGTTCTACTTGTTATGGTGTGCCTTACCTGCTTCTGTGTAGGTTGTGTTGTGGCACACTTGATTCCATGGTTTTTACTCTAGTGAATAACATATTGAAATTGTTTCTTGGATTGCATGGGCATCTTACTCCTGTTGAAACCAGATTGATGGCTGCAATCACATAAGTGGAATTTCTGATGTGGAATCTTGTTTATGTTACTTGTTATATTCTACTTTGGATAATTAGAGTGGCGGATTCAAAAAAATTATGAGCTCGGGCAAACCTAACAAACAAATGAAGAATATACAAGTCTATATAGTACATAGATCATTTTAACATGAGCAATTGCTTTATAACTTTGTGTTAAGCACATCTGTTGATGTGGTGTTGCTTCATATGGCCTAGCAGTGAACTAAGCAATGTAATTAGCAAGCTAATTAAGTGTTAATCTATGGATGCATAGCTGCATGTGACAGGCGGAGCCCAGGCCATTGCCCGTGGTAGCCAGCCCTGGCTCCGTCACTGGATAATTATACTGATGATTCTTTGTTACTTGGTAGACATACACGGGGCGTATTTTAATCGCAGTAAACCCCTTTGCGAAGCTACCTCATCTTTATGATATGCACATGATGGAGCAGTACAGAGGCGTGCAGTTTGGTGAATTGAGTCCACATGTTTTCGCTGTTACAGATGCATCATACAGGTATACATGGAAAGCCTGCATTGGGAATTTATGCTATAGAGTATGGAGTAACACTGTCTCCATTTTGTAGAGCTATGGTTAGTGAGGACCGCAGCCAGTCCATATTAGTCAGTGGAGAAAGTGGTGCTGGAAAAACAGAGACCACAAAGCTTATTATGCGATATCTTACTTTTGTTGGGGGCCGTTCAACAGGTGATATAAGATCTGTGGAGCAACAAGTTCTAGAAGTAAGTATTTCAGATCTGTCATGAAAAGCAATTCTGGAGACAATATAGCAGGGTTTTGGAAAACTAAGCGCTTTTGTGTAGTTAAAACTTTTGAACTCTGGAACATGTCTTAGAATCAGTGATACTGATACACCTTTTAGAATGCAATAAGGTGTCAAAAGTGGGGTGGGGATGAACTAATTTAAATTTCTGAAAAGCAGAGCCAACCAACCAGGCTATAGGTGGTTTATCAAAACTAGTTTCCATCTGTATTTTTGTTCTAAACCAGTTATTACATTTCCATATGTTTTTTTTTTATTCTAATGCAGTCAAATCCACTGTTGGAGGCATTTGGTAATGCACGGACGGTGAGGAATGATAACTCCAGGTGAGCTTTATTTAAGAATTTGCCCATTGTTAACAAATTTGTTTGACTGAGCTGTGCACCACAACTAAATATATGTACCCTCTTGTTTGGCCTGGAAAACTGAGATAACATTAGTTCTTAGTTGGGAAAAGTGCAATCAATACAGATGTATTATCCCCCAGTAAAACAGAATGAAGATATATAAGAGTGCTTATCACTAAACTCCATAGGGAGCAAGCTTTCTGTTGTATCATATCCAAAGGGATGAGGGGAAGGGTTGTAGACTTGTAGATTGGCATTGTAGCCACTTGGTTCTGTACTATTTCGTTGTGTATACCCTCATGTTATCCTTATTTATTTATTTGATTTGATCGCAGTCGCTTTGGGAAATTTGTTGAGATTCAATTTGACAAATCAGGTAGAATATCGGGAGCTGCAGTTCGAACTTATCTTCTGGAAAGGTCTCGTGTTGTACAGATATCTGAGTCTGAAAGGAATTACCACTGTTTTTATCAACTTTGTGCATCTGGGCAGGTTTGTTTATACACTTGGAGTTTATTTTGGTGTTTTTTTATATACTGTATAAATGTTGCCCATAATATGAAGCTGCAAATGTTGTTCTACAAATTCCATACCAGTACAATGAAATGCCAGAATTTTCCATAGCAGTTTTGTTCTTTTTTAATTGCCAATGTTTCCTGCACGTTATTAGTGTTGTACGCTGATGATTATACCATCATAGTTCATCTAAACCTCTAAGGGGAATGAGAATGGACATTGATGGCAAACTCAAAAGTCAAAACAAATTATGAAATAAAACTATGGTTGATGAATCACTTGAAAATAATGTGGTAATGCTGCCATTTTAATCTCAGTAGTTCCTAAAACCATATTACCCTCTGTAAACTTTGGATGCAATACTGTAAATAAAATTCCCTATGTCCATCCCCTTGCCAATAGAACCTAGATCGAAAATAGTCAATAGAACCTAGATCGAAAGTAGTCAATAGAACCTAGATCGAAAGTAGTCAAGTTTCTTACGTACCCCGCTAGGTATTGCAAGGAAAGTCATCATATACATTGGGAGACTGCTGAATACTGAGTTGATCAGAGTAAGTCACCCTCCCAACGAGAGAAGTTTTCCTTTCCAACTACTCAATTTCTTTTCAAATCTTTCAACCACTTCTCTCCATTCCGCATTTCTTAACTTCCTGTAATGGATCGGGATGCCAAGATATCGGAAAGGGAAGTTGCCCACCTGGCAACCGAAGAGTTGGTTATATTGATCTCTATATTCAAGTGCTTCACCAAAGCAATACAGTTTGCTTTTATGAAAGTTAATCTTCAAGCCTAACAATTGCTCAAAAGCTAGAAGCACAGACTTCATATTTTGAGCTTTTTGTAGGTCATGATTCATAAAAAGCACCATGTCATCGGCATATTGTAATATGGATAGCCCCCCATTAATCAAACGCGGTACAAGACCATCTACTTGCCCTTGTGCTTTGGCCCTATTTATCAAGGTGGCTAGCATGTCAGCAATAAAGTTGAAAAGGATTGGAGAGAGAGGATCTCCTTGCCGAAGGCCTTTTTTAGTCTGGAAAAAAGGCCCGACATCATCGTTGACTTTAACTGCCACGCTTCCCCCCAGATATGAAAGATTCAATCCAAGAAATCCACTTGGGCAAAAAGCCTTTCATCCGTAGAGTTTGTAGCAAAAAGGGCCATTTGACCTTGTCATAGGCCTTTTCAAAGTCAATTTTGAATATCACCCCATTCAACTTTTTCCTGTGTAACTCATGTAGTGCTTCATGTATGATGACGACTCCATCTAGGATATTTCGCCCACACATGAAGGCAGTTTGGGTTGGATTCACTAAATGGTCTGCATTGAGCTAATTCGGTTTGTGACGACCTTAGTGAATAATTTATAACTGACATTCAACAAACATATAGGTCTATACTGTTGCATTCGATTTGCTTCTTCAACTTTCAGAATAAGAGTAATCACCCCAAAATTTAGCTCAAAAATTGGAAGACCGCTAGCATGGAATTCATTAAATAAATTCAGCAAATCTTAATTGATGACTTCCCAAAATTTTTGGTAGATTTCAACTGGGAAACCATCTGTGCCAGGAACTTTATTATGCTCCATTGCAAAGATCGCTTCCTTTATTTCTTTTTCCGAGAAAGGGGCAGTAAGAAAGTCATTTTCAGCTTGTGTAACTTGAGCCATATCATCAGTTATGCTCTCATCAAGTGAAAACGAATTTTCCTCAGGTGGTCAAAAGAGTTTTTTTGTAAAAATTTGTAATGTACGTTTTCAAAGCATCAACCCCCTCAATTTTTCCTTCATCTTTGTCTAGAAAGAAGATCCTCTTCTTCCTATGTTTGCCGTTGGCAATCAGGTTAAAATACTTTGTATTATTGTCCCCTAGGAGTACATCTGACACTTTTGAGCATTGGTACCATTTAATTTCCTCTTGGCGAAGTAGGCTTGCAAGATTATCCCACGATTGATCAAGAAGATTTCTTTCTTGATCCGAAAGGAGACGAACCTCTGCAGCGATGTCTAGTGAGTCAATGGTCTGTTGTAAATGGGCTTTTTCCTGTTTAAAATTCCGTTGGTATGAGCTGACCAACCTCGGCGTAAAGCGCTCGTCTTATTATTCCATCTTTGGACTGCATTCTGGCCCTTGACTGGCCTATTCCAAACTTCGGTAACACGTTCATGAAAATTGTCTCGCAGAAACCAGCTGAGTTCCAACTTGAACTGCTTAAGGTTTCCAGCGAAGGCCGCTTCCCCTGTGTCAAGCAATAGAGGCGTGTAATCTGACACCCCTCTATCTAGTGCATGGACCGAAACCAGGGGGTATTTAGATTCCCAATCTGTGGAAGTGAGAATCCTATCTAGCTTCTCATACGTCGGCGTAGGAAGCGAGTTTGCCCAAGTGAATTGCCTACCCGTTAGAGCAATTTCTCTTAAGTCAAAGCTATCAATCACAACATTGAAAAGAAAAGGCCAACGAGCGTCAAATCGGTCATTGTTTTTTTCCGCACTACTTCTTAGAATGTTGAAATCCCGCCCTATTAGAGTGGGTAGATGATTTTGTTGGCATATACGAACTAGCTCTGCCAAGAAACTGGATTTAAATCCATCTTGGGCCGGGCCATACACATCCATCAAAATCCATTTAAAATTATCCTCCCTATTGATGAGATGAAATTTAACAAAAAAATTCCCCTTCAACAATTAAAGATACATCCAAGACAGTCGCATTAATTCCAAGAAGTATACCTCCTTATCTTCCCTTAGGCGGGAGACAATGCCAGACAAAATCAACACCTCCAGAGAGGTGATCTAAATTTGTCTTTGACATTTCACCCTTTCTTGTCTCAAGCAACGCAATAAAGTCTAGCTTTTTTCCTTTAACAATCTCTGCCACATACCTATATTTAGCCAAGTCCGCAAGACTTCTACTATTCCAAAAAATACCCTTCATGAGGAAAGCATTTTAGAGTTTTTTGGATTTTTGGGACGAGACTTCCACGATTTCCTTTTTGAAGATGATTTAGATTTTCTAGTGGAAACCAACAAGTCACAAATTTTGTTACATTGGTCCACATCATCCATATCAATCTCCGAAATATCTTTTACTAAGTGAGCGAGTAGGGCGCTGTCTATATCGTCGCCCTCGTCATCACTTGACATAAAAGGGTCCACATCATCCACAATATATCATCGCCCTCGCCGTCTATATTGTTTCTTTATTGATCTGGCTAACCGTGTTATAATTTATATGTGGGTGCAAACAGCAAAGAATGAGTAGACCATCACAATTCTACTTGTTATGGTGTGCCTTACCTGCTTCTGTGTAGGTTGTGTTGTGGCACACTTGATTCCATGGTTTTTACTCTAGTGAATAACATATTGAAATTGTTTCTTGGATTGCATGGGCATCTTACTCCTGTTGAAACCAGATTGATGGCTGCAATCACATAAGTGGAATTTCTGATGTGGAATCTTGTTTATGTTACTTGTTATATTCTACTTTGGATAATTAGAGTGGCGGATTCAAAAAAATTATGAGCTCGGGCAAACCTAACAAACAAATGAAGAATATACAAGTCTATATAGTACATAGATCATTTTAACATGAGCAATTGCTTTATAACTTTGTGTTAAGCACATCTGTTGATGTGGTGTTGCTTCATATGGCCTAGCAGTGAACTAAGCAATGTAATTAGCAAGCTAATTAAGTGTTAATCTATGGATGCATAGCTGCATGTGACAGGCGGAGCCCAGGCCATTGCCCGTGGTAGCCAGCCCTGGCTCCGTCACTGGATAATTATACTGATGATTCTTTGTTACTTGGTAGACATACACGGGGCGTATTTTAATCGCAGTAAACCCCTTTGCGAAGCTACCTCATCTTTATGATATGCACATGATGGAGCAGTACAGAGGCGTGCAGTTTGGTGAATTGAGTCCACATGTTTTCGCTGTTACAGATGCATCATACAGGTATACATGGAAAGCCTGCATTGGGAATTTATGCTATAGAGTATGGAGTAACACTGTCTCCATTTTGTAGAGCTATGGTTAGTGAGGACCGCAGCCAGTCCATATTAGTCAGTGGAGAAAGTGGTGCTGGAAAAACAGAGACCACAAAGCTTATTATGCGATATCTTACTTTTGTTGGGGGCCGTTCAACAGGTGATATAAGATCTGTGGAGCAACAAGTTCTAGAAGTAAGTATTTCAGATCTGTCATGAAAAGCAATTCTGGAGACAATATAGCAGGGTTTTGGAAAACTAAGCGCTTTTGTGTAGTTAAAACTTTTGAACTCTGGAACATGTCTTAGAATCAGTGATACTGATACACCTTTTAGAATGCAATAAGGTGTCAAAAGTGGGGTGGGGATGAACTAATTTAAATTTCTGAAAAGCAGAGCCAACCAACCAGGCTATAGGTGGTTTATCACAACTAGTTTCCATCTGTATTTTTGTTCTAAAAACCAGTTATTACATTTCCATATGTTTTTTTTTATTTCTAATGCAGTCAAATCCACTGTTGGAGGCATTTGGTAATGCACGGACGGTGAGGAATGATAACTCCAGGTGAGCTTTATTTAAGAATTTGCCCATTGTTAACAAAATTTGTTTGACTGAGCTTGGCACCACAACTAAATATATGTACCCTCTTGTTTGGCTTGGAAAACTGAGATAACATTAGTTCTTAGTTGGAAAAGTGCAATCAATACAGATGTATTATCCCCCAGTAAAACAGAATGAAGATATATAAGAGTGCTTATCACTAAACTCCATAGGGAGCAAGCTTTCTGTTTATCATATCCAAAGGGATGAGGGGAAGGGTTGTAGACTTGTAGATTGGCATTGTAGCCACTTGGTTCTGTACTATTTCGTTGTGTATACCCTCATGTTATCCTTATTTATTTTATTTGATGATCGCAGTCGCTTTGGGAAATTTGTTGAGATTCAATTTGACAAATCAGGTAGAATATCGGGAGCTGCAGTTCGAACTTATCTTCTGGAAAGGTCTCGTGTTGTACAGATATCTGAGTCTGAAAGGAATTACCACTGTTTTTATCAACTTGTGCATCTGGGCAGGTTTGTTTATACACTTGGAGTTTATTTTGGGTTTTTTTATATATTGTATAAATTTGCCCATAATATGAAGCTGCAAATGTTGTTCTACAAATTCCATACCAGTACAATGAAATGCCAGAATTTTCCATAGCAGTTTTGTCTTTTTTAATTGCCAATGTCCTGCACGTTATTAGTGTTGTACGCTGATGATTATACCATCATAGTTCATCTAAACCTCTAAGGGGAATGAGAATGGACATTGATGGCAAACTCAAAAGTCAAAACAAATTACGAAATAAAACTATGGTTGATGAATCACTTTAAAATAATGTGGTGATGCTCCATTTTAATCTCAGTAGTTCCTAAAACCATATTACCCTCTGTAAACTTTGGATGCAATACTGTAAATAAAATTCCCTGGATTATCTCCTGATCAGTATATATTGTAAACCGCAAGTGATAGCATGAGAATGGTTTGTTCTATATAATCATTCGTGTCCACACTTCATGAAGTTTGGTATTACCATCAGTTAGAAAGATTGAGACTATGCTGTTCCTTTCAGAAGTAATAGAATCTTCTATTCAGTTTAACATTCTTCCAGCACAAGCCTTTCTTGTATCAGTCCTCATCTCCACCTGTAATATATCACGTGGAGAGTTATCTCATAAATGATGGCTTATGATTTGTGAATATTTGTGTCTCCAGGATGCAGATAAATACAAACTTGCTCACCCTAGGAACTTTAACTACCTAAATCAAAGCCATACATATGAGTTAGAAGGTGTCAACGAAGCAGAGGAATATTTGAAAACACGGAGAGCAATGGATATTGTTGGTATAAGTTTTTCTCACCAGGTTATTATTAATCTTATTCCTACTTGGCCAAGAAAGTTTAATTAGTTCTTTTTTTTAACAAATACCTTGGACTCACAGTTTGCTTGCATTAACAGGAAGCCATATTCCGAACTGTTGCTGCTATCCTTCATCTAGGAAATATTGAATTTTCTCCTGGGAAAGAGTTTGATTCATCTGCTATCAAGGATGAAAAGTCTAAATTCCATCTCCAAATGGCTGCTGATTTGCTCATGTGAGTGTTTTGATCAAATCTATTCTGTCTTCTGGACCGACCGATGATGCCCATTCTCAGGCCAACTTGTGTAGTATTTGTTCCTTCAGTTCTTAATAGCTTTTGATATACCATTTGATAATTTGCTAAAAGACGTTTCCTGACCATGGCGTCTTTGAATCATAACCTGTGTTTTCCTAGAATAGCCGAGATTCCAAGAATCAGTCCAATTACCCTCACAAAAGATGACATTTTCTACAAGTAGCAATCTTAATTGGTCTGTTTCAGTAATCGTCGCCATAGTTCAAGAAGATGAAGAAATACCTGAAACTTCTGTTTTCCTCATAGTTGTCATTTGTTTTATTGTGTTCATCAAAAATTTCTTGTGCATTTGACCAATTCTGATAAGTAGTTCCTTACCAATATTTGCCCATGGGTCTACAAATAGTGTTAAAGCTCCAACTCTGTATGTATAGTATTGCTTCCCTATTCACTGCTTGACTCATCTGTACAGTAATGGATAGTCATGCTTAAAGTTTTAGCAGCTTGATTTTAATAATTTTTCATGAGGATTGTCTACAAATCTATTGAGAATTAGACATTACCAACAAAAGATGCGATGTACAGGAACCATTGTATTAATTCATTTTTTTGTAGGGTTGATGGAAGCCTTTTGCTTTCAACTCTGTGCTATCGCACAATTAAAACTCCTGAAGGAAACATCGTCAAGGCAGTTGACAGTTCTGCTGCTGCAATTAGTCGTGATGCTTTGGCAAAGACTGTATATGCTCAATTGTTTGATTGGTATATCCTTCTCTTGTCATATCCTGTTTTAGAATTTTGAATGATGCTTATATCTTTCTTATT
Source organism: Oryza longistaminata (assembly GCA_009805545.1). Taxonomy (NCBI): domain Eukaryota; kingdom Viridiplantae; phylum Streptophyta; class Magnoliopsida; order Poales; family Poaceae; genus Oryza; species Oryza longistaminata. The sequence continues at coordinate 12,637,866 of CM020187.1, read as the reverse complement.
GCAGGCTTGTTGACAATATTAATATGTCCATTGGACAAGACACGGAGTCGAGGGCACTAATTGGGGTATTAGATATCTATGGTTTTGAGTGTTTTAAATATAATAGGTCAGCTTTTAATTAATTCTTTGAAGCTAACAAAGTTATGTGTTATACTCATATTTGTGCCAACTAGACTTGAGGCAGATTAAACTGATTTTGAAGTTTTATATTTGTATTCATTTTCCTTTCCTTAAAGATCTGCGGGATTCAAAATAATACCATGTGCAAGCATATATAGCACACTTTTTTATAATATTATCTACCAACACAAGCAGAGCCAAATTGAACTACTAAATAAGCAGTGTACAAAACAAAACTGTAATGTGAGGATAAATTGTTAGAGGAATTCTAATGGAACCTTGATTAATATTATGAAATAGGACACATCTTTTTGGTCCATTTTATTGGCTCTTTGTAGATTTAGTATTATTGGTAAAAATTGTATTTGTTGATAATGTTTTTATTTTCTATTTATTGTCTTTGTGGAACCGCTGATGACCTTTCTTCTATGTAGCTTTGAGCAGCTGTGCATCAACTTTGCGAATGAAAAACTTCAACAGCACTTTAATAAGGTATGCTATGACCTCTCTCTCTCTCTCTCTCATGTGTGTGTGCGTGCACACATGATTTGAACTATTTTGTCTCCCTATTCAGCATGTTTTCAAGATGGAGCAAGAGGAATACAAAACAGAAGAAATCAATTGGAGCTACATTGAATTCGTTGATAATCAAGACATATTGGATCTCATTGAAAAGGTATAAACTTTTGCAAGACATGTGTGACATGTCTGTCAAATATGTTGCTTTGCAGAAGTGATAATTTGATATGCCATTATCAACTTGATTACATTCTAGAGTTATTTAATGGTTCGATAATACCTATATTGATGACAACACATGCCAGACGTAAAATAACTTGTTTATAATCTTGCAACATCATTGATGTACTGAATGATCTAGTAACTGTAACAGAGCATTGAAGTTGACCTTATGCACACTACACTCATTTCATGTATTTGATTGCACAACAATTTCTCTAATATTTTTTATAACCCATAATTATGACTATATTAACACTTTGTTCTTTATACAATTATACTCTTCATTGAACTAAACTTTGAAAAGAAGGTTGGAAAATATATACGATATTTCAGTTTTACTGTGTATGTAGCTGTGTGGTTGTGGAATACAGTACCATGCCCTATTTATGTTTCTCTGTTGATGTGATCTTCCCTCAATTTGTTTCTAATGCTGTAACAACAACAATACCATCGTATCTACAAAAAATAACAGCAGTTACTTTTATCCATATAAACTAACCCTAAACATATTCTCAACTAATATTTCATGTGTCTATGAAGTGCATATTTAATTATACTCTGATTTTGTTCTCTCATCAAATTTGCAGAAAATCTTTGTTGCTTATATCCTGTTTATTTCTGTTTGAATAATTTGGTTGTGCTAATGCTGTTCTACTATGCAGAAACCAATTGGCATTGTTTCACTTCTGGATGAAGCATGGTGAGATGCCCACTTTAAATATTGTGCACTTATGAGTTCTACATTTTGATTTCTTTGTAGTCTTGTTACACAGCATGCTTGGAAAATCAACACATGAGACCTTTGCAATGAAGCTATTTCAGAATTTTAAAGCTCATCCGCGTCTGGAAAAGCCAAAGCTCTCAAAAACAGATTTTGCCCTCTCGCATTTTGCTGGAAAGGCATGTCCCATGACCAGCATTTCTTGTAAGACATGCTTGGAGTTCCATTGCTTTTGAATGGGTTAGAACATGTGGGATTGACTTCCATATTGTTCCAGGTGATATACCAAACTGAGTTATTTTTGGAGAAGAACCGAGATTATGTAAATTTGGAGCATCAGAATCTTCTTTGTTCTTCCAAATGCTCATTCCTTTCTGGGCTCTTTGCTTTGCAACAAGATGACCCATCAAAATCATCTTATAAGTTTTCTTCTATAGCTTCTCGGTTTAAGGTACATTTTCCACTTTATGGTTTTTCTACTCTAACTTGATTACTTAAATTTGTTGTTACTTTCAATTTGTTCCTTTCTGTCTATTAGTGATCAACATCATAACAGGACAAGTGATGGCCTTATATCTTGTTATCATTCCTTATGGTTCTTTGTCCTTGACTTTATCATATGTTTATTTACATCTTTGGCCAAATATAGATAATCCACTTCAAAATTCTTGTATAATTTATTCACATCATAATTTGAAAAGTTTAATTTTCTAACACTCTCATGGTTATTCTCTAACTTTCATGGTAATAAGGTGATTAATACAGGGCCAGTATTGAAAACAAAACACAAAAGAAATCATATTTCAAAACAAATATTCCTTTTCAAATTCTGTAATCTAGGAAATAATTTTTTATGGCAGCATTTCTTTGTGTGTGCATTAATGCACATGTGTGCTCAAGTGGAACTGACACTTAGATCATTGAATGTTTTAAATTAACAGATATATATTTATCTGCGAATTTCATTTTATTTGGTTTTACTTATGATGTGGTCAGTTGTCTAATCTTCACAGCAACAACTCCAAGCGCTTATGGAAACACTCAGCTCAACAGAACCTCACTACATTCGATGTGTAAAACCAAATTCTCTGAACTATCCTCAGAAATTCGAGAATGGAAGTGTACTACAGCAACTACGTAGTGGGGTTAGTACCATTAAACTTTACTCACATGCACTACTATGTCATGGTTTACGATTCAATTTAGTTACTTCCTTGGATTTTTTTTCTAGGGTGTGCTTGAGGCTATTAGAATAAGTCTTGCTGGTTATCCAACAAGGAGGACATATACTGAATTCATTGATCGCTTTGGACTTCTTCTTCCAGAACATATGGATGAAAGGTAATTTACTGGCTTTCTTAAGACTGAAGAGTACTTCTGAAACTTCTTGACACTTCCCATCTTATCGCATAGTGTAATTTGCTTTCTTTGCAATGATTACATGAAATTCCCGGAATTGAGGGCACCAGATGTAGCCAAATCATTTCAACATCCCAGTTATAAATGAAGGAGCAAAAAACAGATAGTGATCTTTCATCAGGGAGAAATTGATTGCATTATTCAGTTTATATATCTACTCTGTTTATGTTGCATACATAAATTTAGGTATTTGGATGAGCATCATGGTTAGGGAAGTTACGTGACTTATATGTGGCATGCTAGAATTCAAGATCGTTGTGATATTGTGCTAACTTTATGGCTAGTATGTTAGTGACAGTTAGATGGAAGCTTTTGTTTATGCTAAACGGTATATGCATTTTTTGTTGCTCATAATGTCTGCAACCCTCATTTATTAAGCCTTTTGCCTATATGTACAATATGTTGCACTTTGATCTTGATTGTTACATGAGAGTTGTTGACTTGCACATCCAGTTTCATACATTCATGCTAGATATTCAGAAAATATGAGAAATCAAAATGTTTTTGTTGGGGAATCTATCTGGAGGCACTTCTTTTTGTGGAATTAGTCTAAACCAGATTTATATGTTGCATATTTAGTCCTTCTAGGCTGAAAAGGTGAGTTGTCAGTTGCCCTTGCATGCTGATGCCTGTACTTAGTTCTGCTGTAATTTTTTTTATAGGAACAATGCTTAGTAACTCTATTGTTATGAGAAAGTCTATGCAATGTCTCTCCAGGTGGCTTAACAAAGCTGACTTCACATCATGCATAGAAAAAGATGTTATTCTAATTAAACTCCCTTAGCTTGTATTCTTGCAAACCTTAGCCACATTCAAGTACTTGATTTTTGTGTCTAGTGTTTAATTAGACAACGGATGTGGTGGGCAAAATATTCTTTGGCCCCTGTGCCTCCTGTCATATGCAATGGCTTGCCGCACTTTTGGCACAAATATTGTGGCATGCAACCACATATATATGCAATGTGCTGTAACCTTTTGCTCTACTTGCACAAGAGGTGTCCCATACTTTAATTATGTCTGGGCTTGTGGGAAGATTTGTTTGTGCTTTATTATAGGTTGATGAACACAATGTTGTTTTTACCTGTTACAGGTTTGATGAGAAATCGCTGACAGAAAAAATACTAAGGCAATTACATCTTGAGAACTTTCAAGTACAGTATCCTAATTTTATCGAGGCTTTTAATATGAAAATTTCATTTGTGGATAAGTTCCTTTTTGCCTTAACTTTGCTTTGGTTGAGTATCCTTTAACTCTGAGCATTCATATTGAACTAATCAGTCTTCCAGCTACTATTCTGAGGCAGCTATTATTTTTTCATTATTTTATTATTGCTTTGCCTGTTTTAGTTTTGGCTTTTATTGAAGAATTTAAGGATTTAGAGTTATATGTATGTGACTTTAATGCTCAAATCATTAGTTGGAACTGATTATGAAGTTTAAAAACCATCAAGTACATTGCTCTTATAATGTACATCACTAGCAGAACCAGTCATAACAGTCGAAGAGGCGATTGTTGCATGCGCTGCATATAGATAATTTAATATAGTTATCAGTATTGAATTTGTAATCGACCTTTTTGCGAGACTGACTATATTCTTCAGCTTGGCAGAACAAAAGTTTTTCTCAGGGCTGGCCAGATTGCTGTTTTGGACTCCAAACGTACCGAGATTCTAGAAAAGGCTGCCAGGATAGTTCAGGGTCGCTTTCGAACCTTTGTTGCTTGCAAGGAGTTTCATTCTACTAAGAAAGCTTCTGTTTCTCTCCAAGCATATTGCCGAGGTAAAATATGATACACGGTTTGAGAAAAAAATGATATACGAAATCTTCTGTTTCCCTTGATTTTTTTCACTGATGTGTTTTCTTATGTCATAACCACTTACGTTCTTCATGAAAATTTTGTGGAGTTGGTGACTAGTGATTTCCTTTACACTTATATGGTCAGTCGTCCATAAATCAAATTCACATGATGCCTTATGTTTCCCTGAGGCAACTTGAATATTTTGACAAACATTTCTTGGGCTTCCAATGTTGTTTCCTGTGGAGTAAATATTAGGGTTCCATCACATAATAAATTCCTTAATTAGAAGTCTTACAGAACCATATGTAAAATATTTTTCCTCTCCAAAAAAGACCGATTTACATTTTTCTTATGTAAATGCCTAATCAACCAATCTTTGAAGTATCCTGACAGATCTTTTTTCAATCATACTAACAGGGTTTGTGCACTATGAAAATCATCTACGATGCTTAAATAATGGCCTTTGTCTTCAACTGTTGTTTTGCAGGGTGTTTGGCACGAAATTTGCTTGATGCTAAGAGACAGATAGCAGCAGCTGTTTCAGTAGAAAAGTATGCTCGCAGATGGTTCTGTCGGTGTGAATATTTGCATCTCCGTTCTTCAGCTCTTGTTATCCAGTCCGGTGTTCGCTATATGCTAGCAATCCAGAAATTGCTGCAATTGAAGAATAATAAAGCTGCTACCATTATCCAGGTCAGCATGATCTTTGAGCCTGTTGAGCCAGAAGAATCAAACTACACTCACCTACTCAAAACCTATTTCTGTTTCTCTAGCACGCACGAAAATATCATTCACAATTAATTGATGTTCAGTGAGTATAAACAACTATGCTCGGTTTCTAAGTTTCTGAAGCCTTCAAAATTTTGTGGACACTGCATGTGCAGTATTTTTCCATATCACTAAAGAAGAATGACAATCACCTCAGGTGCACCAAGCATCTCAATACTGTCATAGTTTAGTATCTTCCGTCTAATAATCTTAACTTTATATTAACACCTAGGAGAAAATTAGCTTCATCTTCCGTTAGATTACATTTGCTTTGTTTTCTCTCGAACACGCAGAGGAACTGTGTATCATTACATTAATACAAGAAAAGGTCGTACAAAACACCATTAGATCACATTTGCTACAAACTGTAAATTCATGCAAATCTATTGTAGTTCTTATTATTGTTCATTATATTTCTGCTTCAACACCTTGTATGTTATCTGCTCTATTTTTTTTTTCTTCGAAACAGGAAGTACGTTGATGATTAAGCCTTGAAATTACTTAGTTTTGAGATAAATGATTTTCAATAGTTCTGCAAATAATAATTTTGGGATTAAAATTCTTCTTTGTTTATTGAACTCTTTATAAACCAAGGTTTTGAACATTTGATGATTGATTTTAACTTTCAGGTTACATAAGTTTCTCATTGCATTGAGAATGTTGCCCTTTCCCCTTTGAAGATCTCCATGATTATGCTATTGTTCTCTCTTCCTCTATTGCTTGTCTATGTATTTGATGTGTACTAACAATCCTGCCCATTTAACACATAGGCCTTGTGGAGAATGAGGAAGCTCTATAATTTCCATCGGCAATACCGACATGCAACAATTCTGATCCAGTGTTGTTGGAGACAGAAGCTTGCTAAAAGGGCATTTCGGAACCTTAAACAAGTATGAATTTTGACTGTTATCTAATCTCACATAAACCCTTGGTTATGTGGTTGGAAGTAGACCCCAACTTCAAATGATATCTGGAAGCTTGTTAAATTTCTTACACATATAAGATGTCCCAAATTTTTTTTGATAATTGGCTCATTAAGTAATGTTACTCATCAACAAAACCTGTTTTGCTAATTAATACCATCACTTATCATACCAAAGCAAACACATCCATAAAATTGTCACATTGGTAAATATGCTTATGGTTATGATTCATTGGTTAGTATGGCAATTTTTTCTTCTGATAATGGGTAAGCTCGCATTTAAATAGTATGAAGGTTTCTGATGGAAAATCATAACTGCATCTTCAGTGAGTGGGTCGCTAGAATATCCACAATTATTATAGTTGCTGTGAGCAAGTTTGACTAGATAATAGATCTTGGCTGGACCTGACTTCTGATTTTCGATTTCTTTATGAGTTGGCTTCAGTTTGTTCATGCTTTTTGTTGACTTTTTTTTTTCTTAAAAAAGGTTCAGAGTATGCACCAGAATATTTATTCACATGTAGCATATACTGTTAAAACTATGTTCTACATTGGTGCTCTTAGTCCATATTGCCTAGTGGAAAATTTTTGAAGGACTGAACTTATTTTCAAGGCTGCATATGAGACTGGAGCTTTGCGTGAAGCAAAAGGGAAACTTGAGAGGAGCTTGGAAGATCTTACTTTGCGATTCACCCTAGAAAGGAGGCAGAGGGTATGCTTCTTTGTGAGACATATTTTTGTTAATTTATTCTCACTTAACACTTGGTGATTCCTGAAAAAATGTGGTAGCCTCTTTCTTAAAAAAAAATGTGGTAGCTTGACAAGAAAAAAAAAACACAATTGGTGATTGCTTATTACAAATTATTATTTTTTGATGATTGACAATTTTATTGTCATGTGTATGTCAGGTAGCTGCAGAAGAGTCGAAGGCGCTAGAAGTCTCTAAGCTTCTCAAAATCGTGGAATCATTAAAATGTGAGTTGGAGGCAGCCAATGAAGAAAAAATTAATGGTTGCAAGGAAGTTGCATCAATGCAACAACAGTTAGAGTTATCAATCAAGGATCAAGAACTTCTTCTCAGCAATCTTGCTCAGATAGAAGAACTAAAGAGGGAAAATACTTTACTAAAGGTGTTTCCACCTCCTAGAACAGTTAAATTTATTTTATGTCCTTGTTTCAAGTTTTGAGCTCTACTTACATTTTCAGTCCACTACTTCCAATTTTGAAGAATATACAATTTTCCTTTTAGATCCCAACAATTTCAGACCCATGACCTATGAATTTTACTTATCAATATTTCAATACGATGTAATTTAATTATTGTATATATATTTAGTGTTCAACTCATTCCTATTTACAGTTCCAGGACTATTATTTTTATTTTTTCCTTTCATACGTTGACTGAAATGTGATAGTTTTAACGGCGTTAAATGGTACCTTTTATGCAGGCGAAGAATGCAGAAATGGAACAAGAGCTCTTGAAAGCCCAAAAATGCAGCCATGATAATATGGACAAGCTTCATGGCGTGGAAAGAAATTATCAGCATCTTCGGGACAACTTGAAAAAGTAAATTTCCCTCTTACAATAGTATATATATCCTAGGCTTCAGTGCTATTTGCAGGAGGCATTTTACAAAAGTTCTGTTATTTTTTTATAGTCTAATAGTTACATGTTTTTCCTCAACGAGTGTACAAAAGGATTTTTTTTTTCTTATTTTGACCATACTGTCATGCACAACTCTCATTTACTAAATAATTCACTTTTTGTTATGATAGCTTGGAGGATAAGATCTCAAATTTAGAAGATGAGAACCATTTATTGAGGCAGAAGGCCTTAAGCTTATCTCCTAGGCATAGCCGCACCATGGTACATGGACCTTATATTCTATTCAATTAATTGAGGTATACTATATTCTGAGTCAAAAAATACAGTACTAATGAAGGTATTTATTTTTGTTGGTAGAGCCATCCTATTGGGTCTTCCCCATGCAGCCCAAAGTCATTGCTTGTAAGATGCTCAAAACCTAACTCTCGCTAAAGATGTAGGGTCATCTCAGTTACTCTTATACAAATCTCCTTTCAGGAATCTTCACCTGTAAAGATCGTGCCTCTCCCGCACAACCCGACAGAGTTAAGAAGATCAAGAATGAACTCAGAAAGACATGAGGTAGACTCTGTTTTCTCTCTCTCTCACGTCCCGAGGTCATGATGGGATAACTGCCGCCGGGAGGATAGGTAGTCGGCGTCGACTCCTGAAAAAGGGATGTAGACTTAGGTAGGGGAGAAGAACATTGGAGGGAGAGATTGGACTAATTGATTTATTGCTTAATTCTAAATGAATACAATCCCATTCCTTATATATTGAAGCATGTTGTCACGACCTGAGGCCGTGATGGGAAAACCACCGCTGGGAGATAGCCAGGCAGCGTCGGCTCCTGTAGAAGGGATGCAGACTTAGGTTGAGGAGAAGAACATTGGAGGAAGAGATTAGACTAATTGATATTTATTGCTTAATTCTAAATGAATACAGTCCCATCCCCTATGTATATATAGAGATGGTAGGACTTTGACCTGAAGTAACTAACTTGATACGATCTATCTTACTAGTATCTCTTAATCCTATCTTATCACATAACCTGATACTACAGTACCACAGGTACTGCTCACTCGCCAGGAATCAGGTCCATGGGCCTTGGCCTCTCGGCCCAATGCCTATGACACTCTCTCTCCCTAAAGAAAACTGACAGCATGTGTTCTTATCTTCAGAAAATTATATACAATTTCTGTGTAGCTTCAGCGATGGATTATTTTTGTACCAAGTCGGTATAACCATGTTGAGTGATTCCTTTCAGGAGTACCATGAACTTCTACAGCGGTGCATCAAGGATGATATGGGATTCAAGAAGGGAAAACCAGTTGCTGCATGTGTCATTTACAAATGTCTTCTCCATTGGGGAGTATTCGAGGCTGAAAGAACAACTATTTTCGACTTCATAATTCAGAACATCAATACAGTTCTGAAGGTTGGCATCCTATTTTGTACCCTTAACTGCTTACATTACATGACCATGGTTTACTGGCCTTAACGTTTTGTTCTTCAGACAGAAAATGAGAATGATATTCTGCCTTACTGGCTAGCCAATGCATCAGCCCTTTTATGTCTGTTGCAAAGAAACTTACGGTCAAAAGGATTCATCGCGGCGCCTTCTAGATCTTCTTCAGATCCTCACTTATGTGAAAAGGCAAATGATGTCAGTTCCAACCCTCAAGCTTATCAGCTTTTCAGTTTATACATATTTTCCGTTGTTCATGATAAGATTTTCATTATCTAAAACAAATTTTTGCAACTGCATTATTTCCTGTATTCCGCAAGTATTTTTCCAAAATATATATCTGTCCCTGCTGTTATATATCTGGGCTCATTGAGTGGCTAGCAGGTAGCTGTTTACCCATTAAATTAATTCTGACCAATAGTAACTATGAGGCATTTAATCCTCGTATAAAAGTATATATAAAACTATAAAATTACGGAAATACAATAGCATGTTAAATAAGAAAAATGTAAAGACAAGATAGCTGAAACCAGATGGTTTCCGGAATACATGGAACTGGTATTTCTAAAAAGAAAATTTATTTACCAGATAAATTGCTACCCATATATCTGAAATTATTGTTTATCATGTCTAAACTTTTTTACAGGCTCTCAGACCACCTTTGAAAGCTTTTGGACAACGGAATAGCATGTCGCATATAGATGCTAAATACCCAGCTATGTTGTTTAAGCAACAACTAACTGCTTCGTTGGAGAAGATATTTGGCTTAATCCGTGACAATCTTAAGAAAGAGATATCACCTCTTTTGAGCCTCTGCATTCAAGTAAGCATTGTTTTAGCTAACTAATATTTTCTTTAGCAAAGTCATTGATGGCATATGCACATTCAACCTATTCATATTCAAAACTAAGTTCAAATGTTGTATGACACTGATAAAATAAAGGCACCAAAACTTGCTCGAGGAGGCAGTGGAAGGAGGTCGAGATCGCCTGATGTGACCTTGCAGCAACCAATAAGTGCTCACTGGGATCGGATTATAAAATTTTTGGACTCATTGATGGACAGGCTGCATAAAAACTTTGTGAGTTTTTCATGCACCGTTTGATGTTCTTACTCCAAATACGCAGTACCTTTTTTTAAATCAAATTCCATCCTGATTAACTAGCATTTTATCTGTAGAAAAGTCATGCAGATGTACCTCTGAACTTTCTCTTATCCTTTCTGTAGAAGTGTGCCCTTGCATTTGATGACTAGTTTTAGGTGAATGATAATGGGGTCATATATGTTTTTTATATACTACCCAGACCATTCAGTTTTTCGGAATCATGTTATGTAGTTTGGTATGTTATGCCATTCACTGGTACAACAGCTGGAGGATGCTCTGGTGAAATTCTTTGTTTCTACTTAGGGCAAGTACTATGGGCATCAAAGCACAATCTACTGATGAGATGAGAGAGATAAGGAGCCACCTCTTATGCAAGAGGCAACCACTATACAAAATTCAAGACAAAAGGAGAGAGAGGAAGAGTAGATTGGGCAAACAAACATTGGGGCTAGTGTATTAGAATTAGTATAGATGTGATATATTGTACATGTTACCTCTACATTTATTAATTGATGATGTGGTTAAGATTAGATGCAACATTCACCTCTTTTATAAAACATGCCCTTATCAGCTTATTTTACTTCTGTCCATTGTTCCTAGTTTTTAGTAATTTTTGGTGGGGTCCTTGTAGTTGTTTGTCTTTATGACCTTAGAGCCCTTAAAAATCTTATATATCAATGTTCCATTGTTCAGGTGCCTTCTTTTTTCATTCGCAAGCTAGTAACTCAAGTTTTCTCCTTCATAAATGTACAATTGTTCAATAGGTCAGTCTGATTCATGCATGCCAACTACTATTTCAGTAAGGCTGCAGGTCAACAAAATATTGATTTAGTTTTCTCCTTTTTCATGTCTAAGCTTGCTCCTACGACGGGAGTGTTGCACATTTTCAAATGGAGAATATGTGAAAACTGGGCTCTGTGTACTGGAGAAATGGATTCTGGATGCTACAGAAGAGGTTTGTTGCAGCTGCAGCTCTTGTTTCGTTGCTGATGATGAATATAGCATCTAATCTTTTCTACTTTGTAGCATGCAGGTGCAGCTTGGGATGAGCTAAAGTACATCAGAGAGGCGGTTGAATTTCTGGTAATATCTAGTATATATCATGTTTACGTAGCTAGAGGTTGCCATTAATTATTACCACGCCACCTTACCTTCTGTTAATAATATTTACTGGAAATTGCAGATTATTGCACAGAAAAGCAAAAGGACTCTTGAGCAGATTAAGAAAAATATTTGTCCGGTATAGACAACTTACAATAGGAGAATTTTCTCTACTATACAATTTATACTTCACATAGAATTTATGTTCCTCACACGGCGCACTTATTTTGTTTAACGGATATCTGTCAGGCGTTAAGTGTGAGGCAGATATATCGTCTATGTACGATGTACTGGGATGACAAATACGGCACCCACAGTGTATCAGCCGAGGCATGTTCTCATCTCCTCTTGAGCTGTGAACTGTGATCTATGGCCATGTTCTTTCTTTCGGCTAACTTGTGGATTTCTTTGCAGGTTGTTGCCAAAATGAGGGACATGGTGAGCAGCGATGCACAAAATCCAGTGTCAAATTCATTTCTTTTGGATGACGACTTGAGGTTAGTGCCCCCAAAATGTCCATGAGCTTTGATTGCATACGTTTATCTGACCTGTACATTCATCATCCTTCCTAGCTAACCTCTGCAAATTGCAGCATTCCTTTCACGACAGAGGAGATAGCAGAGGAAGTACCGGACATAGACATGTCAAACATCGAGATGCCCTCATCGCTTCGTCATGTACACTCTGCTCAGTTCCTGATGCAGCACCTTCAGACAACGTACCCGCTAAGATGAATTTGCCTAGGCGTGTTATCTGATAGGCGATAAGGATGATCCAATTGCTTACTTAGAGAGGAATTTTAAGTCAGTAATCATCATGTGGTTTGCCTAGATTTTTCTTAGTATGACTCGGTGATCCAATTAAGATGGCGCATGCCTAGCACAAACCTAAAATTGCAGAATCTAAGGATAAAAATGTGAAGTCTTTAACATGGTGACATTTTTCTTACCAATCCATACTCATGTGCGTAAGGTTAGTTTCCTAACTTTTCTAGTTACTAACAAATCATTATTGTAAGTGTTCAATTATTGTCTAGTTGCTGCAATCAAGGACTAATTTGTAAACTGAAGACTTTACATGTTTGACTCGTTGACCTGTACGTCTTCATCCCAATTCCAGTTGGAATGGATCGTTTTTGTAGTGTTTTCTTGTCTGTCTCTCAGAAAGCATGATACCAAAACAGTGCAATTGACTTGGTTACCTGCTGTCTATATATTATCGTGCACTTTATCCTTGACATGGACATGGCATTCGTTTGGTAGGTCTGACAAGGATTCAAAGTTTAGACTAGAGAAAGATGACGAAATTACAGATGATGATAGTCACATTAAGCCCAAATTGTGTCAGAGAAGCTTCTTTTTTATGAGAATTGGTTGTCTCAGACAAACTAGGGAAGGTCACAAATATCGGCAGCGTAAACGCGTTGATGTGGGTCACACGTGCACGAGTTGGATAAAAAAACCAACCGGTTTTCGATTGACTATTGTATATGGAGAGCCCACAAATAATCATCTCGATTTATATATATGTTTGTCTGAACAATTGACCTAGTGATTTCATGAGTTTTCACAGCTTGAGATCGATGAGCAGAAGATGTGGATGAAACGTTTATCAATATCTCGATATCAAGTTGCATTCACTAACTAGTTTATGAGCTCCCCGCAATGAGTGGACGAGATTCAATTGTGCTTTAGACATGTTATAAGATCAAGTCTAATAGTATACTCCACTACTAGCTCTAATTCATCTATAGCCGATCCAATAACCAATTCATCCAATAGGTACTTACTATACTATTAATATATGGTCCCACCTGTTATACGCACATTGTGTCTTTAAGCCTGTGCTGCAGCTGGCTACATATCTATAGCCCATTGCTTCTCTATCATTTTTTATCTTATTAAAATATGTTTATAGCTGGCTAATAATCTACTATTGTACCTGCTCTAAGGTGGTTGTTACTTATCTATCCTGATCCTGGGGATTCTAATTCTTATGCTACAAATTGAAGTTTTGATAGCAGTTTGTTCAGTGACAGAGACAAAGGCTGCGTAGGCACTTCACATACAAGTCTAACTTGTTCCACATGCTGACAAAAGAGTAATCAAACAGCGCTGAACCAAGTGTTCCCTAGCTATCATTGGTCAGACACAGCGACTAGTAAATGGATCAAATGCAACCTATTAGACACCAGATATTCCATTTAAAATATTTAGTTGGTTACTACATTCTGGGTTTCTACCTATCATATATTAGTCGTTCAATTATTTAAATTGCTTTTAAGTGAATGATCTACTCCTAACTTTCTTGTACTGTGCTTTGTCCTTTTCTTCCATCTGACAAAGCTTTTCTAGATTACCTTATAACATATATATTCTAGCGAAGAATACAAAAGCCACAGCTGTAGTTAATTAATAAATGCATGTTCTTAGGTGTAATAAACCAACCAATCAATCGTCTCATCAAGAACAAAACCACATTTACTAACTAATGGAAACACCACTATAAGATGGCAAATGGATGTTAAGGAGTACTTCAGTGTGATTGTTACGAGAAGTCTCATATTCCCTCCGTCCTAAAACATAGAATAACTTATAAGCTAGCGTCTTAACAAATTTTGCACTATAGTACACATTGTAAGATTTATTAATTGATGGACATTTTTGTGTTTTTTGCCTAATATTTGCATACAAGTTGTAATAATAAAACATTACATAGATAATAAAATAAAATCCTACAACCTCCACAACTAATTATTAACTATATGATCTAATTATCAATTACTACCTCCTCCAACCTCCACAACTAATTATTAACTATATGATCTAATTATATTACTACCTCCAACCCCAAATATATAAGATTTTTCTATGTAACTATTTGGACCAAAACTAGAAACCCTTCCACTCCTCCGGAAAGATATAATCCTTTTTATTGAGAGACGAAGGTAGTACCACCTTTATTTTTATTATATTGACAATCTCTTTTTCAAAAAATGATCTGTAGTACACTATGTTAATGCCATCTCCTCTATTTTAGATTGTACGTAAGGTGTTCTGATTTTCTCCTAAGTCAAATTTCTTCATGTTTGACTAATTAAGTATATAGAAAGATATAGCAACATTTAGAACATTAAACTAATTTCATTAAATCCACGTTGAATATATATTTTTCTAATATATTTGTTTGTCGTTGAAAATGTTGCTTCCTTTTCTTGTGAACTTTGTTAAACTTAAAGAAGTTTGACTTAAGACAAAACCAAAACACTTTATAATACATTGCGTTAATGCTACCTCCTCCATTTCAGAATGTATGTAAGGTGTTTTGATATTTCCCAAGTCAATTTTTTCATGTTTGAACCAAATATAGCAATATCTATAACACCAAATTAATTTCATTAAGTCCACCATTGAATATATTTTTATAATATATTTGTTTAGCATTATAAATGTTGCTTCATTTTCCCGTAAACTTTGTCAAACTTTCGAAAAAAAGTTTGACTTAAGACAAAAGCAAAATACTTTACATTCTGATACGGAAGGAGTAAATTAGTTATATTATGAGATGGGGAGAGTAAAGTAGTTATATTTTGAGACACATGTGAGAGTAAACAAAACACATCTCCACAACCCACAAACTAAGCCCAGGTATCGATCCTCCATGAGTCAAAATACCACCTCACCCTAGCTCCCAACCGAGACAATGAACGAAATTAAGACAATCTAGTTTTTTTTTTTGTGCATCTCTCCTTAACTCCCTGAAAAACTAGACATATACTCCCTCTATTCCTAATTGATCTACATATTACCTGTGTGCACCAAGACCAAGAAAATACAATAACTCTCTCATGCTACATTTACTTTAGCAATAAACTTGATGCATGCACAATCCCCACTATTTTCTAACCAATAGCAAATCAAAGCACTTGTATGCATGGATGCATGCATCAATGCTCATTTACCCAATACACAAATAACGAATAGACTTAATAAATGAACACAAATATGAAGATCATTTAGGAATATTTTTAAAAAAATAATATGTAGATCAATTAGGAATGGAGGGAGTATATACTAGCAGAAAACTTCATTTTATATACTCCGTGAAACTTCATTTGATCTAAAAGGAGAAAACTCATTCACTTTTTAGGGATGACATTCATTATAGATGGATGGTACTTGCTATAACGGAGAACCTCGTAAAATTAGGAAGTCATGGAGAAGTATATTGGGTGTACAATTTGGGAGTCATGGAGAAGTATATTGGGTGTACAATTTGGGAGTCATGGAGAAGTATATTGGGTGTACAATTTGGGAGTCATGGAGAAGTATATTGGGTGTACAATTTGGGAGTCATGGAGAAGTATATTGGGTGTACAATTTGGGAGTCATGGAGAAGTATATTGGGTGTACAATTTGGGAGTCATGGAGAAGTATATTGGGTGTACAATTTGAAGTATGTTGTAAAATTACAGAGGGTATAGTCTTTTAAGATTATATGCATAGATATTGAGACGGATAAAATAAAATAGTTATATTTTGAGATAGAGGCCGAGAGTAAATAAACGAAATTGCTAGAAAACTTTTGCAAGTGTTTTGCCCCCCAAAACTTCCCGATTTGCAATCATCGGATTACCTCGGGATTTGAGCATGAAGAGAGAAAAAAAAATGCTATAGAAAGAAATTTTTACACATGTGACTCGTAAGATCCTAGTGCTAATCAGCCAAACCATAGTTAAATACAAGTTTTATATAAGTTATATTGTAGTTATAATATAATTACAATGCAATTACTATATAGGTACAGTGGCTTCAATTATACTGTAATTATATCTAGAAGTTTTTCACTAAAAAACTTGTAGCAGTTTTTTAAAATATCTATACCTAATTAAAAAATACATAAGGATTCCGGTATTTTTTTCGTCCGTCACTTTTTTCGCTTTTTTTTTCTTTTTAAGGTTATTTTCGCCCTTTTTTTCCTTTTTTTCGTTCCTCCACTTTTTTTTTCCTTTTTTCCACCCGCTTTTCTTTTCTCCTTTTCCGTTTTCTTTTATTTTTTCCCCTTTTTTTATTTTTGGGTGTTTTTTCCTTTTTCTCCGTTCCGTCTTGATCTATTGTTTCCTTTTTTTTTTATCAAAAATCTAAGTGAATCTATAAAACTCAGATATAAACGGTGACTTTTAAATAGAGATTAGATCCCATAAATTAAAGCGGAATTGAAAGGAAAAAACATGGGAAAAATCATGGAGTAGTAGTGAGGAATTTATTTTTTGCAATCAATTGGAGGAGAGAACGCATTAGGAGGCTGATTGAACGTGACGGCCAAAAAAGCGGAGAGAAAAAAGACTGAAAAAAAGGAAAAATGGCAAAAAAAAAGAAAATACACTCTTTCGGGGTTTGAAGATGGCAGTCAGCTAGCAATGCGAGTTGAGCCTATAGCTCCCCTTATGGGCTATGCCAAAGAGAGGTAGGCCAAGCACAGAGATAACGTACTAGGTTGGGATTGAAAAGGAAGGAATAAATGAGTTTTTCTATTCGATCTCCCAAAATTAGTTGAGGGTTTTTATACACTTGATCTATTGTTTTCATTTTTATCAAAATTTAAGCAAATCCATAAAACTCGGGATATAAATGGTAACTCTTAAATAGAGATTAGATCCCATAAATTAAAGCGGAATTGAAAAAAAAATCATGGGGAAAAATGTTGGAGTAATAGTGGGGAATCGATTTTTGCAGTAAGGAGGGAACGCATTAGGGGCAGATCGAACGTGACGGCGAAAAAAAAAAGAAAAAAAGGAGAGAGAAAAGGCCGACGAAAAAAAAAGGAAAAACGACGAAAAAAAGAAAAAGATACTCTTCCGGGGATTGAAGATTGAAGACGACAGTCAGCTAGCTATGCGAGTTGAGCCTGTAACTCCCCTTGTGGGTTATGTCAAAGAAAGGTAGACCAAGCAAAGAGATAAGGCACTCGGCTGGGTTAGAAAAGGAAGGAATAAATAAGGATTTGCCTTGAAACCAAGGAGTATAATGAAGAGCATAATATATAGCGATCAAAAATAATTTTATCCATTGTTGAAGATAGTTGTGGGCTATGCTAACTGGGCCTACAGCTTCACTTGTGGACTGGATCAAAGAGAGGTAGCGGACTGGGTTAGGACTGCTTTTGGTCCAAAACAAATACTATAATGTATATGATCCAAAAATATTTTTACCTGTTGCAACGCACTAGTATTTTTTTGGGACTGCCTATACATTTGTCGACAAATTTTTCCCCAAAAATTTGACAGATGTAATTATAGTACAATCGTAGTGTAATTACACTGTAACTTGCATGTAATTACATTGTAACTATAGTGTAACTTGTACGTAACTTTCAAAAATCTCTCCGTAACATGTTATTTCGGTAAAATGAAGGTCGTGGGAACAAATTCTTTCATATATGTGTGTGCTATGATTTGTTTTCTTCCTCACCAAAACAAATCTTGTAATAGATCTAACGATTCAAAATTATGTGAAACTTACATATAAGTTACA